>OX246740.1:10236159-10678659 GCA_945910005.1 Isoperla grammatica | reverse complement strand
TTATCAGCTATGTATTATTTAAGAAAATGAATTGACATGAAACTGGGATGCATTGTCATAAATTCAAAACTATACATTTTTTAAATAGAGCCAATGCCCTGAAATAATTGCTGAGCTCCAGTTATCGCCTATACCTATGGTACTTTTACTGATGTCCACCCGCCCTCCCCCAACCCTTCGGCAAAAATCCTGTCGGAGCGCCCAGTGTAGAAGAAAGTGTGCGCTTTTAGGGCGACTTTATTAAGTGGACATACACGTAGAGATTTGATTATTTTCCCTTGTGTCGTGAGGAAGATGTACCAGGGTTTCAGGAGGGCAAAGAGTGTACAAAGTAGACCTCAATGCAACTGAGGAGGTCATTAACTCTACAATGCGGCAGCATCGATGATACGAGGCACTGTAGGCGTCTTGTAGAGTAGGCAGTGTGGGAGAAAGATAACAGGCGAACAGGCGGTTGAGGAGTGTACGTTTTATGATTTAATTAAGTTTGTGTTGGATTGGTCGTGGGCGATTCTATAACATAAATAATAATAACGAGGAGTAAGTAATGTAGAACGAAGGTGGTAAAATACGACAACGTGTAAGTGTGTGTATGTGTACGACGCATGTGTTCAGTGCGTATTAGATATGAGTGAGACAGCTGACGAGGTTATTGACTCCGCTTGGCGGGAAATATGGTACCAGGGCAACAGGACGACGGAAAGTGTACACATAAACCGTAGCTTACTCACGTTTTGTATTGGGTGATATCAGTGATTAGGTTTTTTGAGTTGTTTTGTTTAACGACGCCATTAACAACTAGGTCATATAGCGTCGGCCGAATCAGATCATCACACATCGCCGGGGTCGTCATAAGGGGAGTCCAGTTGGGAATATAGTTAGGGGTGAAGGGTTTTAGGGGATGTGGGGTGTGGGTAGGTGGATCGGCAGGTCGAAAACAGGGCCGACAAAGATGAAGTGAGAAAGCATAAAGAGGGAAAATGATAAAGGCCACGTGAGATGAATACAGGAATAACAAAAGAGATGCACGAGAGCCCGCTTTGCGCGCACCGGTCGGAAGAGCCCAGGTTCACTAGGGCTTTACAAATTATTTTGATACAATAACTAAACATGGTAAAATTACTGCTAAAATGTGATAATGTGTGACGGGCAAAATCATACCAGGATAACAGAACGTTGAAGAATGTTCCTATACTGCATAGATTGTATTGGACTAATAGAGACGAACAAACCAATAAGAGATTCGCGCAAACAGGCGAACGATACAGAAATATTGTCAACTTGGTATTGTGTTGGTAATAATTGGTCACTCGCTCAATGAGTTTGTTCGTGTAGTTTACACACTAACCAGTTGCTAGCTACGGTTTGCAAGTATAAGAAAATTATGTATTTGTAATCATTTAAACGCGCACAATCATTGGGAAATTGTAAATTATACTAGCATTCGCTTGCTTTACAGATGGTCATGTCTCGTAGTAGCACGCAAGGTTCTGATTTGGGAGATCGCCGGTTCGATATCTGCTACCGGCATTTCTGACCAAAGATATTTACCAAAGTTGTCCTCAATCACTAGGAAAAAATGAAAAAAAAAACATGATCTATTCTTATTTTATTGTATTATATTTCAATTTACGAATTCATTTTTATTGTTCTTGTTCTCTTTTCTGTAGTACAGTCGTTTGTTTTTAGTTTTGTTATTCTTGCTATTTGATGATTTGCATTATCATTCGTATACATTTATTGTCTTCGTGAATCAGCTTAATAACTGAATAGGTTAAACGTTACATAAATATATAAGTCCTGACATTGAGTCATACTAACAGCCCTTGACAATCCTTCCCAACTATTTCAACCGCAAAAGTCACCTAAGAGGGTTTTGAATAAAACCAGTAAGTTTTCCTGGGCAGGTGTCCTACAAAATCGCTTGAGCCGTGCGGTTCGCTCGTCAATATTCAATCAAGGTTGGTTGTGAAAATACAAGTTTTATAGCAGAGAAAAGAGAAACACGCGTATGTGGCGCAATGTGTTGCGAAACAGTAGTAGAACATGAAACTAGGCCCACGTGGGCAGGATAGATAACTGATTGGTGCGCCACGTGTCACTCACTGGTTTTTGACTGACGAGGCTACCTCTACGTCTTCTAATCTATGATGAATGATACCAGGAGAACAGAATGATGAGGAGTTATCAAAGTATGTTTGTCGTGTGTTGGATTGAAATGCAAACTAAATAACCGATCGTGATGGTATTAGGGATATTACACAGGGCCATACACCACTATACATGTATTTTCTATGAATACATTTGTATTGGAAATAAACTTATGCTTATACTTAAAGGACTACTATATATAATAGCTACACCTTCTGAGAAGCGAATAGTTCCAATTCTATTAGCATTCACAGTTTGAAAAATATGTTACTTTGCCGCTCCATGATGTCAATCGTTGGTAAACAACGCATTTTGTGAACGAATTTATCAAACCTCTTTGCAACTCATAACAGTCTCAAATTATTTTCGCTAATTGTTGTCGCTTGTCGGTCTCTTCAAATGTTTCATTTTAGATCCATATTTTCTAATATTTTTTTACACAAACAATTGTAATTATTGAACATTGGCGTATTTAATGATGTTCAAAAGTTATTATTGAACATTTTAGAAACAAATTGGTACAAAATATGCTATTAGACAAATGAAATTATCTGTAAAACAGCGATTCTTGATATGATTGGTCGGCTGATGTGATTTGACGTTATTCGCTGTTTTCCCGCCATAATGATGTGAGGAAGTTTAAGGTACTTTTTATCAATAAAATCTATTTGAAAACATAAAAACTAGAATTAAATTTTATTTAGAATATGGTATTTAGCTTCACAGAACCAATGACCAAACACAAGAAAATTTGATATTGCACAACAACCTCTGAACCACAGATAACAAATTCACTACGTGGACCGTGTCCGAACATAAGATCGGTTGTTTCGTGCACTTCACTGTGCTATACCTCGGCGCATTGATATATCAACATGCAAACATGTTTATGGGCCAAGTATGAGTCACTTTTGATGAGTTTAATGGGTTTAGTGGGTTTGATGGGTCACGCTAGCTTTAAGATAAAAAATTAGAGTAGTCTATATTCCATAATTTTATAAAATAATTCGAAATTTTGTTACCTATAACTAAGGTATAAACATCAACAGGCACGGGTATTTTTCACTCACAGCAAAATTAAATTTTGATTGAAACTATACATGCTCAATGGAATTTTGTGGGCTCCCTACTGTTATTTGTACTTTTATACTTATACATTGATGTTTATACTTATACATACTTATTTTACCTACTAAATGAGATTATTGTATCTATGTAAACAGTATGAATAAAATTGAATTGAACCGAATTTGTTACTGCACCAAAACTTAACAATATCGCTTCACCGATTCACTTCACTTGTATTGTACGAAATAATCTAGTATTTAGTGTCCTGTATGAGCTGTGTTAGAGTAACAAGTAGTGCAGCACATAATGAGAATAACATACACAGACTTAGCAGATACAGGCTACGAGGGCTGGTGGGTTTTATCTTTCTCTTGCCAAGACCAGGATCTATAATAGCTTTCATGGGATATTCTTTACAGTTTAAAGTGCCAACCACGACATTTTTTTCTGTTTCTGATCTGTACCAATAAACTCATAGACTAGAATGGAACAAAGAAAAGTTTTATTCAATCATCGAAAAACAAACAAAACATATTCTGGAGGCGCTTTATTCTCGATGTTACTATTATTATTTAAAAAAAAATCAGAAAATCAGAAAAGAAAATCAGTTCGATCGATCTTTGATTGGTTATCACTCACTGATGATGGTGTTCGGAGCCAACAGGGTTGGCTTCCCACTTAAAATCAGTCTTGTTACGGAGTGGGTAGACTATAAATATGAATTTATTTCTAATTTTTATTAACACTTAAATATACATTGGGTTTTACTTTTGGTCGAGCAATGTACAATGGTCTAGACAAGAACCACAGTATGATTTTACAGCTTTACACCTTAAACGAATTCCGTTTGTACATTCTACTTCTTGTATATTATTGTTAAACCAAGAATTTTCATTCTTGCCTCATTTCTAATACTTTCACCATTTAGAGCGTATTGAAAGATGGCATTTGTTATCACCACGTGGTGAGATTTGCCTTCATGAGATTTGCCTTCAGTTGAACTTAAGCCTACACTACATTATTTTATATTATATTATACATTGCAAACATTTTTTTGTTACTAATTCTGGAGAAAAGGGGGTAAAGATACTGTTATGTTATTTTGTGTTAACTCGTATTATTTTATATTTCTTTAACGTATTGAAGTTTGTGAAATATTTGAAATTAAAATTGTAATAAATTTGAAATTTATAAAACAATTCATTTTAGTTTTAAGATTTTCCAAAATATAAGTAGTAATAAACAAACGCACTATACCAAGTGAACCGATCATAGATTGTAATGGCCGATGGGTATGTACAATTGAAAATTATAGCAGAAAAGAAAAGAACGAAGAAATAGTTTAACGGATTAATTACACAAAAAATCAAATTTGTTTAAAACACTACTACTCATATCTCATCTAATTGAGCCCCACGACTACGTCAATACACAAAAGACAATGTCATCCTATGTCTATTCATTCTTTATTGCCTAAAATTATAGTCGTCGACTTCGGTCCCGATCAATGCCGAAGGAAGACCGGTTGATGAAGCTGAGAATTGGCCCGAAGTGTCGGGGAACCACTTCGGTTCATCGAACTAGCTGATGCAGCTCCGCTCTGCTCTGCTATGCTCGACATTCGCCAGACATCTTTGTGACGCGGTCACGTTGCTCTTTGCGATACGGCAGGTCACGGGATCGACTCCCGGACAGTCTTCGCGAAAAACGTTGTTAACTATGTCAAGGAACAACTTGTTCTGACTTGCAGGATCTTCATGCTACTAATAATAATAATAATAATAATAATAATAATAATAATAATTATAATAATTAATAATAATAATAGTAAAAAAATAATAATAATAATAATAATAATAATAATAATAATAATGATAATAATAATAAAAATAATAATAATAATAATAATAATAATAATAATAATAATAATAAAAAAAATAATAATAATAATAATAAAAATAATAATAATAATAACAATAATAATAATAACAATAGTAGTAGTAATAATAATAATAATAATAATAATAATTATAATAAATAATAATAATAATAATATTAATAATAATAATTTTCCGTGAGAAACCTGCCCAGGGACAACCCATGTCCTTCCTCAGGTGACTAACTAGGTATTGCGGAATTTGGAAATGTTGGGAAGGAATGTCAGAGGGTTGTTGACTCAACCCCAGCATTCGCATTGATACTGAGGAAACCCTCAGAAAAAAAGCTTCAGTCGGGATCGCCGGTGGCCGGTATCGAACAAGCGACCTCCAGAAGTAGTCTCGCATCTTACCGCTGAGCTACCTATATCGGTTATGCTTGGTCTTATGACTTCCAGCTAACTATTAAAGTGTCCGCTAACTTGATTTCACCATAGCCACCGCCAATCAGAAGCTAAGAAATTAAGTCAACTGACACCCAGAATGTTTAGTTGGAAGTCATGCGTTAAGACTGGACATTACTAGATAAGCGGTGTGAGGATTGCAATCTGGTGGTAACAAAATCAACTTTTATGAGGACGAGTTTAGCTCTCAATTGTGCATTGTTGTTTTATTGTTGAATCATCAATGGTGCAGATAAGGAGGTTGCTAAGCAACGCTTTCTATTTTGTTAGTTTGAGTCTTTATGGGAGGCAATACTCAATGACGATGATAATTGAAGTTATTCGTCTTTATTATTACAATAATGCTATCCAAGACGACAACGAGGAAGGGGGAGGATGAAGATGAAAAGACAATTACAGAAACCCATGTCTTATGCGGGATTAGAACCTACGTCTCTCAGAGTCCCTCAGGATAGCTGAGAGGGAAGGCCCACGGGCCAATGGTCAAAATATGTTGGTGGATGTGGTGGGATGCCACCCCCTCACCCTCCAAAATAAATGAATTAGTCGATCATCCCCCTTTAACGAAATATTTTTGTGAACATGCCACAAAAAAAATCCTTCAGCAGTACCTTCCATTCAACTGATTAGACAGTAGTCATAACACGACTAAATATGACGTCAAACAAAATTATGGACAATAGGCCCATTTTAAGGCTTATATTTGACCCTGGAGAAGGCTCGAAGCGCCACGATGTACGCGCCCCAAGTGGAGACCAACAGTTATAGACCTTGGGTCCAATTATTTTAAATTGTATATGTATTTCTGATTAATTACTTAAATAATTGTCTGAGGAAAACCATGGAAGACAACTTCAGTCAGAATTACCAGTGGGCGATATCGAACCAGTGACCTCCCGAAATAGAGCGTCGCGTCTAATGACTTAGCCACCTCCATCGGTAGAATACGATTGTACACGGGTATTCCTACGGCAAATTATTATTATTAATACGATGTGATTTGTTCTACGCAGTGTTCGAATGGGGAATTACATTACTAGGGGATAATCTGTAAACCGTCAGCGAGGGGTTGAGGCACAGTCCCAAGCGTATACGGCACCAAGGAACGTGGGTTTGAATCCCGCATAAGGCATGTTTTGTTTTTTGTAACTGGGTCTTCATCTATCACAACTCATCGTCTCAAATAGGATGAATGCAATAATAGAGACGTTATATCACTAGAATCATCATCTTCTATAAACAAAATCATAATGCAATTTTTGGCGGAATTTACCCAACGGGTGGGTGAGGATAGTGGAGAGGATTCTACCGAACTGAAATATAAAATAAAAGATTTTATAGAAGTAAAAAGACTAGAAACACACTCTCTCAGATCCAATGGTATTAAATGACCCGTCCGGTAAGCGGGAGGCTCGAGTCCAACACAAAAAGTTAATTACACACCCATTGGGATTAACTTTGTTTGGCGTTATTCGTAAAAGGTGATGTGGGGTTGATATTTAAGGTAAACCTAAAATATAACCTTTCTTATTTAATTTGGTAAAATATATCAGACAAGGCAGTAATAACTTCAAATCTAACAATTTGGGGTAGTATTGCTGAGTTTTTTTTTTAGGAGGGGGGGATTGTATATCCAATAAAGTAGCTTTAGAGAATTTTTTGGGTTTTAATTAATTTTGAATTATTTTAACTGTAGAAATTCGGAGAGAATATCAATGTGTTATAATAATGTTATTTCCATGTATTTATTATTTCAATTGTTTTTACGTACAACGTATGCATTAATAATAAATGGGCTCCCCGGCAATAAGCGAAATGTTGTGTAATGTTTATGACATTTGAAATAAAGGGAATTAACTTTTTGTATTGTGCTTGTAAGGTGTAAACACAAAGCTGACTATTGAGATTGTACTTGTTTATTGCAACAGAACAAAGGTGAGTTCGCAATGCAATTAAAAGTATATGAGCTATAGAACATAACGTGTTTTGGTCTGCTCTTTAACGAGTCATAATTTGTCTGCTCTTAAATTCAGATTCATCTCAGCTCGGAGTAGTTGGACGAATTTACGAGGTTGATGCCTTCCACTGTGGTGCAAGGCACTGACCGTTAAACACAGCTGTTGAGTTGGGACAAATATGACATCTAAAATGTTTAGATTTGTTTAAGTAGAATAGTCTTCTTTCAAAATTGGTTCGTTCAGTCTCGTTTCCCTCATGTCGCAATTGATCGAACTTGTTTGTAAGTGAGCAAGTGTATTTGCATTTAGATGTTTAGATTCTTACAGATAATATGATAACCTTTTTCTTATATAAATCCATATAATCTTGTGACCTATGTATGTACGCAACGTAACGCAAAACTTGTTATGTTGATTGTTGAGCGTACAGGAGAACAACACACATAGTGTAGACTTACTGAAATATTCTAAAAATAAACCCAAACAAGTGTGATTAAAATAAACTGCAAAACGAACTGAGCTGATCTGTTGGTTGTTTAGGTATTAGTTAAAGTTATAACATAAACAATCAATAAAGTACTGCAAATTGACATTATGTTTTATTCTTTTCTTTAGGGGGCGTTTATTGTAGTGTTGAAAGTGTAGAGATATTTTTCCCAAATACTTCTTTTACAACCTAGTATTATTTTGTGAAAGACTTTATGAGGTAATATATAATTTTGTTTTAAAAAAGTTATGCTCAGTTGATTTCGATAAATACATTTCGTTAATGATATATAGGCAACATGACATGTTTCAACACGGCTCATTATAGTGTATAAATGACAAACCTTTTTAATTTGTACGTATGTAACCCACAGCTAGTTATTATTGTATAGGGCTAAACTAAGGCCTGGTATTATGAGCTTCGGGTAAATATTTAGTAAGCTTCTAACTTGTTTTCACCATTGCAACCAGGCTTCTCACTGGTTGTTGCCATGGTGAAGACAAGTTAGTAGCTTCTTTACATTTATCTGAAGTTAATAATACGAAGTATGGGTTCGAATCTGTTATGGGCATGAATGTCATTAAAATTTAAAAATTAATTAATCAATAATACAAAAATAAACCAATTTTTTTTGAACAATTAAAACATGTTTTTTAACTTCACATAACTCATTCATCATCTCGATTATCATCGTTGCCAAACTATGTGACATTGTAAACCCATATTATCTTCACCATCATGTCCTAGTGTTTCATATTCCTGCAGCTCCAATCTGGCATAATAACATCATGTGATGAGCAATCAATCTGCAATGTTTACGGGTACCATATTTTGCTTTGACATAGCGAGCCCACAGTATTTACCATTGCTCATTGGTTGTATTATATTGTTGGGTGGAAGAGATGTCAGTCAGTTACGATATAACAGCACCAGGAACGGAAGGGAAAACTGTATAAGTGGTGTGAGAGTGTGTGAGTGCTTGAAGACGTGGCGGAATCATTAAAACGGTAAGGTAGTTTTACTTTTTAGAGTATTCTTGGTATGCAATACAGTCATTTGTTTGTCTACAACAATGACTTCGTGTACGGGATGGTGGCCGCTATGTGTAGGAACTGCAATACCTCATGTATGGTAATATGGCCGCCAACAATGTCAGTGACGTCACGTGAATATAAAGAATAATAATAATAAAGTCTGAAGTAGGCTATTGGTTGAAACTAAAATAAAGATCAAGTCATACAACCTACATGATAGGTTCATATCGTACAGTAATAAGTTCAACGTAGGGTACAACCGTACAACCAAACATTATGAAGGGATGCCCAGCCCTGTTGGTACAACACTATCTCCGCTTGCATTTAGGGGGTTGAATCTTGTGTAGCGGTTTACAAAATATGTGTTATTCGGTCCTGGGTAGTGGATACATATACTGCATCATACGCGTACCTGTAAGCTGTATCTATGGCGAGTCTTTCAGATACAAAGATACAAGATACCTTTTCACAAAGATTCTTTCAATTGTTTTTACGATGCACCATTGTATAGAATACTGCAGATCGGCGATTGCAACTTACGTTTCTCGTCTGCTCCGAGTCTTGTGCTCTGTCCTACTTAAATTTAATGTCATCATCACTTGTTAAAGCCCTATTTGAGTCCTTGGCAGGACGTTTCTACACCTACGGGCGTGGGTTCGAATCCTGCGTGCATAAGGCAACAAGTACAAAACCCCTTTGTACTTGTCCATATATCATCCCTGATGATTACAATAATGGAAACATGAAGGAACAAGAATCATCGGGTCCTTACAATTGCAATTATTTTGCTATTCAGCCTAATAAGTGTACAATATACGAAAAAGGAGGAGTATGAAAAGCCTATCTGTTGTGGGATTCGAACCCGTGTTGGGTACTAGTGAACCACAACCTCTGAAGTGTATAATGATGCATGGTGTGCGTAAAGAGTACATGTGAAAACATGTATTTATTCTAACAATTCTTCTGCACTCATGTTTTACACGATACGGTTACTGATCATTATTAATTTCCTCATCACCGTATGTTGCCTAAAGTCTACTGATAAGTAAACTAGATTGAGCCATAACATAATAAAGTGAGCAGTGAGCACAGGAGAGTTACCCTTGATTTACTTATGTAGGCGAGTGTAGCTGTAGTTGTAGGTACCATATGTGGACCTACTTAATCCTAGTTTAAAATTTAAATTCCATAACATCAAAAACTTTTTTAAGAAATTATTTAAATTACATTAAAATTACACCTAATAAATTTAATTATACTTTCTATGATGTCATTAAACTTAATACACTAAAAATATAAATATTTTCTCACACCCCTCGTCTAACCGCGGCCGCTGGCACGACTTTTGCCGGTACTATTAAAATCATATCTCCTTGAATTATAAAATTGAATACTGCGAATAAAACCCCAAAAATTCATCCCCCCCCCCCCCCCCCCCACACCCGACGATTCTATGACGTGTTGCCCTACCTCAAATGTTCCAATATTAATCCGCAAGTATGATAGTGTTTTTTGTATAGGCTCTCATAAAAAAATATTCACTGAGAAGGAAAAGAAAACTTTATGATACAATTTACATAACGACTTGGCCTTGGATTATTTGTCTTACGTGTTATCGCGCGCGTTATATTACTCAGCGTATAAAACAGCTGACGCGCAGTGGCTCGACTTTATATCGCTCTTGTTTATCAATGTTTCTTGTATTACATGGTCTTATCTCGCCGCTACTTTTACACAAGATGTGGGGTGTCAAATAGACAGACATAAACATAACCTCATAGGCAGAATTAAATAACTTGACGTCACGTTTGTTTGCTAAAATTATGTATTAGTCAAAGATAAGCAAGAATCTAAGTATTTTACAACGGAGATTGCAAATCGATTTATGTCTTATACATTCAGTATAGTGCAATGTGCATGACGACGCAAGTAAATACATATTGTGTTATCTACAAATGACTGACATTAGGTTTATCTAAAAAGAAAAGGTAAATATAAAACATGGACTGTCAACAATGTAAGAAAAGAAAACATCAATACGTATCTAGTATGAACTGGAAGTGATAGCTTATACACACGTATGTATTATAATCTTGACGCTGGTTGTGATGAAATTAGACTTTGACATTGTTTAGTGGTGTGACATGATGTGATTAATGTGGTAGAACAAACACGCGATAAGAGGAAAATTATTCTACTTTTCATTTGTATTATTTTGTGTTAAGGTAGTTATATGTATTTAATAAGAATAATGTGTGCCATGAGGCTGCTTTTTTATCATCGCTATGATGAACAATCTTTCCTAACTTAGTAACAAATTACCAGGAGCCAGATTCACAAAGGTGCCTAAGTGCTAAGTGCAGGCAAATTTTAGTGATAAAAGTCACGCATAAACCTTGCAATGTAATAAAGATAAGATAAAGTAAGATATCAAAATCAACAAATATCAATAAATATTAAATATCAACAATATTAAACTAATAATAGAGTATTTGTGAATGAGCAGTAATACCCAGAGATGATTTATCTTGATTTATCTAGCTAGGATTTACCTAACTTAGGACAACTTAGAGTTAGACATCTTTGTGATTCCAGGCCCAGCAGTGTAATTCGATTAGAAAAGTAGCATTCAAATTATGATATCATTAATATTTTTGAAGTTTCTCATAAAACAATTAAGTGCCATTAAAATTCGTGGTGAGCAAAATGTTCACAAAGAAAACTGCCATTAATTTTAAAATCGATCATCAAAATGAATAACATGGAATTGAAACGGAATATAATGATAGAAGTACTAAAATTCAAGACTGCACACAGCATTCAAACATTCCTCTAATATTTCTCCTAAGCTTGGTTTACACAAATAGATGGGAAAACCACCGATCATATTCACCTCTTGTAACTAATGTCGGGCTCACATCAAGTCGACGTTTATAGGCACACATGCAAGCGTTCACATACGGCACAACGTTTAGTCATATGGTTTGTCGTAGTGGTTGCCACAAGAAAGATGACGGGACTAAACCATGAACCTTACGATTGCTTACGACGAGCCAATCAGACATTCGCAAAGAGCATGGGCGAAAATGTCCAATCTTTGCACGAAGTGCTTTGGTAAATCTAACGATCATACCAAGACGACTAAACCTTGCGACTTTGTACGAACCGGGCATTAGATTCAATTTGATCGTAGAAATTCACGGTCAGCATTGCCAGTCCATAGACCTACAACTACAAGGCTAGAGTTCAAGAACCGACGGCACGACTTCGTCTAGAGTCTAGCGCAAAAGAAAAAACACATCCATAAGTGATTTACCAACTCAATTGACAAACTTCACATACTTGGTATGGTAGTTTGTTACACAATTATTGGTACCCACTGGATTTGTCATGGCTTTCCAAAACATAATGATGTCACTATTCGTCCATATTTAAAACTGCTTCAAAGACAACCTTGCTCGATTAAACATTAATTCCACCATTGTTCTTGCAGCGAAGATGAACTATGGGTTAAACATCAGTTTGATAAACAAATCACACTTTCTTTGCAGACAATAGTTACAAGTCTGCACGTATATTATACAGAGCCAATGACCACATTTCATGTTCCCAAATGCTGTTTTTCTAAATCACCGTCTCGTGAGATATCCATTATATGTCTGTAGATTCGTTAATCATTTAGTGGGCGTAGTCTAGGTGTGACGTGAGTTGTGAATGCAAGCGGTCACTCATTCATAAGGACCTAACGAATGTGCCATTAGGGTAGGTATAAAAGGAGGAGAGAAAGATGGTTTCGACATGAAGACTTAGTCTTGTGGTGATAGGCGTTGAATCTATGACAAATGAAATTTAAACACACTTTGATAAAAAGATGCTGATAGCAAGAAATACGAGGTGGAGACTGGAGTCACATAAATATAAAGCTTATATTCTTGCGGAGATATAATATACACGCTGCTTATTCACCTATTATAATTATTTTCTATAATTTAAATTTAGAGAGTAAACCCAAACATAGCATTGAATTATTCAAGATGAACTTTCGGAAAATGTTACTCTTACAATTAAAACGTCACAGATATAACTTATCCCGTGTACATTTGCAAGTATTGTTAATGAATGCAGCTCGTGGTACCTTAACTTTGAAATAGTATGACCAACCACACATGATTTATTAAGTTTCCACTGCAATTCAGATTAAAGTTTGGTTCGCTTCTGCTCTGAGTTCATGATGTATATTTCATTCTGAAATCATTTGCATAATATACAATCATGTATTTGTAGAACAAAACTAAATTGCTGATGTAAACGAACCAATATGAATATAATAAAATTACTAATTAGTATATATAACGGTGGTGGTACGTGTGTTTTCGAAGGGCAGAAAGGAATGCAATGACTATTATTTTTATTTGTAGAGCTGCCCAACGAATTTTTCTCCTGTACAGCACAGTTTGGCAGTGTTGCGGTTCTGCATTTTCGTCGCTGTTTTGTGTGAATGTTTTTACTTTTGAATAATACAACACACAAATTGACACACATAGTAAGACATTTCGAAATTACATTATTTACGTAATATTGTTTATAATGAGTGGCCTCCGGCTGGACTGGAAATCCTAAAAACAGACGAGAAAACTTCCGATATCGATACGTCACTTGAAAGCTTCGATATCACGATTCTATCCCTTGATATCGATATGATGTTTTTATCGTTCGGCATTATTTGTGTGTCGAGACAACACACATACACATACACACATGAGCTTCAATGTTATGTGTCGGGAAGGAAGATGTAAGTTTTCAGACCTCCACTTCATCCTAGAATTATAACGATTTACTTTTAGGTTCCACAAGATCAAAAAGCTCAGAATTCAGAGCACTGAGGCCATGTGTGTGAGAGGTGTGTGTGTGGGGGGGGGGGGGGGGGGGGGGGGCTTCAGTTTAATTGCACAAGAGCATCACTTGCTGTTCCGCAAAACAAATATATTTGTCATTCTTAAACGAGTTATGCGTGGCCAATCAGCGATCAGTATTTGAAATTGGGGCTCGCTGGTTGGCTACGAACCACGTGACTTCGACGAAATCATCTGTAAAGTTGTTTCGGGACAAGTAAAGCCGGAATTTTCTTTATTTTTAAGTAAACACAGAAAGCAAATATCATGACTATAAAATAATATGTACATTTCCATCGTTTATTCTGATAATGTCGCGTGATCATACGTGAGAGAGTAGAGATGAAAGGTCAATCACCAGGAAATCACATATTGTGTGATTACGTATTAATGTAGTTAATATTAATAAGATAGGATAAGGATATTAACAACTACGTAAAACTACTACATTCCATGCATGTCTTGTGTACTGGCATTAAAAGCTGTATACTTATCTAAAACTTATTGTTAATAAAATACGATTATGGGATGCGTGTAATATGTCATTTCAAAACGTGAAGACAGCCAGTGTGAATGAATAAACGAAATAATGTTATTACTCCAACTTTTCTACATAGCATTTTCCCGCAAGGTCTACGATTATTAATATAAAGACCATGTCGAACTTCCCGATCGAAAATAATATCTTCCGGTATTAGGAATTGATTACAGTGATCAATGATTGATTTGTGTCTTTAAAATGGTTGGTTACCCTTCTTCAAACAATACATATAATAATATTGTATTATAACTGTTTAACATTAGGATAATGAAAATATGAAAATATATAGTAAATATCTAACAAAATAATATATTATGGATAAGACTGTAAAATAAAAAATGTTTACGAAAAAAAGGAAAACACACTTCAAAACATGCTGTAGGATACGGCATGTTATGATGTTTGGCTTAAGAAAGGAATGTCCGAGGGCTGATAGTACGACTCAATCCTAGCCTTTGTCTTTACGACTTAGGCCTGGTTTTTCAATCGGTAAACGGGCCGTTAACGGGGCCGTTAGCTGACGGTCCGTAATCTGTAACACAACAACCCCTATGCAGATAACGGACCATCCGCTAACACCCCGTTAATGAACGAGTGAAAAACCGGCCCATAAACTATAAGTAGGATTAATTTAAATATTTACCTACTTGAACATGTATGTCATATCTACCTAATGGTGTAAGTACATTTGTGACAAACCTGTTAATAAATAATTTACACATTTTTGAATGATGCAAATAAATTACCTTTGTCGAAAATGTTCGACGAAAAAATACGAAGAACTTGTTGAAGAATGTGTGTATTAATTTTAAACAGGTTGGTCACAAAATGTACTTGCTCCCGTTCGCAGATATATGACGTTCCTGTACAAGAATGTAAACATTTATAATATTCCTGCTATTAGTTGAGTAATAAGTTCACAACCATTACATCTGTAAAACATGTGTTGCTGAACGTTCTCAAATATTTCGCTACTGTGTTTTAAAAGGCAAAATTACCTAGAAATTACCCATTTTTTCACCAAGTAAATGAAAAATAAAAAATAACATTTTCACGGCTTGTGTTTGGGTTAGTTTTATTTATTGGTTCATAATATATGACTGGATGAGTTTACTGCTCTCAATAAGATGCACACATCTAAAAAATTCGTTTCTAAAGACGCAATAATTATATGCAAAGTAAAAATGTGCTGTAAAAATACAGTTTAAAGATGAAATAACGAGCATAGTGCAATGTAGATCATCGAACTTCTTCATTCTTTTTGGCTTTTGACCTAACCAGAGTGGGGTGATTACCATTAAAGTATGTCATGCAAGAGCAAGACACAGATTGATATTGTGGATTATAAATTAAACGTATCTCATAATTCGCTTCAGTTAAAACTAAACAGTTGTACTTCAAACACGTCTGCTTCAAACAAGCCACGAGAAGTATTTGCATCATTCTGTCATTTTGTGACGTCAGAGACAACTTGCGAATATGAATCTTTTCATAACGTACCAGTGCGTTCTATTTTTCATGCTGTGTTTTGCAGCTGACAAAACGGTTTTATCGAGTGAATTGCCACATCCAATGTGCAGAACCGAATACAGTCCGTTGTTCAAGACCGTAATGCACTTAGGAAGGAAATGTGAATTAAAGACTTTAACAAACTTAACCTTCCCGACCGATCCAACTGTGGAACAATTACGTAATTACTTCGGTGATATCTGTCAAAAACGGTCACTGATACGAAATTGCGAGGCTGAAACTACTGCCAACTTGACAGTCTGCCAAGACGATCCATATCTCAAAACATTCAAGATGTAGGCCTATCGTGAAGTTATGGAAAAGGTATTTGATATAGGTTGTAGTGAAAACGGAGAGAAA
Source organism: Isoperla grammatica (assembly GCA_945910005.1). Classification (NCBI taxonomy): domain Eukaryota; kingdom Metazoa; phylum Arthropoda; class Insecta; order Plecoptera; family Perlodidae; genus Isoperla; species Isoperla grammatica. The sequence continues at coordinate 10,662,318 of OX246740.1, read as the reverse complement.
TTTGCCACTATGGTTCACCGTTTTTTACCCTACACCAAATCTAAAGATCTAAAATGCACGGATAGGTTTGAACAAATGTTTCAAGATCTGGATAATTCGGAAATTGATGCTTCTTCAAAGCTTTTCAATTTGTTTCAAGAGATGAAAATATTAGCAGAATGTTTCAATAAAGAAGAACTAACCACGGATTCCTTTAAGGACGATGTGAAGATCTTCATGGAAGCAATTATCACCACGATGAGATGTTTTAGTCCACAAGACGGGGAATTGGTTCCGTGTAGCTCAATTGACCCCAGTTCTATCGCTACACCGAATATCTGTGACGTGAGGACTTTTGGTAAAAATATGTCCCTATATGACTCTCTGGAAACTGATTCCGCATGGTGCATCATGAGTTTCATTAGGCAGACAGATTTGGAAGAACCAGAAATTCGTGAACATATTGAAAGAGACTGTAATTATACTAGTTTGGATCTATCGAGTCCACATTGCTACAAAGGTGCAAAGATTGTGTCCCAGAATTGTCTCAATGATACAGAACAAAACCAGTTCCATCTCCTTGGTGACCTCATCAAAAGTGCTTATCAAACCGTCTGTTCTGAAGGTGATAAACGTCTTGGAGACATCTTAAAGGGGTTCTCACCCGCTACCCCCAAAAAAATATGTTTAACTAAGGCTGATTAGCTATGAAATAAGCGACTAAATGAAAAGAAATCGGGTTCACCATAACCCGGGAAAAAAATATCAAAGTTAGTGATTTTCGAGCTAGGTCCCATCGGCGAAAATCTCCCATAAGAAATAGCATTGGGACGACCTGTATGCCTTGGGACCTTGGAGGATTCTGCTCCAAAAAAAAAATGATGTAATACTTTTCGCTGCGTCTTTCTTTTCTGCGTATTTCGTATATTTTGGTTTTGTAATCGGAGCTTCCGTTCAGGTACAAAATAAAGATGTGTAATCGGGTGCTCCATTTCGTTTTGAGCGTTGTTGTGCGTTGCTGTGCACGTCGAGTCGGCGGGTGTCGACTGTCGAGTTGGTGTCAAGTAAGCCAAGCGAGAGAGAGAGAGATTGAGAGTAGTATTGGGAGGGGAAATAGTCAACGCATGCACAATGAACGCGGTCTGCTATGCGGTGTCGAATGGAGTACACCATGGCCGTCAATTTTTTTTAGATATATCGCTTCGAGTACACTCGCACCAAAAGCCGGCTGACACCAACAGTCGCCGCGGCAGTTAACCAGAAATTTCATTAATTAATAACAATTCACAGGTTTCAACTTACGATGTTTAATGGTTCATTATCGATTGGTGTGGTGCAGTAGATCATCTGGTAAAAAATAAATCTAGCGGGTGAGAACCCCTTTAACTGAAGCTTACCGCAGAACAAGTCATGGAGAAGATATTTTCGTGTGGGATTGTTTTGATGTGGCTCTATCTCATAGCAATGTAACCGATGACCACAGAAGTTCCTCGAAGAACATGCGTCTCTACCACGAAATGGAAGACTTTAAGGAATGTCTCGTGGGCAAGCTTCAAGGTCACCAAACAAGCATCGATGCTGCCACGTCATTGATCAACGAATTGCTGAAGAAAGTCAAATGTGCTCATCCTGAGGACGGTACCACGGTGCTTTGCGAAGCACTTCACCAGACTGTGCATTAGTATACATTGTTATACCATTGTTGAAATTTAGTGTACGATATAGACCAGATAGGTTGTACCGTACTATAGATTTATAAGTATCAATGTCATATTATGCCTAGAATATAAGAAAATAAATTGAAAGTTAGTCTTCTTAACTATGCAGTCAACGACCGTTTTGAAATTGAATGTTATGTGACGTAATCGTGAGATAAGCAATGCCATTTATAAATTAATATATATTTGTAGAAAAATAGATTGTCATTGTTGGGAAATCTATATTTTAAATACATTTCTTGTTTTTTTTTTTAAATTACAATAAACACGATAATGTGATTAATAATTCCAGTTTTTTTTGTACTAATGTTCATATTTATAAGAAGTTTCCATGGAATATAATATTATGGGTTTCACTGCGAGCTGCGAGCGCGAAAAATGGCATGGTTTTTAATTTGCCGACTGTTTGTGTACCCTCTAAAGTCTTCTTTCTGTTCAGTTATAGGTTTACAAGCTCTTTTGCCATTATCCTGTCATTCAATCTTTCTCCGCTCAACGGTTGCAAAAACGACCTTTCCTACTTGTATTTCTGGTATTCATTCGGACTTCATAACAAAAATGCAAATAGTTCTTGAAACCGAAATTCTAACAGTTCCGTCTGAGATAACAATTGCGTTTGAGAAAACAATTGAATTGAATTGAGAAAACAATTTATTGGAACTTTCCCAGTTCCAATAAACCGCATAAATCGGACATGGGAGCTCGTCCCCGCCTTCTCATCTTACCGTCAGCAGTTCCAAAAATGCTAGTGACTCAAGGGGGGGGGGGGGGGGCCTGGGCTAGTGAGAGAAACGAGTATTCGTAAATATACCTACTGGTACAATTATGTCATATCTACGTAAGGTTGCAAGTACATTAGTGAAAAGCCTGTTCATAATTAATTTACACATTTTTTGATGATGCAAAGAAATTACTTTCGTCGGAAATGTTTACGAAAAAACATGAAGAACGTGCTTAAAAATGTGTGTATTATTTGTGAACAGATTGGTCACAAAATGTACATAATACGCATTCGTACATATAAAATGTTCATGAACTAGTAAGTTTATATTTATTATATAGTGAATGGTGTGCTGTATTGTTTTGTCAGAGGTGGATTTAAAGTTTTTTTCCGTGATTCACCCAACATAGTATCCTTGAAGTACAGTACATACAAGAACAACGTTTATTAAAAATCATATAACATGTATTCGTAAATTGCGTTCAATTATGTATTTAACCTGTCAATTTATATGCATTCTTTAAAATAACCGTTCGACACTAACGGGATTTTTTTAACTATATCTGTTGAATGGAAAAAAAAGAAATGCTACTGTAGCGATAATATTACCCTAGGCAGCGAGAATTCCCAAAGGCTGTTTGTAAAACTTAGATCGAGAATTCGCTTTATGACTGAGAAAAATGCTTCAGGCAGGATCATCGGTGGTGGGAATCGATCCCACGATCTCCCAGAGTAGAATATCGTCTGCTACAGCCGAGTCACCTATGATGCTATCATTGAACTAGGGAAACGCTCTGTGTGACGCGTTCATAAGCGAACACGTTCACGTACACGAATATTCTGTTCAACAGTTCAATATTACCGCCGTACAAATCTTTCCAAATAACCCAAGGTCGTGCCTAAGGTCAAACCATAAGAGTAAAGTGCCTTTAAAAAGCTAATAAAGTGCCAATAAAGTGCCAATAAAGGGCCAATCTAGTATTCTGTTTCTAGTTCTAGGTTATAATAAGTGAGCATTAATCTAAATGAAATAATCATATTTCTATATTGAAATATTGGTTCAGCAGATACTAGAAGAACTGCAACCTACTCACAACTATAATCGTCTGTGGGTAGTGGCCTGCAGTTATGAGTGTCAATAGATACCTATATGCAATGTACACTATATGATAACATGGAAATAAATTGAACAAGTAGTATATTTTAAGAAATGAACCATTACTACCCACTGACAAATCCGGGTTCAAAAAACCGCGCGATCGACTATGACGCCGAATTATTGATCTAGATCCAATGTATGTTTCTGTAATGGTTTAGTATGGTGTCATCATGTTTCTTATGGTTACATCTCTTCAGTGACACGTGTGCAGGGCGTAAGGGAATAAGACTGTTCGTGAGCTGCGCCGCACAGATAATGAATGACAGGCCTATCCAACGCTGCCGTACAAGGAGCTCACCTACACTTTCGCAGCACGAAATGAATAATGACTGAAAGGTGTCAGTAAAGTTACACTCGATATGTAAACGGTGACTTTGGAGCCGTCATAACAATGATAAATACCAGTATCATGGCTTCTTGCCTGAGATCGAGTGGGTAGACTGGATCCAATCAACATCAATGGTACTTTTGTTTCAACGGTTTCATAAGGTGCCTTTGACCAGGAAGAGTTTAATATGTACATACATGTAAACAAAATATGAACTAATCGTAGTTCCCACGTGACGTCACAGCAGCCACGATTGTGACACAAATCATCTAGGCCTATCTTAGAATATTGCTGATATTATGTGTCAATTGTCTAAAATGATAATTTATAATTAAAAAAATAAACGTTATAAAAAAAATTACAAATGAGCACATATACCAATTTTATTTAAAGATCAGGTGGAAATCTAAAGAGATAAGGATTTTGTGTTCTATCACAACAGGTTTTAATTGTTTCTCCATGGCAACGCCAAAGTTTGGTCGCCATGCGCACATTTGTGACGTAATACGTGCAACCTATGAATATGTGTGTTATCTATATGTGATACGATGTGTATACTCGTGTATGTGTGTCGATTAAATAGTTGGAAAATCATTTTTAAATCATCATAATACTGTTTTTTTTTCTCCAATTTACAAATTCATAACATTTTATGAGCGTGATTATTGTTTCTGTTTTATGTTTGTGCTATGTACACGCATCAGTGCCTTTATTTTTATAATGCCATTATTCAACATGATGTTGTACTGATCCGGCATTTTTTCTCTTTTGTTTGGTTTGGAATAAAAAGATAATAATTCATTATTAATTTGTATCGTATGCTTGAATTCTTGTAGAAGTAAATGGATTTACATATAGTTTCCTTCTCGAGCTATAACTGAAACATAATAAGTTCGTGCTTTAAAATAAGAATTCGTAATTATAAATATTCTGATTTGACCTTCAAGTATAATATATTAGTGGGGAAATGCCGCGTGTTTGCACTGGCCGTATATATACCTGGAACGCTTCGGAAACTTGATCCAAAATTCCTCTTTCTTACATGTAAAATGGAATTGTGGTATTGCTGGTATTTCCATTCTCGGACTGTCTGCCCGAGGTTCATCAACCTATAGGTTGCAACATATCAAGCAGATTATTTCACCTGTATGAATGAGTTCACTTCACTTTTTTGTTTATTTTTAGCATTTCATCAAATCAACTCCACTCAAATCAACTTTTCATCATTCAACTTATTTTCAGTATTTTGAGATTGTGGCTGTAGGCTACCTAGCTTGTGGATGTTGTATTTTGTTTTATGGGTTAAGAAGCACCCTAGCAATTTAACATTTAATGCCAAGGTTCATCTTCATACTCGTGGAGACTGAAATATGTGCGTACACAGAGATGCAACATAGAAGTTCTTGAACAATAGTTGTGCACGATTTCCCGATAGAAAATGGACCCATTTTACCATTGTTTTAGACAGTTTTTAAATGTAACGATTACTAGCAAAGTGTGTAAGTGGGCTAGTTTTATAGTTTGTTTAAAATCTTGCTAGCTTATTTGAGTTTTTACTTTTAAGACATAATTACTAATTTTGTCATTAATTCGCGATTTTTTTCTCTAATATCCCGACAATCCATAAATTAAAACTCGTTCCATTCAATAACAACTCTGGTGATTCGTGTGCCAACTAAATTGGAGTTGATTACTGTAATATAAAAAACGCGTGTTTCGTTTTCATCATTTTTTCGCATCTTTACCTGTTGTACACATCCATATTATCTATTCTTTATATACCTATAAGGATAACCCTCGGCCCCATGTCTTCGTTTGAAGACACAAATTTATAGATTTTATTACAGTCAAATGGGACCTTTGTTCTCATTGACTTTTGTTTACAAAATACAATTTTTAGGCAATCTATGGAGATTTTTTTCGTTTCAGTGTGATGAACGGTACATTGAATAGAGACATTTCCAAATTCCTGCTTAAAAAAACGTTTAAACAAGAACATTTTTATGGGTCCCGGAAATTTGATTAATTTCTAGTTTTTCATGAATTTGAGGGACAAAAGTATGAAAATGTGTAACATTGAGAACAAAATCTGTTTCTAGATAATATCTAGGGAGAATTGATTTTTAATTTCAAATTTCTGTTTTGTATACAACCCAATATTTCCCATAATTCTAAAACAAATTATATTATTTTATTATTATTATTATTATTATTATTATTATTATTATTATTATTATTATTATTATTATTATTATTAGTATTATTATTATTATTATTATTATTATTATTATTATTATTATTATTATTATTATTATTATTATTATTATTATTATTATTATTATGAAAAAATGTATGAATTTTAAAAAATGTATCAATCTTATTAAAAAAATCACAGAATTTATAATGAATGTGTTAATAGGTTACTTTATCCGCTCAAAAAGGGGCGGAGGGGGGGGGGGGGCGGTCTGAAAGGGTTTGTTCTCTTCTTAGTGTACGCGAACACGCCTCACCATACGGACAACCAAGGCTATTACAACCACGCGGCCATACTCAACTACCTTGGCTTGTTTCGATGCAATCTAACTATTACGTCCTCTCATTGCTCCAAAAAACATTGTCAGATCATATCACGAATAAATATTTATAAACTAGTATCTTACGAGTGCATAATCGCACGATTGAAGAAAGACAACCATATGTCGCTATGTTTGAATGTGTGTGACTGACTATGTGTTATTTTTTAAATCATTTTAATTTTCAAATGTCATATTTAAGTTTAAAGTGTATGCCACAAATGAATTCCATCAAGTTACAAATGGTAATTTTAAGGACAATGATATTTCTGGAATAACTTAACTTTTCATTATGAATTAGTAAATATCATTCAAAACTGTACAAACTGTGTAACTACTAGATAAACTGTTAGGTGAAAAGAGTATCAAAAACTCCAGATTATCCAAAAAGGATAATTTATCATGCCCTTATAAGATAAAGCAGTATTCTATCCTCTCGGATATAATAATTTTAACCTCTAGAGCTCGTGCTTTGACATGATGAATACATTTTGCTTTTAACCAAGACGTGGCACCACCCTAAACTTTAAAATTGTTCATACTCCCGTTCCCGTACATTAAGTATTGCAGTCCTTACACATACCGGTTATCTTCTCGTAATCTAAGGCCCGGAATTATAAAACTGCACTTGCTATTGATCCTCCAGATAACGTGTTTTCACCATGGCAACAACCCAAATGCCATTATCTGGGAGATAACTGGCTGTCGGGACATTATAATACCGGGCATGTCATTGTAATACACAAACAAATAGTATACACGTTGCTTACGTTACTCGTCGACAAAAGTGTTACCGGAACTGCACCGAGCCCAGAAGAGTGGGGGTTCTATTCCCACGTAGGTCACAGATTCAGAGAGAGGTGCGGCTTGATTGAGTTGTGTCTCACTCCCTATTGTTATCGGGCTCCCTATACAATACACGACAAGGTAATGCAGTCTACTTGCTCTGGTTTCTACAGCAGTGATTATGTGAGACGTTTTGTAGGGTACACATCTGCTGTACCTGGGTTTATGACTCTTCAGATAGCTATAGATCTATCATAGGTTTAACGTTTAGATATATACTAGGTTTTATATTATAACTCTTCCATAACTATTTTTATTGTAGGTTTATAACTTTCACGGGACAAATATAATTACTATAGATTTTTAACTCTTCAAATAACTAGATATATTATGGGTGGATAACAGTTACTAATGAGCGTATAATAAAGATACTTAAATTATTATAGTCGGAAATATCTTTTAAAGAATAGTCCCGTAAATTACGTTTTCCAAGAACTCCACAAAACGTATTAAAACTTAAAAGTTATAATATTTTCATATTGTTGTGTATTGTATAGTATTTATAAGTATCCATTTAATTTAAGTAACGTATTCACAAAACGTGTATTCAGATGTGTATTTTAAAGACGACGACGAAAAACGCTTATTGCCTAAGAACAGTCATGTGATAGTGAAGATTGATTAGTCTTGGGACGTTCAACAGGATTTCGCTATGTGTAAACTCTTGTTTGTCTTGTCTTTTGTACTGACAATTTTTGAAAATCGAAAGTATCTAACAGGAACTAACAAAATTTAAAGACAGCACATAAGTTAAGATAAGGCTCTTTCTACAATTTATGATATCAAATTAAAAATTTTCGATTCGATTATTGCCCTAGAGTGTAATCATTTTGTCGTGCTAAAAAAACTGTCCAGTTTGCAACGCTGTTGCCATCTAACGGACGATCATTGAACTTCCTGTGTTCGGTGTCGCCTAACATCTGATAACTATATATTATACCGCATGAAGCCTCATTCAAAGGTCACATTTAGTTAGGTTCAATTGAAGTCAATAAAGGCCGCAAAGAGTGGGTTGTGAGGAATGCAAGAGGAAAACCCAATAGAGACAACCAATATATGTACTGGAATAATAATTCATTAGTGTGTGGTGAATAAAAACGAAATCTATAAAAAAAATCTGAATGTCAATGAGAACCCGTTCATCACTTATTAGCCGGTGTAGGTGGATCCCAAGGTACGTCAATCCCCTGGCGGAGGTTAGGTAAATCTCAAAGTGAGTTCGACGAACCCCCGGGGGCCAGGGGATTTACAGACTTTGAGTGCTTTGAGTGAATCTATCCTCGTGGTGACCGGTGCCCGCAAACAGGGCTCTCGTGCATCTCTTTTGTCATTCCTTTCTTCATCTCACGTTGACTTCATAATTTTCTTCTCCGTACTTTCTCACTTCCTCTTCATACTTGTCGAGTTCGTCATAAAACACCAAAAAATAACTATTCACTTATACGGTGAAGAAACTAAAGAAATTTACTATACAATTGAGTAGAATTATTAAATAGTAACTGTGTTTAAACATTTGCCCAAATAAACCCGACGGGACGAACCTTATTATTCCAACTTGCAGAAAACGTATCTGAACATGTGACAGATTTTTTAATTGCACCATTTTATTATTATTATTCACTTACGCAAATAATTATCAAATAATGAATGTAGATAAAGAATGTTGTATAATCTTGAAACGAACAAAACATTATTTACTTCTTTATTTTATTTTATGTCTATCCAATCCAGTTATGAAACTGATTATTACGATGAAGGACATCAAATAAAACTATACAACGGAATAAAACAATAGGAAAATCATTGAACAAAATGAAATATCAAAGATAAGACAACAAAACTACAACAGAAAAGAGATCAAGAACAGTACAAATTAATTGAAAGAAATTATATGTTATACTACTTTAAATAAAATAATAAAATAAAATATACATAACAGAAATACTTGCAAGTGTGAAAAGAGAGTAAGATCACTGCATAAAAAGGGCCAAAAAGGGAGATAAACAGCTGTATGTTTATTTACTCCGTCCATATCGACTGCGTCGTTGAATCTATCGCGTATAAAAAGTGTTCGCTATTGTGTGCGACCGCCCATGGTCTTACTCACAGACCACCAAGCTATACACAACAAATGACATTGCAAATAATTGATCAAGGCCCCGTTGAAAGCGAACGAACGAACGAACAGTCGTCTCACCAAGGTTCACGAAATAAGACCAGAAAGATTTCTCGGAACTATATTGTAAGCGACGACATAAAATTTATAATATTTGTCAATACTTAGTTTCTTTTCAACAGCCTAGTTCCTTATTATTGAGTCTTGATCACATATTCATATTTCGAACTGTCCACTCCTTTCAGTAGATTATTATAATTATAGGTAATAAAGGTAAAAAAACTAGTTTTTTCTTCATAAATCAAGGTCGAAATATGAGAAAAAAAATAAACTGTTCATCCAAAATATGGCATTGTCGTCCTTTATAACAATAGTAGTTTAAAGTTAGATGGGATTCATTGCTCTGGACTAGTTTTTATGACGCACACAGTTCACTAATCACAATATTCATATAATTATATAATACATGTGTTAATAAAATCTGTCTGCTTCGCAATGTTCGTTCCCGTAATGTGATCAATTAATGGATGCCAACTTTGTGTTGTCAGTATTTGCTTATGTGGTGTCTGCGTGAGTCGTAAGAAATTAATATTCATATTCATATTCATTTATTTAGTTTCCATTACAAATTTGTACAAATTGTGTAGAACACGTCAAATTATTATTATATTTACAAAAGTGCATACACTTTACAATAAGTACACGTTCATTCATACATCACTACACTATGTCAATTTAACTACCTTCTGTACTCTTGTAAAATATGAAGCCCTCGTCAATGGAATAAAACCCATTTTCCAAAAGCACAGTTCTGAGATTGGGTTTGAATTCAAACCCAATGGTTCTGACAACTTTTTTTAAAACATCCCAAACTATTTATTTGTTTAATTTCTACTGGCATAACATTATAAAATTTTATACAATTATAGTTCGCTCCTTTCTTGACCAATGATAGTGAATGATTTGCTTGATAAAAATTGTTTCCACACTGTCTAGTATTGTATTCATGAACGTCACTAATAGTACATAAATAATAGAATAGAACAGATGTATTTGTTTCTAATTTCTCCAAGTAAATAAATGAATGAATGAATGAATGAATGAATGAATGAATGAATGAATGAATGAATGAATGAATGAATGAATAATAAATAATAAATAAATAAATAAATAAATAAATAAATAAATAAATAAAATTCCAGTACCTTATCCCTCATGTTTCGTCAACCCTTCAGTTAATGATGAATGACATATATCAACAGATGAATGACATATATCAACAGATTTTGAACCCGGCAGAATGAAACGTATAGGCCCTATATTGGTTTGACCCTCTGGGTGACCAGCAACGTAGTGAGGCAAGGTACCCTTGCTTGTGTTTTTTCAACGCAACCCACTGCGTTGACGCAAATAACTAAAAAAAAGCATCAAGTTATCAACGCATCAAGTTATCAACGCACAACGAACGATAACTTGAAACTGGGTGATTGGGTGAGCTGATTTTAAAGCTCAATTACATGTTAATGAGTTGATAACATGTGGCAGTTTTGTGACAGCATAATTTATGATGCTAATTACATGTATAAAGTTACCCACCTTGAAAAAGTTCTTTAATTGTGCAGTCTTATGTGAGCTAACGTAGCCTACAGCCGAGCTGACATTACAGAGAAAGTTATAATCTGTACAAGTGCATTTCACACCATCGCTTGTTACTCGAAGAGGAAGAACTAGGGAAACGCTCTATGTGACGCGTTGATAAGCGAGCACGGCAACGCCCACGAACAAGCGGTTGAAAAGCTCAAAGTTTCGGCTGGTGTTCAATCAAAGCCAAGCCTTCCAAATACGTGCCCAAGGGCCTTATTAATGTATTTGGTTACCTTTATTTATTGCAATCTAATTGTAATTTCTACCTTCAATATTTGTCCGTATATTCGAGACCGGACGAAAATGTACTATAAACTATACTATTATATTGTTAACTCACATTTAACCGCAATTTTGTTTTAGTAAAAACAGTTTTAGTAATTTGTAATGTTACTTTTTACCTTCTCGACCGATTTTTTCACAAAAACTAAAGGCGTTCAATTTACATCAAAGCTTGTGGATGGTCTAAATTTCAATTTGGTCGGACTCTCCGTTCGACCGCAATCGCGAGACAGAAACAAAACCAAAAAACAGAGTGCCATACAGGAAGAATGGAGACGCTCGCTTAATAATTTTACTCTAAATCATAGGCCACATACAGAAAAATCTGAGACTATGCCACTTTTGCTGACATGGTAAAGAAGTCACCATCTGCACAATATCGGCAACTTGTAAAGTTGTGGTACTTACCATCAGGGACCTTCTTGTACCCCTTCGAGATATGATATGATATCCTTTCGCTCAGATAGACGGCCATATGTGGTGCCGGTATCTGTTCACACAGATGCGGATATCTTCAGATATTCGGGTATCTGTTTGTATCCGTGCGCCTAGAGTTGGATACCTGCAGATAGACGTGATATGCGGGTATCTGTTTGTATCCGTGCGCCTAGAGTTGGATACCTACAGATAGACGTGATATGCGGGTATCTGTTTGTATCCGTGCGCCTAGAGTTGGAAACCAGCAGATAGACGTGATATGCGGGTATCTGTTCCGTGCGCTTAGAGTTGGATACCTACAGATAGACGTGATATGCGGGTAGGCTATATGTTCACAAGTGTGGATCTGCGCTATCTGCGCGCACATGTGGATATTTATCTACAGTTGTGCGCGTATTCTCTCGCAAAGACGGCGATATCTGCAGATAGGAGGCAAGGCGATATGCGGTCCGTTCTACATCCGTATTATAACGTTTTTAATAACATTCATACAGGTTTCATACGAGCAAGCGACTATACTTAACATAACTGCACAGCATTATTTATAACTTACTTCATCCTCTGTTTAACCAGTAAACTTCTATGACAAATGAATAACACATTAGAATATGACATTTTTCTTTATCTAGCAAAGAGACACTACAGGATGTTTGATTAGATCAAGTCTATCAATCATATTCATATGTGCTCTACTTGTAAAACACCCTTTTAGTCTTGAGTCCTACGCATAACTGTTCCAGTGCCCGTATACCAGTCAGTCGGTCATTACTAATATATCGACTATATTCCACCGTGTGGTTGCAGACGTAACATATTCTTATTATTACCAGCATAAACTGAACGAGCAAACATAAAAGGAATAATATGTTTCTTTTGTTTAACTTTATTTTTCGGTAATGTAACTTCCACTCCTTAACAGGGCGTTTCAAAACTTTAAATCCGTCTTTATAAATCCAGATAGTGAGATGAAGATGCCATAATTTATTGATCCTATTTCAATGAAAACAATACTTTTATATTATTTTAGATCGCTTTTGAGTGGGTAAACGTGAACGCTGTTTATCCCACACATGTACACATGTATATGTGTAACACATATGTATCTATGTAACTACAGTGAGTCCGTGGCTTAGTTGAGAACAAGAAAATCAGTCGATCATCCGTCGATCTTGGCATTTCACAAATGATGTACACCCCCACTACCTGGCTAGCACAAACATGAAACAAATCTCTGAATTCATTATCGGAAGCCATAACAGAAGTTCAACCATGCGCACATTGCTTGGAAACCCAACATGTAGTCAAATAATATGAGTCTACAACAAACAAACGATTACATTTGATTACTTTTTGACAGTTCGGACCCAACAATTTCAAGGAAACTGCGGTCGCACTCGGGGTGTACAAACAACTTATTATAAATGCAGTGAAAAAATGCCGTGCGGCGTTCTCAGCTTTGCCATGGGCAAAGTTTATGTCTTGTGTATTGTGGAAAACATAGAGGGAACAATTTGTTCAGGAATAGTCTAATGGCTTACCTATACGGTGTGGGGTATTCAAGTATTATGATTTACGGATCATTAAATATATAAAATAGTATCTGAAGACACATTAAATTTACAGGTATACGGGATATTTTATATAAAACAACATTTGTGAACTAATTTTTACCATTTTCTTCTCCCGCGAACGGATTCGTGAGTGATACGAAATAAAACAGATTTCTCCTATTTTTGATGTCACTCTTTTTCTGGGCTGATTTCTTTTTCTTTTTCAAGAGGTGTGAAACGTACTGTCTTTTTATGCGGACAATTTTATTAGCGTTTTGTGTCTACTACAGTTGCGACTCGTGGGTGGGGGGGTGGGTGGGGGGGGGGGGGGGGAGGGGTGCTGCAGCTGTGCAAAGTTACATGTAGGTATTTATTATATATTTGATTTTAGGTTACTCGTGGGCATTTTTAAATTGCATAAAACATTATTGTTTTAAATATACATGATTTTATTATGAACGTTTAACTGCTATTCAAATAATTGAGCATAGTTGTTTTCCCACTCGCCTCACTTGTGTTAGCCCGCGCGACTGCACCAGCTTGCAGTACCACTAGCCTCCATAAGCCCCGTGAGTGTGAGAGAGACGACCGACAATATGCTTCACCTGCAGTGGTATAGGCCGATGTGACTGGCAGTCACGGGCTCTTATCTGTATCCGAGCGCGCCAAAATGTGCAGTGTACAGGTTTGTCACAAGAGTGCGACTGGCTACGGTTAGCACAAGGCTTGCAAATTTAAGGGGTAGACTGCATCAAGTTCCAGTAAAGGTACCGAAGGAATAGCACGTGTTTACAGTCTATACCAACAGTTTTTACTTCAAGTAACAGCATATATTATCGAGTTTCATAGTAATATGATATTTATTCATGTAAGGGTAGTATTGTTGTGTGGAGTGTTTTGATTCACTTGACAGTGTTATCTTGACTTCATGCAAGGTGTTTTTGTATTTTGTCACTCTCTGCCCTGCAACAAGTGCGTATTTGTTTCTTTGTGGGAAAAGCACCCCCCTCCCCCCCCCCCCCCTTCCATCTCTTAACGATCTGCTACTGGTCTTCGTCTACTAATAGAGCTATCATAGCATTGTCATAATGAAGGTTCACCGTTTCCACTGTTCAGCTATTATGTTTCAAGGTTTTTTTTTTACAAGTTTATAGCAGTTAATTTTTTTAACTCATTATGTAAGTGAGTCAGTTACATAAATTGCATTTTACTTTAAATATAGTTCATAATAAATTTAAAATGTTAAAAGATGTCTGGTAAACTGTAAAATTCAATATATGTGGTTATAATAATCTACAGCCAAGTTGTAATCAAGATTGCAGCCGCGAAACCCTACAACAAGATTTAAAATCGCAATGCATCACATATCAAGAAAATATTGAATTTACATTTCATCCTTGATGCTTTTCACCAAACCTTCAAAAATCGTAAATGTCAAGGAGTGAACAGAACATTTTGTTCTAATTCATAGTGATACGACCACAACGTAAACGAGATATCAATTAGTTTTTCCACTGCAGTAAATGGTGAATTCGCTGCAGGCTGCACGGTGTGTATGTAATTGACTGACGGAAGAAGGCCACAAGACATCAGCTTTGTAACTTTGTTATTGGTTTGCAATGATGGAGGAGCTGTATGGTATACAGAAAAAATATGTTGATTTAAATAATGAATAAAACACATAGGATTTACTCATTTTATTACATGGCCTCGATGTTCTAAGTATGAATAACACAAGGTTGTAGTGACTTGGAAGTATTGCGATGGTGGTCCAAAGGAACTAGCTTAGCAGGATTCTGGGACGCGTTGGGATTGTTCCGGGATACAGAGGATAATGACGATTGACGTTTCAAAACAAGGGTGTTCGACATTAGACACAAATAGGTTGAAAAGTGGGAGTGACATTTAATGTCAACATCTTGGAATAACGCGAGGCTAGATATTATCAATAACTGAAAATACTCTCAAAAAAATTTATGCAAAAATGAGTTTGTTTTGATAAGATTGGATAATTTAAAAAATATCACTAATTTTCTTCTTTGATCCAAATGTAATACATTTTCAATCCCATTTTTGAGAATATTATGGAATATTTGTGTGTGTGCGGGACAAGATATATCATCTTGTTCCACTTCATTCCAAAATTTTGATCACCGTAAATGCTCACGCTTTTCGTATTATTTGTTTTGAGAAAGCTGAGGAGGAAACTATATTATTAATTACTTCTTAGTCTTCTCAGGAACTTTTAAATCGATAATAGTGCGTTTTAGTGAACCCACGTCACACGAATTAGAAAATAAGTGTTTTAGTAAAGATATACTTGATATCGTTATTTTTTTCTGTTTTGTGTATTTTATGAAAGTTAAATATATAATTATGAAATCCAAACTTTGTATTCTTCACTTTTGTTAATGTATCAATTCCTATACTTCACTTCTAATACTCTTTTTAGCAAATGTATTCCATGCTAAATCAAATTTGTGACATAATATAACATTTTACATAATAAACAAATTATAGTTACAAAAACTTACACTAATAAATTCCATAATATTCTCAAAAATGGGATTGAAAATGTATTACATTTGGATCAAAGAAGAAAATTAGTGATATTTTTTAAATTATCCAATCTTATCAAAACAAACTCATTTTTGCATAAATTTGTTTGAGAGTATTTTCAGTTATTGATAATATCTACTGTGTCAACAAGACAATACAAAACCGTTAAAAAGAAATACATTCTCAACCACTTTGATATGATTTCATGAATGAGTTGTTAGGCATGAGAGCCAACATGACTAGTGTCAATATGCAACACTAATCTCTGCATAATATAACACCCGGTCTGAGTGGCCGTTACATGTCATAACTAGTTCTCTATGTAAATCTGCAAACGATTTCGTCTCGCAAAAGTGTACTTAGAGATTCTACTTGGCTCACTTCTCTTGTGTATTCAACGAACATAATACTACAGGCACAACTACAACTAACGTGTAGTGATGAAAGTCAAGTAGTTGGATAATCTAGATCAAGCATCGCACCATTTTGAAAGATTGTCCATATAATAACATCATGGAGGCTTCTAAATACGCTGGAAGACTACATGAAAAGAAGTTCTGGTAATTTGTGTTTACACATGAGTCAAGATTTACTTATGGACTTTAAATGTGCGTATATTTTGATATCATGTTTGGGTTAAGACCGTGTGTTTAATACGATATATAATACAGCTCCTGCCCGGGAAAGCCTAGACAGTATATATTTATACACAAACTATTCTTATGTCAGTACATGTATGTCATACCAGTAAGCGTTTGAGGATTAGGCCATGCAAATATGCAAGCGCTTGCAGGAATGAACGGTTTGGAATGAAGGGAACGTGATACGTTTTATCACAAGGATAAGACGTTTAGACAATCTATGCATCAGCATTCAGCATTGATTGTTTTGACAGAATAGGGGTAGGCCTATCCGACGCGGTGGGAGTTAACTTTTATTTGGACAAAACTGTGACGTGGTTGTTGTTGGCATGCGAGAGAAACAATGTATTTGTCTGCTGTCCAACACATATTGGGTGACCACAAGGATCCAACATAGGCATACGAAGTATCAATTTTGAAAAAAAAATAGTAATAATATTTTCAATGCACTTTGAACCATTGTGTTACTTACCTATTACAGAGGTGATTGTGCTAGAATCTTTGGTAAGATGTTGGCCGAAGCCTTAATCACTTAATCACTCAAGCATTAATCCATCAATTCACATTGATGGAATTACGTAATCGAGAATGGATAACTGAAATGAGTGGGTTTTAAGAAAATGTAAGAAAATCTAGGACATTTTCCGTGGGTCACACTACTGTATGAGTCTCTCGCCGATACATATAAATCAAGGATTTGAAGATATCTTCTT
This sequence comes from Isoperla grammatica, assembly GCA_945910005.1. Lineage (NCBI taxonomy): Eukaryota > Metazoa > Arthropoda > Insecta > Plecoptera > Perlodidae > Isoperla > Isoperla grammatica. The sequence goes on along the minus strand of OX246740.1, from coordinate 10,645,051 downwards.
TACCAATACCTCTGTAGGTTAGTTCTTGAGTTCAATGGTTGTGTGTTCTGTGAACTACTTGTGTGAACCAACAATTACATGAAAGCTACCAAAGGAGCCTAAAAGCCTAAGGCCTAGGCCTAGGCCTTGCATATTTCGAAAAAAACTCGCCGACATGAAATAAGTTAGACCGCATTTAGTGAACTAAATAATACATTCCTAGCTTATTTAAATGTTTTCTCCACCTAAAACTGAGTATTACAAAGTACCTTTAGGCAATACGATAGCCAAGAAAACGAAAACATATTGAATCTCGTTATTGTTAGATTCACACAATAATCCAACTCACGAACTAAATCGTAAAAGAACAGTAATGTCTTGTACCCTGGAAGTATCATGTTTACGGGTATGCATTGTGCCCTCTTCAAGGCCTATAGGGTGTTGGATTGTATTGTAGCGAGTACATGCAAAGAGCTGTTAGAATGACTCAATCTTGTCGACTCAGGAAAACCTTGGATAAAACCTTCAGTAGGATTGCCGGTGGCGGGAATAGAACCCACAGCCTTCCTTATGCAAGTATCGTGCGCTTAAACCTGCTGATATATGTCTAGAAAACTAAAAAAAAAAATGCCATAGTTTTATCATCGTCCTTAACAACATCTGGCCGATAAAAAAATTAATTTTATTAAGCGTGCAGTTTATGCTTCCTCGTTTTAAATATAGTTACATAATTTCTCGTAGCCTACTACATGTTGGTATTTCTCTTTACTCTTTACGATATTGTTCCGCCTTCGACATCCGGTGTACAAAGCCGGGAATTCAGCTCCGAGATTTACTAATAAATGACGTAGAAAGATGGAGTATGAGGATCCGGCCCTTAGAGCATCTCTGCTCTAAGATCCGGCCACGTAGAAATGCAACCGTTTGATATAGTTTTATAGTTCAAGGCCGTTGCTTGGCGACTCCACCCGAGCTCAGCTGGTCGCACACTGTCGGGGCCATTCGTCACGCCGGTGACGTCATAGCGTTCAAGGAGATTGATTGGCTACTGAGTTACCTACGGATCTGCTCAGCAGTTATGTATGACATGAGGTGCAGATTTACATGATGGATCTGGAATGAGAGAAGTATTTGTTGAGGAGTAATTAACTGACTGGCTTTTTACTGTCAATTGTTTTGATTGTGCATAGTTTAACAAATGTAACATGTTCAAATTAGTACACTGATAAAATAAAAAGTGGGATGTAAGTTAAGATTTTATCTTACAATTATTACTTTTTCACTTTTATAATTTTAATCAGAAATAACATAATCTACACGTACATGGATAGGTTATAATTGTTAATTTATATTGCATAAATAAATACATGATTGAATTTTTTATTATCATTCATTAGTTATTATTTTATAATTATTAATAAAGATGTTAGCCTATTATACGATCTGTAATACTTCCGCAATTAATTTAAATGCGTGGCATATGAGATATGGTCGAGTATTATCAATTATCATGTTTTATACAATCACTAACATGTAACTTGAAACACTGCCGAAATGTAAATAAGTCAGTTGCGTTAACACGTGTCGATCAAATTTAAACGCTGTTGAGCGATAACTGTCTTTGTCTCACTTTCAGTATCAATCATTTGTTTCTCAGAGCAGATCAGGGTCTGTATTCACAAAAGGTATCGGTATGGTCTTAACAGTGAGTCCAGCCTAACGTAGACCTCTTGTGAATCCAGACCCAGGTCACACGAAGAAGTTACTAATTTCTGGCTTGAACAAAACAGGCTGGTTGACCCCACACAGACTTAAAATGTCCTGAAAATCCAGGCCCAGTCACAAAGCTTCACACAGTTAACTACAATTACAAATTATGTAAAATAATGTAAAACTAAATAAAGTTTGATTTTGATTTAGACAGAGTCAATTCAACGAAATCACGGTAATATCATGTTTTGTAAGATTTCAGTCTAAAGTTTCATTTAGTTGATTCTTAGTATCTTTTTGAACCAATATTGATTGGAACGGATCAGATGATTTCGTATCTTATTTAGAGGCAGGCGCAAATGGCAATATGCTTTAAAACATAATTTATATAATCAATGTAAAAATAGGGAATTCCCTTGTCACGGTTTATAAAACAACTTGTAAAAGAGTTTTTTCTGCTAATTGGTGGAGGTGCCAGGCTATGTTTTTGAACTGGTCTATATTTACTGGAGGCGCCAGGCTATGTTTTTGAACTGGTCTATATTTACTGGAGATGCCAGGCTATGTTTTTGAACTGGTCTATATTTACTGGAGATGCCAGGCTATGTTTTTGAACTGGACTATATTTACTGGAGCTGCCAGGCTTTGTTTTTTACACGAAAACTGTATATACAAAAATTGAGTCTACAAATTTGTGTTGGTGTTGTGTAGTTATGTGGAATTGTTTTTTGTTTTGGTTGTCATCGTCGTAGTCGTTGTTGTTGTTGTTGTTGTTTTTTTCTTATTTGTCCGTTTATGCAATCCCAACAATAACGTGTTTTAAAGCCAATTTCACGTGCAGCTTACAAATCTTTTTTGCAAACGTTGACTTTGGTAACGAATTCACAAAAGTACTTGTGTTATTAATATAACACACCACCCTGACATTTGATGGTTGATACTATTGTAGAAAGACATTTAAAATGTACATTTCTCTATTTAACCTCGAATACGATATATTATTTATAATTGTGTAATGTGTAGTGTATACTTCTTGTATGTATTGTATATTATTATATATCACGTAAATGAATTCATAGATAACAGGATAATGTGGATTGAAGATTAAATAAGCATTTTTGTGTACATTCCTGGAGTTGTTCATTATAAGTTACTAATTTATTATCATTCTTGTGACGTCATACTTTTGCAGTGTTGCTTATTCATGCGAACTTTGAACTTTGAATTAAATATTGTGAATTATGCTACGTTACAATCAACAAGTGATACAGCCTTGACCTTTTTACACAGACACCTCAGACAGTTTTTCGCATGGAAATAAACACTTAGCAATGGTGCGATTATGCGGTAACCTCTTGCAATGCTTACGTTTAGGTTTCAAACACCTTTTGCCATTGTGAGAAGATGCCGCCCTGATATGTAGAATGTTTATACTTTATAGGCCTAGCGACGTTGTAACAATTACGATTTGTTCATCACATTCTCGTTCCAATCAATCTATCAATCAATCAATCACACGAACAAATTGATTCCGTTTCCGGGATAAATAAATTATAATTTATTCACTTATGGGAAACCTTGGTAAGTGATTTAACCATTTGCATTAAAACGATGTGTCCTTATGAACGTAACTAACTATACTAAGATAGGAATGTAGGTTATCATGGTCTTTGAGATGAATGATTAATTGTATCAAAGTGACTTAATCACAGCATTTTCCTTTGGAGTCAATCAAGACTAAATACAAGTCCATTTACTCAGATTTACCTTGTGTGGAAAATTATTCTCTCAGCAATATTGAAGTTTCGTATGCAATCACTGATACATTTCCTACCAGTCGAATATAAAATTAAAATGCGGCAATTTGGCGAAGAAATAATTGTAATGGATCCAAATTGACAATGTCCATAGACAAAAACAAAATAATGTAGTATTTGCATATTTGGCACTCATTCACTCAGTCACTCACACACACACACACTAATACATACGCCCAAATAAGTTGGTCGTTATAGTTAATTGTTCACTGTTTATCTGTTCAAAACATCACTTAGTTCACTAGTTCAAAATCATACGATTGTATGGAATCGCTCACGCTGTATTGAATCAATTTATTGACTTATCTGCAAATACTCGTCGATGATCATGTGGCCTTAACCTAGCTAGGTAGCATACTTTAATGAAAGTTTATAATAACTGCTAGTTAATAGCTGAATGGGATCAAATATGAGCAGCGGATAATTTTGCGGTGCGCTAAGGCAAAACTAAAATCTTCAAATTTGATTTTTTTTTTCATCTGCGCGACCATTTTCGTTGATGTTTTTGGTGTGTTCTACCTGTGGTTCTACTTCGAAAAATGACCCGCTTTCTATAAAATGGTTAAATTATTTCTAGCTGTGAAACTCTTCAGTATGAACATATTTATAGTAATAGTTGATAATGAAATAAACGAATAAATACAACACACAAACAAGACACATTATTTCTTCCTTACTTTTCTCCTTTCATTATTCTTTTTGTTCGTGGTTGTTTATGTTTTTTTTTTAATTTATTCTATTTATCTCTCTCTCCCTCTTTTAACTTTGTTCTTTCTGATTGTGCTGACGTTTATAGTTTGATAGTTAGATGTCTTTTCTTATATTTATATTTGGATACTTTACCCTTTTTTTCACTTGTATCTATTTATTAGCTATCAATTAACGGTATAATTTTCTTTCTTGCAGATAAATCTTTTATTTACATATTCGTTTACGTTTACTCTCGTTTATGTATTGCTACATTTACGCGATTTTTGAAAGATATTTTAATATTGTATAGTTGTATTATATAGTCCTCCTTTGTGGATGAGTTCTAAAACTGAATGAGATTATATAAATTATCCTTGCTGAAAAAATCGTTTCTGTACGAAATGACAAGCGTCGTTGTTTGCGATCAAGTGACACAACTAGGTGTTTACATTATCTGCACAGGTGACATGTAAGTATGTTGTCAGTGGGGTGTGGAGTGGGTAGATGTTTATCGACACACTAACATGCTCATAACGATTAACAAGCTGCCATTTCTCACGCCAAACAAGACAGCTAGAGCGCAACCTAGGGCCGGACAATACATAATGAGACAGGAGATGCTAGGAGGCTACAATACACACTGATATATTTCTAAAGTGATAAATGGGGCGACGGTTTGCGTTGTTTGCAACTCAGTAGATTTTACAGTTCATTCACAGTTTCAACACCGATAAAAATGGTAATTTTGATCTTAAAATGGGAAAAGTGTAGTTTTAAAATTATTTACCATGATTTCTACTTTCAATGCAGAACGGTCACGGTTCAATTCCCGGTTCGGACTGCGCCAGGCTGGGGGTTTTAACTTCAAAGATTTACTTTAATCCATCTATATGATACTGATGTATGAATACACTAGGAAAACGCTCCGCGTTGCCAGATGAGCGATTTTTTTCAATGTATCAAATCAAATAAATCGTTTGCTTATCTTTTAAAAAAAAAAATACCTTTATAATAAACAAATGATTGTTTTACAAGATAGCGGATCAAGTTACATCCTTATAACTTAAGTATATTATTTCTTGATATGTTGCTAATAGATGCACGAAATATTATTCAAATCCGTTAAGAAGTTTTCTTTAAAGAAATTAAAACCTTCAAGTTGATGGATTTCCGCATAGTTTCATTCGACCGTGGTCTACTCAATAGGCTCTAATTCATAAACTATTAAACCTATCAGTGTATGGAAAGTTTCATAATGTAGATAAGACTATATCTAAAATGTAATATTAATTAATCATACAAGTACCCGCTTTTAAATCATTATAAAAGCTTTTTAATTTGTCGTCCAAGTTCGTTGTTAACATTTGCATGTTTGCCGTGAAGGTCATTAAATATAACACGTCATTGTAGCTATTCTATGATAGCTATCAAAATTCCAAATACATAGTGAGAAAGGTATGACTGCGTAAGCCATTTCGGTAGCATACTATGTGCATCTTACTTCAATGGTCCGCAAATGCGAATCATATCGGTGGAACACTGTAAAAACGAAGAAAATTACTTCCGTAAATAAACAATATTTGTTTATAGCATGGCGATTAAAGCTACAATTTTGAAACTGTTGTCGTGTGTTGGTACTATTGATGTGGACTTACAAATAAAAAATTATTTATATCGGTGTGTAAGTTTTAATTTAATTAAATAAATAACAAAACATGTGTTTCAGTTGTTAATTTTTTGTAGGTTGGCATCTTACGTCATTGTAGCCATTCTATGACAGCTATTGAAATTCCAAATAATATTGCATAGATATTGTTACGTACGCTATGTTTGGTGTATACTATGTGCATCTAACTGCAATAGTCCGCAAATGCGAATCATATCGGTTGGACACTGTAAAAATGAAGAAATTATAGTAGTAAATAAACAATATTTTTTTATAACATGGCGGATAAACTTAAAATTTTGAAACTTTTGTCAAGTGTTGGTACCGTTAATGTTAATCTACATGTGAAACATTATTTAAATCCGTTAGTAAGTTTTTATTTAATTAAATAAATAAACAAATTTTATTTTTCAGAAATTAACTTTTTGTAGGTTGGCATCTTGACGAATTTTGCTTGTAATGTTAACAGCATCGAGTTTAGTGGTCACAAATGTTGACCGAAATTTTCAGCCAAATACGTCAAGCCGTTTGACCTGTGCGCGACGAACAAAATTTAGCGCACATACATACAGACATACACACACACACACAGACAAAGCGCCGATCGAGTTGTATGGAAAGATTCACTCCGCTTCGCTACGCTCATCTAATAACCGGTAACTTTCGAGCCTTCATAGTAAAGGAATGTAATCAATACTACTAGGAAAACGCTCCGCGTTGCCAGATGAGCGAGTTTTTTCAATGTATTAAAGCAAACAAATCTTTAGATTATCATATTACTCATACAAAAAAAACCTTTACAATAAACAAAATTCTTGTTTACAAGATGGTGGTTCAAGTAACAACCTTAGAATTTGTGTATATTATTTGTCGATATGTTGCTAATAACTGCACGAAATATTATTAAAATCCGTCAAAGAATTAAAACCTTCAAGTTCATTTCAATGGATTTCCGCATAATTTCATTCGACCGTGGTCTTCTCAATAGGCTCTAATTCATAAACTATTAAACCTCTTAATGTACGGAAAGTTCCATAATGTAGATACAGACTATATCTAAAATGTAATATTAATTTATTATATAATAACCCGCTTTTAAATCATAACAAAAGCTTTTTAATTTGTCGACCAAGTTCGTTGTTAACATTTGCATTTTTACCGTGAAAGTCATAAAACATAACACGTCATTGTAGCCATACTATGCTAGCTATCAAAATTCCAAATACACAGTGAGAATGGTCTGACTGCGTAAGCCATTTCGGCAGCATACTATGTGCATCTAACTTCAATGGTCCGCAAATGCGAATCATATTGGTGAAACACTGTAAAAATGAAGAAATTAATAGCCGTAAATAAAAAATATTTATTTACAACATGGCGATTGAAGCTACAATTTTGAAACTTTTGTCAATTGTTAGTACTATTGATGTGACCCTACACATAAAACATTATCTATATCGGTTTGTAAGTTTTAATTTAATTAAATAAATAACAAAACATGTGTTTCAGTTGTTAATTTTTTGTAGGTTGGCATCTTACGTCATTGTAGCCATTCTATGACAGCTATCGAAATTCCAAATAATAGTGCACAGGCATTGTTACGTACGCTGTGTTTGGTGTATACTATGTGCATCTAACTGCAATAGTCCGCAAATGCGAATCATATCGGTGGAACACTGTAAAAATGAAGAAATTATTGTAGTAAATAAACAATATTTTTTTATAATATGGCGGATGAACTTACAATTTTGAAACTTTTGTCAAGTGTCGGTACTGTTGATGTTAATCTACAAGTGAAACATTATTTAAATCCATTAGTAAGTTTTCATTTAATTAAATAAATAAACAAATTTTATTTTTCAGTAATTATTTTTTTGTAGGTTGGCATCTTGACGAATTTTGCTGGTTATGTTAACAGCATCGAGTTTAGTGGTCACGAACGTTGCCCGAAAATTTCAGCCGAATACGTCAAGCCGTTTGACCTGTGCGCGACGAACAAAATTTAGCGCACATACATACATACATACATACATACACACACACATACACACACACAGACAAAGCGCCGATCGAGTTGTATGGAGAGATTCACTCCGCTTCGCTACGCTCATCTAACTAGGAAAACGCTCCGCGTTGACAGATGAGCGATTTTTTTCAATGTATCAAATCAAATAAATCATTTGCATATCATATTACTCTTTAAAAAAAAAATACCTTTATCATAAACATATGATTTTTTTACAAGATGGCGGATCAAGTTACAAACTTATAACTTAAGAATATTGTTTTTTGATATGTTGCTAATAAATGCACGAAATATTGTTTAAATCCGTTAAGAAGTTTTCTTTTAAGAAATTAAAACCTTCAAGTGATGGATTTCCGCATAATTTCATTCGACCGTGGTCTACTCAATAGGCTCTAATTCATAAACTATTAAACCTATCAGTGTATGGAAAGTTCCATTATGTAGATATAGACTATATCTAAAATGTCATATTAATAATTCATACAATAACCCGCTTTTAAATCATAATAAAAGCTTTTTATTTGTCGACCAAGTTCGTTGTTTACATTTGCATGTTTGCCGTGAAGGTCATAAAACATAACACGTCATTGTAGCCATTCTATGATAGCTATCAAAAATTCAAATACATAGTAAGAAAGGTCTGACTGCGTAAGCCATTTCGGCAGCATACTATGTGCATCTAACTTTAACGGTCCGCAAATGCGAAGCATATCGGTGGAACACTGTAAAAACGAAGAAAATTACTGCCGTAAATAAACAATATTTGTTTATAACATGGCGGTTAAAGCTACAATTTTGAAACTGTTGTCAAGTGTTGGTACTATTGATGTGGACCAACATGTAAAAAATCATTAATATCTGTGTGTAAGTTTTAATTAAAATAAATAAATAACAAAACACGTGTTTCAGTTGTTAATTCTTTGTGGGTTGGCATCTAATGTCATTGTAGCCATTCTATGACAGCTATCGAAATTCCAAATAATAGTACAGAGGTATTGTTACGTACGCTATTTTTGGTGTATACTATGTGCATCTAATTGCAAAAGTCCGCAAATGCGAATCATATCGGCGGAACACTGTACAAATGAAGAAATTACTGTTGTAAATAAACAATATTTTTTTATAACACGGCGGATAAACGTACAATTTTGAAATTTTTGTCAATTGTTGGTACTGGTAATATAAACCTACATGTCAAACATTATTTAAATCCGTTTGTAAGTTTTCATTTAATTAAATAAATAGACAAATTTTATTTTTCAGTAATTAATTTTTTGTAGGCTGGCATCTTGACGAATTTTGCTGGTTATGTTAACAGCATCGAGTTTAGTAGTCATGAACGTTGCCCGAAAATTTCAGCCAAATACGTAAAGCCGTTTGACCTGTGTGCGACGAACAAAATTTGGCGCACATACATACATACAGACATACATACGTACACACAGACAAAGCGCCGATCGAGTTGTATGGAAAGATTCACTCCGCTTCGCTACGCTCATCTAACTAGGAAAACGCTCCGCGTTGACAGATGAGCGATTTTTTCAATGTATCAAATCAAATAAATCATTTGCATATCATATTACTCTTTTAAAGAAAAAATACCTTAATAATAAACATATGATTTTTTTACAAGATGGCGGATCAAGTTACAACCTTATAACTTAAGTATATTATGACTTGATATGTTGCTAATAAATGCACGAAATATTATTTAAATCCGTTAAGAAGTTTTCTTTTAAAGAAAATAAAACCTTCAAGTTGATGGATGTCCGCATAATTTCATTCGACCGTGGTCTACTCAATAGGCTTTTATTCATAAACTATTAAACCTATCAGTGTATGGAAAATTTCATAATGTAGATACAGACTATATCTAAAATGAAATATTGTTTAATCATACAATAACTCGCATTTAAAATATAATAATAGCTTTTTAAACTGTCGACCAAGTTTGTTGTTATTTTCTGCATGTTTGCCGTGAAAGTCATAAAACATAACACGTCATTGTAGCCATTCTATGATATGTATCAAAATTCCAAATACATAGTGAGAAAGGTCTGACTGCGTACGCCATTTCGGCAGCATACTATGTGCATCTGACTTCAATGGTCCGCAAATGCGAATCATATCGGTGGAACACTGTAAAAATGAAGATAGATATAGCTGAAAATAAACAATATTTTTTTACAACATGGCGGTTTAAGCTGCATTTTTGAAACTGTTGTCGAGTGTTGGTACTATTAATGTGGACTTACATATAAAACATTATTTATATCGGTTTGTAAGTTTTAATTTTATTAAATAAATAACAAAACATGTGTTTTAGTTGTTAATTTTTTGTAGGTTGGCATCTTACGTCATTGTAGCCATTCTAGGACATTTATCGCAATTCCAAATAAAAATTCATAGACATGGTTACGTACACTATGTTTGGTGTTTACAATGTGCATCTAACTGCAAAAGTCCGCAAATGCGAATCATATCGGCGGAACACTGTAAAAATGAAGAAAGTATTGTCGTAAATAAACATTATTTCTTTTATAACATGGCGGGTAAACTCACAATTTTGAAACTGTTGTCAAGTGTTGGTACCGCTGATGTGAATCTACAAATGAAACAATATTTTAATCCGAAAGTAAGTTTTAATTTAATTAAATAAATAAACAAATTTAATTTTTCAGTAATTAATTTTTTGTAGGTTGGCATCTTGACGAATTTTGCTGGCTATGTTAACTGCATCGAGTTTAGTGGTCACTAACGTTGCCCGAAAATTTTAGCCTAATACGTCAAACCGTTTGACCTGTGCGCGACGAACAAAATTTAGCGCACATACATACGTACACACAGACAAAGCGCCGATCGAGTTGTATGGAAAGATTCACTCCGCTTCGCTACGCTCATCTAATTATTACTAGGAAAACGCTCCGCGTTGCCAGATGAGCAAGTTGGTTCAATGTTTTAAAGCAAACACATCTTTTGAATATCATGTTTCTCTTAAAAAAAAAAAAAAAAACTTTATAATAAACATATGATTTTTTTACAAAATGGCGGAGCAAGTAACAACCTTATTACTTGTGTATATTATTTCTCGATATGTTTCTAATAAATGCACGAAATATTATTTAAATCCGTTAAGATGTTTTCTTTAAATAAATTAAAACCTTTAAGTTGATTTTTCAATGGATTTCCGCATAATTTAATTCGACCATGGTCTACTCAATAGGCTCTCATTCATAAACTATTAAACCTATCAGTGTATGGAAAGTTCCATAATGTAGATATAGACTATATGTTAAATGTATTATTGTTTTATCATACAATAACCCGCTTTTAAATTATAATAAAAGCTTTTTTATTTGTCTACAAAGTTCGTTGTTAACATTTGCATTTTTGCCGTGAAAGTCATAAAACATAACACGCCATTGTAGCCATTCTATGACAGCTATCAAAATTCCAAATATATAGTGAGAAAGGTCTGACTCCCTACGCCATTTCTGCAGCATACTATGTGCATCTAACTTCAATGGTCCGCAAATGCGAATCATATCGGTGGAACACTGTAAAAATGAAGAAAATGTCTGCCGTAAATAAACAATATTTGTTTATTACATGGCGGTTAGAGCAACAATTTTGAAACTATTGTCGAGTGTTGGTAGTATTGATATGGACCTTCATATAAAAAATCATTAATATCCGTGTGTAAGTTTTAATTTAAATAAATAAATAACAAAACACGTGTTTCAGTTGTTAATTTTTTGTAGGTTGGCATCTTATGTCATTGTAGCCATTTTATGTCAGCTATCAACATTTCAAAATATAGTGCATAAGTATTGTTACGTACGCTATTTTTGGTGTATACTATGTGCATTTAATTGCAAAAGTCCGCAAATGCGAATCATATCGGCGGAACACTGTAAAAATGAAGAAATTATTGTTGTAAATAAACAATATTTTTTTATAACATGGCGGATAAACGTACAATTTTAAAATTATTGTCAATTGTTGGTACGGTTTATGTTAACCTACATGATAAACATTATTTAAATCCGTTGGTAAGTTTTCATTTAATTAAATAAATAAACAAATTTTATTTTTCAGTTATTAATTTTTTGTAGGTTGGTATCTTGACGAATTTTGCTGGTTATGTTAACAGCATCGAGTTTAGTTGTCACAAATGTTGACCGAAATTGTTAGCCAAATACGTCAAGCCGTTTGACCTGTGCGCGACGAACAAAATTTAGCGCACATACATACAGACATACATACAGACATACACACAGACAAAGCGCCGATCGAGTTGTATGGAGAGATTCACTCCGCTTCGCTACGCTCATCTAACTAGGAAAACGCTCCGCGTTGACAGATGAGCGTTTTTTTAATGTATCAAATCAAATTAACTAGGAAAACGCTCTGCGTTGCCAGATGAGCGAGTTTTTTCAATGTATTAAAGCAAACAAATGTTTAGAATATCATATTACTCATACAAAAAAAAACTTTACAATTAACAAAATTCTTGTTTACAAGATGGTGGTTCAAGTAACAACCTTAGAATTTGTGTATATTATTTGTCGATATGTTGCTAATAACTGCACGAAATATTATTAAAATCCGTCAAAGAATTAAAACCTTCAAGTTCATTTCAATGGATTTCCGCATAATTTCATTCGACCGTGGTCTTCTCAATAGGCTCTAATTCATAAACTATTAAACCTATAAGTGTACGGAAAGTTCCATAATGTAGATACAGACTATATCTAAAATGTAATATTAATTTATTATTAAATAACCCGCTTTTAAATCATAACAAAAGCTTTTTAATTTGTCGACCAAGTTCGTTGTTAACATTTGCATTTTTACCGTGAAAGTCATAAAACATAACACGTCATTGTAGCCATACTATGCTAGCTATCGAAATTCCAAATACACAGTGAGAATGGTCTGACTGCGTAAGCCATTTCGGCAGCATACTATGTGCATCTAACTTCAATGGTCCGCAAATGCGAATCATATCGGTGAAACACTGTAAAAATGAAGAAATTAATAGCCGTAAATAAACAATATTTATTTACAACATGGCGATTGAAGCTACAATTTTGAAACTTTTGTCAATTGTTAGTACTATTGATGTGAAACTACACATAAATCATTATCTATATCGGTTTGTAAGTTTTAATTTAATTAAATAATTAACAAAACATGTGTTTCAGTTGTTAATTTTTTGTAGGTTGGCAACTTACGTCATTGTAGCCATTCTATGAGAGCTATCGAAATTACAAATAATAGTGCATAGGTTTTGTTACGTACGCTGTGTTTGGTGTATACTATGTGCATATAACTGCAATAGTCCGCAAATGCGAATCATATCGGTGGAACACTGTAAAAATGAAGACATTATTGTAGTAAATAAACAATATTTTTTTATAATATGGCGGATGAACTTACAATTTTGAAACTTTTGTCAAGTGTTGGTACTGTTGATGTTAATCTACAAGTGAAACATTATTTAAATCCATTAGTAAGTTTTAATTTAATTAAATAAATAAACAAATTTTATTTTTCAGTAATTATTTTTTTGTAGGTTGGCATCTTGACGAATTTTGCTGGTTATGTTAACAGCATCGAGTTTAGTGCTCCAGAACGTTGCCCGAAAATTGCAGCCAAATACGTTAAGCCGTTTGACCTGTGCGCGACGAACAAAATTTAGCGCACATACATACATACATACATACACACACACATACACACACACAGACAAAGCGCCGATCGAGTTGTATGGAGAGATTCACTCCGCTTCGCTACGCTCATCTAATCATTTGCATATCATATATTACTCTTTAAAAAAAAAATACCTTTATAATAAACATATGATTTTTTTTCAAGATGGCGGATCAAGTTACAACCTTATTACTTAAGTATATTATTTCTTGATATGTTGCTAATAAATGCACGAAATATTATTTAAATCCGTTAAGAAGTTTTCTTTAAAGAAATTAAAACCTTCAAGTTGATGGATTTCCACATAATTTCTTTCGACCGTGGTCTACTCAATAGGCTCTAATTCATAAACTATTAAACCGATCAGTGTTTGAAAAGTTCCATAATGTAGATACAGACTATATCTAAAATTAAATTTTGTTTAATTATACAATAACTTGCATTTAAACTATAATAATAGCTTTTTAAATTGTCGACCAAGTTTGTTGTTATTTTCTGCATGTTTGCCGTGAAAGTCATAAAACATAACACGTCATTGTAGCCATTCTATGATAGCTATCAAAATTCCAAATACATTGTGAGAAAGGTCTGACTGCGTAAGCCATTTCGGCAGCATACTATGTGCATCTAACTTCAATGGTCCGCAAATGCGAATCATATCGGTGGAACACTGTAAAAACGAAGACAGATATAGCTGAAAATAAACAATATTTTTTTACAACATGGCGGTTAAAGCTGCAATTTTGAAACTGTGGTCAAGTGTTGATACTATTAATGCGAATTTTACAAATAAAAAAATATTTATATCGGAGTGTAAGTTTTAATTTAATAAAATAAATAACAAAACATGTGTTTCAGTTGTTAATTTTTTGTAGGTTGGCATCTTACGTCATTGTAGCCATTCTATGACATTTATCGAAATTCCAAAATAAACCGAGAAAGACATGTCTGCGTACGCTAGTTTTGTGTTAACTATGTGCATCTTACTGCAAAGATCCGCAAATGCGAACGATATCGGTGGAACCTTGTAAAAATGAAGAAATTATTGTTGTAAATAAACAATATTTTTTTATGACATGACGGGTAAACTAACAATTTTGAAACTATTGTCAAGTGTTGAGATTATTGATGTTAACCTACAAGTGAAACATAAGTAAAATCTGTGCTTTAGTTTTAATTTAATTAAATAAATAAACAAATTTTGTTTTTCAGAAAGTAATTGTTTGTAGGTTGGCATCTTGACGAATTTTGCTGGTTATGTTAACAGCATCGAGTTTAGTGGTCACAAATGTTGACCGAAAATTTCAGCCAAATACGTCAAGCCGTTTGACCTGTGCGCGACGAAAAAAATTTAGCGCACATACATACAGACATACATACATACAGACATACATACACACAGACAAAGCGCCGATCGAGTTGTATGGAAAGATTCACTCCGCTTCGCTTCGCTCATCTAATAAATCATTTGCTTATCATATTACTCTTTAAAAAAAAAAAATACCTTTATAATATATGTATGATTTTTTTACAAGATGGCGGATCAAGTTACAACCTTATAACTCAAGTGTTTTATTTCTTGATATGTTGCAAATAAATGCACGAAATATTATTTAAATCCGTTAAGAAGTTTTCTTTAAAGAAATTAAAACCTTCAAGTTGATGGATTTCCGCATAATTTCATTCGACCGTGGTCTACTCAATAGGTTCTAATTCATAAACTATTGAGCCTATCAGTGTATGGAAAGTTCCATAATGTAGATACAGACTATATCTAAAATGTAATATTAATAATTCATACAATAACCCGCTTTTAAATCATAATAAAAGCTTTTTAATTTGTCGACCAAGTTCGTTGTTTACATTTGCATGTTTGCCGTGAAGGTCATAAAACATAACACGTCATTGTAGCCATTCTATGATAGCTATCAAAATTCCAAATACATAATGAGAAAGGTCTGACTACGTTAGCCATTTCGGCAGCATACTATGTGCATCTAACTTTAACGGTCCGCAAATGCGAAGCATATCGGTGGAACACTGTAAAAACGAAAAACATTACTGCCGTAAATAAACAATATTTGTTTATAACATGGCGGTTAAAGCTACAATTTTGAAACTGTGGTCAACTGTTGGTACTATTGAAGTGGACCGACATATGAAAAATCATTAATATCCGTGTGTAAGTTTTGATTAAAATAAATAAATAACAAAACACGTGTTTCAGTTGTTATTTTTTTGTAGGTTGGCATCTAATGTCATAGTAGCCATTCTATGACAGCTATCGAAATTCCAAATAAAAGTGCAGAGGTATTGTTACGTACGCTTTTTTTGGTGTATACTATGTGCATCTAATTGCAAAAGTCCGCAAATGCGAATCATATCGGCGGAACACTGTACAAATGAAGAAATTATTGTTGTAAATAAACAATATTTTTTTATGACATGGCGGATAAACGTACAATTTTGAAATCATTTTCAATTGTTGGTACTGTTGATATAAACCTACATGTAAAACATTATGAAAATCCGTTGGTAAGTTTTCATTTAATCAAATAAATAAACAAATTATTTTTTTCAGTAATTATTTTTTTGCAGGTTGGCATCTTGACGAATTGTGCTGGTTATGTTAACAGCATCGAGTTTAGTGGTCACAAATGTTGACAGAAAATTTCAGCAAAATACGTCAAGCCGCTTGACCTGTGCGCGACGAACAAAATTTAGCGCACATACAGACATACAGACATACATACATACATACATACATACATACACACAGACAAAGCGCCGATCGAGTTGTATGGAAAGATTCACTCCGCTTCGCTACGCTCATCTAACTAGGAAAACGCTCCGCGTTGACAGATGAGCGATATATTTCAATGTATCAAATCAAATAAATCATTTGCATATCATATTACTCTTTAAAAAAAAAATACCGTTATAATAAACAAATGATTTTTTTACAAGATGGCGGATCAAGCTACAACCTTGTTACTTGTGTATATTATTTCTCGATATGTTGCTAATAAATGCACAAAATATTATTTAAATCCGTTCAGAAGTTTTCTTTAGAGAAATTAAAACCTTCAAGTTGATGGATTTCCGCATAATTTCATTCGACCGTGGTCTACTCAATAGGCTCTAATTCATAAACTATTAAACCTATCAGTGTATCGAAAGATCCATAATGTAGATACAGACTATATCTAAAATGTTATATTAATAATTCATACGATAACCCGCTTTTAAATCATAATAAAAGCTTTTTTATTTGTCGACCAAGTTCTTTGTTAACATTTGCATGTTTGCCGTGAAGGTCATTAAAAATAACACGTCATTGTAGCCATTCTATGGTAGCTATCAAAATTCCAAATACATAGTAAGAAAGGTCTGACTGCGTAAGCCATTTCGGTAGCATACTATGTGCATCTAACTTCAATGGTCCGCAAATGCGAATCATATCGGCGGAACACTGTAAACACGAAGAAAATTACTGCCGTAAATAAACAATGAATGTTTATAACATGGCGGTTAAAGCTACAATTTTAAAACTGTTGTCGAGTGTTGAGATTATCGATGTAGACTTACATTTAAAAAATTATTTATAGAGGTGTGTAAGTTTTAATATAATTAAATAAATAACAAAACATGTGTTTTAGTTGTTAAATTTTTGTAGGTTGGCATCTTACGTCATTGTAGCCATTCTATGACAGCTATTGAGATTCCAAATAATAATGAGAAAGGTATAATTGCGTACGGTAGTTTTGTGTTTACTTTGTGCATCTTACTGCAATAGTCCGCAAATGCGAATCATATCGCTGGAACACTGTAAAAATGAAGAAATTATTGTAGTAAAAAAACAATATTTTTTTATAACATGGCGGATGAACTAACAATTTTGAAACTTTTGTAAAATGTTGGTACCGTTGATGTGAATCTACAAGTGAAACATTATCTTAATCCGTTCGTAAGTTTTCATTTAATTAAATAAATTAACAAATTTTATTTTTCAGTAATTAATTTTTTGTAGGTTGGCATCTTAACGAATTTTACTGGTTATGTTAACAGCATCGAGTTTAGTGGTCATAAATGTTGCCCGAAAATTTCAGCCAAATACGTCAAGCCGTTTGACCTGTGCGCGACGAACAAAATTTAGCGCACATACATACGTACACACAGACAAAGCGCCGATCGAGTTGTATGGAAAGATTCACTCCGCTTCGCTACGCTCATCTAACTAGGAAAACGCTCCGCGTTGCCAGATGAGCGAGTTGGTTCAATGTTTTAAAGCAAACACATCTTTTGAATATCATATTTCTCTTAAAAAAAAAAATACTTAATAATAAACATATGATTTTTTTACAAAATGGCGGAGCAAGTAACAACCTTATTACTTGTGTATATTATTTCTCGATATGTTTCTAATAAATGCACGAAATATTATTTAAATCCGTTAAGATGTTTTCTTTAAATAAATTAAAACCTTTAAGCTGATTTTTCAATGGATTTCCGCATAATTTAATTCGACCATGGTCTACTCAATAGGCTCTCATTCATAAACTATTAAAACTATCAGTGTATGGAAAGTTCCATAATGTAGATATAGACTATATGTAAAATGTATTATTGTTTTATTATACAAAAACCCGCTTTTATATTATAATAAAAGCTTTTTTATTTGTCTACAAAGTTCGTTGTTAACATTTGCATTTTTGCCGTGAAAGTCATAAAACATAACACGCCATTGTAGCCATTCTATGACAGCTATCAAAATTCCAAATACAAAGTGAGAAAGGTCTGACTCCCTACGCCATTTCTGCAGCATACTATGTGCATCTAACTTCAATGGTCCGCAAATGCGAATCATATCGGTGGAACACTGTAAAAATGAAGAAAATGTCTGCCTTAAATAAACAATATTTGTTTATAACATGGCGGTTAAAGCAACAATTTTGAAACTTATGTCGAGTGTTGGTAGTATTGATGTGGACCTACATATAAAAAGTCATTAATATCCATGTGTAAGTTTTAATTTAAATAAATAAATAACAAAACACGTGTTTCAGTTGTTAATTTTTTGTAGGTTGGCATCTTATGTCATTGTAGCCATTTTATGACAGCTATCGAGATTCCAAATAATAGTGCATAAGTATTGTTACGTACGCTATTTTTGGTGTATACTATGTGCATCTAATTGCAAAAGTCCGCAAATGCGAATCATATCGGCGGAACACTGTAAAAATGAAGAAATTATTGTTGTAAATAAACAATATTTTTTTATAACATGGCGGATAAACGTACAATTTTGAAATTATTGTCAATTGTTGGTACGGTTTATGTAAACCTACATGATAAACATTATTTAAATCCGTTGGTAAGTTTTCATTTAATTAAATAAATAAACAAATTTTATTTTTCAGTTATTAATTTTTTGTAGGTTGGCATCTTGACGAATTTTGCTGGTTATGTTAACAGCATCGAGTTTAGTAGTCACAAATGTTGACCGAAAATTTCAGCCAAATACGTCAAGCCGTTTGACCTGTGCGCGACGAACAAAATTTAGCGCACATACAGACATACATACATACATACAGACATACAGACACACAGACAAAGCGCCGAACGAGTTGTATGGAGAGATTCACTCCGCTTCGCTACGCTCATCTAACTAGGAAAACGCTCCGCGTTGACAGATGAGCGATTTTTTTCAATGTATCAAATCAAATAAATCATTTGCATATCATATTACTCTTTTAAAAAACCAATACCTTTTTAATAAACATGATTTTTTTACAAGATGGTGGATCAAGTAACAAACTTAAAACTTAAGTATATTATTTCTTGATATGTTGCTAATAAATGCACGAAATATTATTCAAATCCGTTAAAAAGTTTTCTTTACAGAAATTAAAACCTTCAAGTTGATGGATTTCCGCATAATTTCATTCGACCGTGGTCTACTCAATAGGCTCTAACTCATAAACTATTAAACCTATCTGTGTATGGAAAGTTTCATAATGTAGATACAGACTATATCAAAAATGTAATATTAATTAATCAAACAATAACCCGCTTTTAAATCATAATAAAAGCTTTTTAATTTGTCGACCAAGTTCGTTGTTAACATTTGCATGTTTGCCATGAAGGTCATTAAATATAACACGTCATTGTAGCCATTTCATGATAGCTATCAAAATTCCAAAAACATAGTGAGAAAGGTCTGACTGCGTAGGCCATTTCTACAGCATACTATGTGCATCTAACTTCAATGGTCCGCAAATGCGAATCATATCGGTGGAACACTGTAAAAACGGAAAAAATTACTTCCGTAAATAAACAATATTTGTTTAAAACATGGCGGTTGAAGCTACAATTTTGAAACTGTTGTCGTGTGTTGGTACTATTGATGTGGACTCACATATAAACAATCATTTATATCGGTGTGTAAGTTTTAATTTAATTAAATAAATAACAAAACATGTGTTTCAGTTGTTAATTTTTTGTAGGTTGGCATCTTACGTCATTGTAGCCTTTTTAAGACAGCTATCGACATTTTAAATAATAACAAAAAAGCTATGATTGCGTACGCAATTTTTATGTTTACTATGTGCATCTTACTGCAAAGATCCGCAAATGCGAACGATATCGGTGGAACACTGTAAAAATGAAGAAATTATTGTTGTAAATAAACAATATTTTTTTATGACGTGACGGGTAAACTTACAATCTTAAAACTATTGTCAAGACTGTTAAGACTATTAATGTTAACCTACAAGTGAAACAAAATCAAAATCCGTGTGTAAGTTTTAATTTAAATAAATAAATAAACAAATTTTGTTTTTCAGTAATTATTTTTTGGTAGGTTGGTATCTTGACGAATTTTGCTGGTTATGTTAACAGCATCGAGTTTAGTGGTCACGAATGTTGCCCGAAAATTTCAGCAAAATACGTCAAGCCGTTTGACCTTTGCGCGACGAACAAAATTTGGCGCACATACAGACAGACATACATACAGACACACAGACAAAGCGCCGATCGAGTTGTATGGAGAGATTCACTCCGCTTCGCTACGCTCATCTAACTAGGAAAACGCTCCGCGTTGAAAGATGAGCGATTTTTTTCAATGTATCAAATCAAATAAATCATTTGCATATCATATTCCTCTTTAAAAAAAAAAAATACCTTTATAATAAACATATGATTTTTTTACAAGATGGCGGATCAAGTTACAACATTATAACTTTAGTATATTATTTCTGATATGTTGCTAATAAATGCACGAAATATAATTAAAATCCGTTAAGAAGTTTTCTTTAAAGAAATTAAAACCTTCAAGTTGATGGATTTACGCATAATTTCATTCGACCGTGGTCTACTCAATAGGCTCTAATTCATAAACTATTAAACCTATCAGTGTATGGAAAGTTCCATAATGTAGATACAGACTATATCTAAAATGTAGTATTAATTAATCATACAATTACCCGCTTTTAAATCATAATAAAAGCTTTTTAATTTGTCGACCAAGTTCGTTGTTAACATTTGCATGTTTGCCGTGAAGGTCATTAAATATAACACGTCATTGTAGCCATTCTATGATAGCTATCAAAAATCCAAATACATAGTGAGAAAGGTCTGACTGCGTTAGCCATTTCGGCAGCATACTATGTGCATCTAGCTCCAATGGTCCGCAAATGCGAATCATATCGGTGGAACACTGTAAAAACGAAGAAAATTAATTCCGTAAATAAACAATATTTGTTTATAACATGGCGGTTTAAGCTACAATTTTGGTACTGTTGTCTTGTGTTGGTACTATTGATGTGGACTCACATATAAAAAATTATTTATATCGGCGTGTAAGTTTTAATTTAATTAAATAAATAACAAAACATGTGTTTTAGTTGTTAATTTTTTGTAGGTTGGCATCTTACGTCATTGTAGCCATTCTATGACAGCTATCGAAATTCCAAATAATATTGCATAGGTATTGTTACGTGCGCTATGTTTGGTGTATACTATGTGCATCTAACTGCAATAGTCCGCAAATGCAAATTATATCGGTGGAACACTGTAAAAATGAAGAAATTATTGTAGTAAATAAACAATATTTTTTTATAACATGGCGGATAAACTAACAATTTTGAAACTTTTGCCAAGTGTTGGTACCGTTGATGTTAATCTACAAATGAAACAATATTTAAATCCGTTTGTAAGTTTTTATTTAATTAAATAAATAAACAATTTTTGTTTTTCAGTAATTAATTTTTTGTAGGTTGGCATCTTGACGAATTTTGCTGGTTATGTTAACAGCATCGAGTTTAGTGGTCACAAACGTTGCCCGAAAATGTCAGCCAAATACGTCAAGCCGTTTGACCTGTGCGCGACGAACAAAATTTAGCGCACATACATACATACACACACACATACACACAGACAAAGCGCCGATCGAGTTGTATGGAGAGATTCACTCCGCTTCGCTACGCTCATCTAACTAGGAAAACGCTCCGCGTTGACAGATGAGCGTTTTTTTAATGTATCAAATCAAATTAATCATTTGCATATCATATATTACTCTTAAAAAAAAAATACCTTTATAATAAACATATGATTTTTTTTCAAGATGGCGGATCAAGTTACAACCTTATTACTTACGTATATTATTTCTTGATATGTTGCTAATAAATGCACGAAATATTATTTAAATCCGTTTAGAAGTTTTCTTTAAAGAAATTAAAACCTTCAAGTTGATGGATTTCCACATAATTTCTTTCGACCGTGGTCTACTCAATAGGCTCTAATTCATAAACTATTAAACCTATCAGTGTTTGAAATGTTCCATAATGTAGATACAGACTATATCTAAAATGAAATTTTGTTTAATTATACAATAACTCGCATTTAAACTGTAATAATTGCTTTTTAAATTGTCGACCAAGTTTGTTGTTATTTTCTGCATGTTTGCCGTGAAAGTCATAAAACATAACACGTCATTGTAGCCATGCTATGATAGCTATCAAAATTCCAAATACATAGTGAGAAAGGTCTGACTGCGTAAGCCATTTCGGCAGCATACTATGTGCATCTAGCTTCAATGGTCCGCAAATGCGAATCATATCGGTGGAACACTGTAAAAACGAAGACAGATATAGCTGAAAATAAACAATATTTTTTTACAACATGGCGGTTAAAGCTGCAATTTTGGAACTGTTGTTAAGTGTTGATACTATTGATGCAAACTTACAAATAAAAAAATATTTATATCGGAGTGTAAGTTTTAATTTAATAAAATAAATAACAAAACATGTGTTTCAGTTGTTAATTTTTTGTAGGTTGGCATCTTACGTCATTGTAGCCATTCTATGACATTTATCGAAATTCCAAAATAAACCGAGAAAGGTATGATTGCGTACGCTATTTTTGTGTTAACTATGTGCATCTTACTGCAAAGATCCGCAAATGCGAACGATATCGGTGGAACACTGTAAAAATGAAGAAATTATTGTTGTAAATAAACAATATTTTTTTATGACATGACGGGTGAACTTACAATTTTGAAACTATTGTCAAGTGTTGAGATTATTGATGTTAACCTACAAGTGAAACATTAGTAAAATCTGTGCTTTAGTTTTAATTTAATTAAATAAATAAACAAATTTTGTTTTTCAGAAATTAATTTTTTGTAGGTTGGCATCCTGACGAATTTTGCTGGTTATGTTAACAGCATCGAGTTTAGTGGTCACAAATGTTGACCGAAAATATCAGCCAAATACGTCAAGCCGTTTGACCTGTGCGCGACGAACAAAATTTAGCGCACATACATACAGACATACATACATACAGACATACATACACACAGACAAAGCGCCGATCGAGTTGTATGGAAAGATTCACTCCGCTTCGCTACGCTCATCTAATAATGTCCCCCACTGAAAATCAGTTATTTTAACTGAGACAGAAAATACATAACTAGGAAAACGCTCCGCGTTGACAGATGAGCGATTTTTTTCAATGTATCAAGTGAAATAAATCATTTGCTTATCATATTACTCTTTAAAAAAAAAAAAATACCTTAATAATAAACATATGATTTTTTTACAAGATGGCGGATCAAGTTACAACCTTATAACTTAAGTATATTATTTCTTGATATGTTGCTAATAAATGCACGAAATATTATTTAAATCCGTTAAAAAGTTTTCTTTAAAGAAATTAAAAACTTCAAGTTGATGGATTTCCGCATAATTTCATTCGACCGTGGTCTACTCAATAGGCTCTTATTCATAAACTATTAAACCTATCAGTGTATGGAAAGTTCCATAATGTAGATACAGACTATATCTAAAATGAAATATTAATTAATCATACAATAACCCGCTTTTAAATCATAATAAAAGCTTTTTAATTTGTCGACCAAGTTCGTTGTTATTATTTGCATGTTTGCCGTGAAGGTCATTAAATATAACACGTCATTGTAGCCATTCTATGATAGCTATCAAAAATCCAAATACATAGTGAGAAAGGTCTGACTGCGTTAGCCAATTCGGCAGCATACTATGTGCATCTAACTTCAATGGTCCGCAAATGCGAATCATATCGGTGGAACACTGTAAAAACAAAGAAAATTACTTCCGTAAATAAACAATATTTGTTTATAACATGGCGGTTGAAGCTACAATTTTGAAACTGTTGTCGTGTGTTGGTACTATTGATGTGGACTCACATATAAAAAATTATTTATATTGGTGTGTAAGTTTTAATTTAATTAAATAAATAACAAAACATGTGTTTCAGTTGTTAATTTTTTGTAGGTTGGCATCTTATGTCATTGTAGTCATTTTATGACAGCTATTGAGATTCCAAATAATTGTGCATAGGTATTGTTACGTACGCTATTTTTGGTGTATACTACGTGCATCTAATTGCAAAAGTCCGCAAATGCGAATCATATCGGCGGAACACTGTAAAAATGAAGAAATGATTGTTGTAAATAAACAATATTTTTTTATAACATGGCGGATAAACGTACAATTTTTAAATTATTGTAAATTGTTGGTACTGTTGATATAAACATAGACGTGAATCATTTTTTAAATCCGTTTGTAAGTTTTCATTTAATTAAATAAATAAACAAATATTATTTGTAAGTAATTAATTTTTTGTAGGTTGGCATCTTGACGAATTTTGCTGGTTATGTTAACAGCATCGAGTTTAGTGGTCACGAACGTTGCCCGAAAATTTCAGCCAAATACGTCTAGCCGTTTGACCTGTGCGCGACGAACAAAATTTGGCGCACATACATACATACATACAGACATACATACATACATACATACGTACACACAGACAAAGCGCCGATCGAGTTGTATGGAGAGATTCACTCCGCTTCGCTACGCTCATCTAATTATTGTTTTATATTTATTTCATAAATATAATATATATATATATATATATATAGTGCGTTCTGTTAGAACACAATAGCACCAGAATATTGCGTTTCTGGCTACCAGCATGAAATTTGGTACACATGTTATCAAATATATAAGGTTCAAAAAACCGTCGGGACCCAAGCTGTATCCGGATTATTTCGGCCGCCATCTTGGAAAATGTCGGCCGAATCCCAGTTTTGCTCTATTTACTCGGAAACGGTAAAGGATATCAAAAATATTTAAGTTACAAAAGTATTATCAGTTATAATAAAAACATGTTTTGTCTGAAACATTTTTTTATAGGATCAAAACTAAAGCGGCCATCTTGGAGTAAATGATGGCACTGTTTATCGTTTTCCCAAAAAAAAGGGGCAACAGCTACATTTCAGATAACCAATGCCTACCACAAGTACTATTATGAACTTCTATATGTTCTTCCAATTTTTGGAAAGTGGAACACAGATCCGCCATCTTGGAAAATGGCGGCCGAATCCCAGTTTTCCTCCATTAACTCATAAACGGTAAGATTTATCAAGAATGTTTAAATTACAAAAGTATTACCAGTTACATTAGAAACATGTTTCGTTTCAAACATTTTTTTGTAAGATCAAAACCAAAGCGGCCATCTTGGAGTAAATGACGGTAGGCCTATTGTTTTTGGTTTTCCCAAAAATGTTGCAACAGTGTTAATTTTCTGATAACCAATACCTACGGCAAGTATAATTATGAACTTATATACGTTCTACCAACTTTTGGAGAGTGCAACACAGAGCTGCCATTTTGGAAAATGGCGGCTGAAACCCAGATTGACTCTTGTAACTCGGAAACAGTAACAGATATAAAACAAGTGGCAGTAACAAAAGTGTTAAGCGTAACAAGACGAACATTTTTTGTTTCGAACAACTAGTGATAATGTCGGTTAAAAGGGTTTACAGCTTTACAAGCTTCAGAAACAGAATACGCAGGACTTCTCTGTAGAGAGCAATGAATGAAGCGTCTAGAGACTTCTGAGAGAGAATTGGCGAGCACTGAAAGGCCACCAAAAAATCTGATGTAATCACCTGTTTGGTATCTGAATGTCAAAGTAGTGAAGATGACGACGACAATGTTACATGTTGTTAAGCTGTTGTAATAGATGGTGCTGCCTTACTTAGGTAATTCTTTGAATGCAAAAACATCAAAGAAATTTTATAATTACTGCACGAAGGTGTTTTTACCTGCGATAAAATCTCGTCTCCTGAACTTTCAGAGAGTAGACGTAGTGTTTGATAGGTACTTGCCAGGTAGCCTTAAAGCTGACACACGAATGAAACGAGGATCTGGAAAAGAGATGGTTGTCAGACCAACAACACCCTTGCCTAAAGTATTTAGTAAGTTCTTGCTGGTTGATGGCAAAAAAAAAAACTATTCCACCTTTTAGCATCTTACATCTCTTCACTTGAAACCAATGGCAAGATAGTGATTTGTACTGACGAAGATTCAGTAACATTTGCAGGTCCTTTAAGCAGCAGTGACGATCTTGCCCCATGTTCACATGAAGAAGCGGACACCAGACTAATTGTTCACGTGAAAAGTACATTGCTCTCGGGCCACAAAAACATTTTGATAAGCACTGTGGACTCGGGTGTTATTGCTATTGCTGCTGCTGCCTTCCATGAATTGAAGAAACTTGGTATGCATTATCTTTGGATTGAGTATGGTGTTGGAAAGAACAGAAAGCACTTTTCACTCTCGCGGTTCCTGGAACACATATCTCCAAATATGTGCGAGGCACTGCCTTTCTTTCATGCATATACTGGCTGTGATACAGTATCCGCATTTCACGGTGTTGGCAAAAAAAGCGTGGAATGTCTGGAAGACGATGCAAGAACCCATGACAGTTATATTCATTCGATTGTCTACATCAAACACCAGAGATAAAGAGGATTTTGAGAAACTACAGCTCTCACTGTACTTATGTATGATATGACAAGCCAAACGGAAACATTGAATGAGTGCACACGAATTCTCTATACTCAAAAAAATCGAGCTGTGGAAAGTATACCTCCAAACGAAGAAGCATTGCGCCAACACCTGAAGCGAGCAATGCTTCAGTCGCGTATTTGGAGACTGTGCTTGCAGCTTCTACCCGACATACCTCCTGCAACCAGACCAGCTGGGGATGGAAGTCATCACATTCTGTTGGGGATGAAAATGCAATTGAACCACTTTGGACAGTTTTGTCACAAGCTTCTGACGAATGCTCAGAATTGATAAGTTGCCGTTGCAAAACGATGTGTGTTAAAAACTGCAAGTGCCAGCGTTTCAATTTGGAGTGCACTAATAATGTAATTTTTTTTTATTGTTGTTTTCCTGTCCCATGGAAGGACAGGATGGCCAGTGTTTTGGAGTGCACTGCTTTGTGTACGGGTGATGGCCAGTGCTCCCATTAAACTCCTCTTAAGACATAGTTCCTTTTCACCCTTGCGAAGATGAGGCGGGTTTAGGGGATTGTCCCTGCCTAAAGTAGGGGCCCCGGGCCCTGAACGGTTCAGCGTTGGGGACGCCTAGCTCGCCTTTTCTCTCTCAGAAGTCTCTAAACGCTTCATTCATTGCTATATACAGAGAAGTCCTGCTTATTCTGTTTCTGAAGCTTTTAAGACTGTATACCCTTTTAACCGACATCTTATCACTAGCTGTTCGAAACAGAAAAATGTTCGTCTTGTTACGCTTAACACTTTCGTTGCTTCCACATGTTTTGTATTTGTTACTGTTTCCAAGTTATAAGAGTCAATCTGGGTTTCAGCCACCATTTTCCAAAATGGCAGCTCTGTGTTCCACGCTCCAAAAGTTGGTAAAACGTATATAAGTTCATAATTATATGTGCCGTAGGTATTGGTTATCAGAAAATTAACACTGTTGCAACATTTTTGGGAAAACCAAAAACAATAGGCCTACCGTCATTTACTCCAAGATGGCCGCTTTGGTTTTGATCTTACAAAAGAATGCTTTAAACAAAACATGTTCCTAATGTAACTGGTAATACTTTTGTAATTTAAACATTTTTGATAACTCTTAGCGTTTATGAGATAATAGAGGAAAACTGGGATTCGGCCGCCATTTTCCAAGATGGCGGATCTGTGTTCCACTTTCCAAAAATTGGTAGAACATATAGAAGTTCATAATTGTACTTGTGGTAGGCATTGGATATCGGAAATGTAGTTGTTGCCCCTTTTTTGAGAAAAACGAAAAACAGTGCCATCATTTACTCCAAGATGGCCGCTTTGGTTTTGATCCTATAAAAAAATGTTTCATACAAACCATGTTCCTAATATAACTAGTAATACTTTTGTAACTTAAATATTTTTGATATCTTTTACCGTTTCCGAGTTGATAGAGACAAACTGGGATTCGGCAGACATTTTCCAAGATGGCGGCCGAAATAATCCGGATACAGCTTGGGTCCCGACGGTTTTTTGAACCTTATATATTTGTTAACATGTGTACCAAATTTCATGCTGGTAGCCAGAAACGCAATATTCTGGTGCTAACAGAACGCACTAATATATATATATATATATATATATATATATATATATATATATATATATATATTAATAATACTAATTAAGCTTCATTGGGTAAGTCTAGTAATTCAAGATGTTGTTATTAACATAACACTGTATTTGCACGGCATGCAGTGACCACGAAGCCGTCTCATGTCTCCTGCAGTTATATCTGTATTCGAGTGACCTTCTAAAACCAATAAAATCAAAGTTGTTACAATGACACGCGGTCAATTCCACCAGTTGTCTCTCATTCTGGTTATGTTGATTCTGTCGATTGATTTAAGCGGAATGGGAAAGATCGTTGTCGTATGCAAATTAATAAAACACATGCAGTGGTCAGTGATGTCTACTGGTATGGTACATCCCGTCAGTGGAGTAGCCAGGAATATATTTCGGGAGGAAGACGGGGCGCTTGGTAGTCAATAAATGTAGGCAGAAACATTATTTATTATAAAGTTTCTTTTTGGGAGCTCGAGCAGCTGTGCCACACTTCTTCGTGGATTTTCATAAAGATAATGGCGTTCAGTTATCAATTCTTGACGATGTTATTTATCAATACTTAAGGCTTCGGCCAATATGTTACAAAATTATTCATATAACAACACATACAAATTGTTAAAACCCGTTTGCATTAATTGTTTTTTTTTTCATTATCTTTAGTACGCTAGATCCTTCTGGTCATCCGATGTACGTTGGAAAGCAGACAATAAATTGTTTTTCTCTGCGTGCGTCTTAAATATAGGTACATCGTTGAGTCACTCAACGGGTACATCTTCGCATCAAACAGATTAGTGGGATGAGGTTGTGTATGTGTTGTGGAGATAGTATTCATACATTCATCATTCTTCGCCCGTCACTATGAGGTAAACAGTTCGCTGAGAGTAAATGCATTCTTTACCGCGCCGCTAAGAGGGAGGGATTCTCAAAGTGTAACAACCGCGCGAAATTAGCTTTTGTAATTTTTTTTAAGTTTTGTAATTATAGTGGTAACACATTTTGCAAGAAAGCCACACAAGATTGAAAAAGTGAAAAAAAATGCACAATTTGAAATTGTTTTATTTAGTTATTTAGTTGCTATATTGTAGATGAAGTTTTTTTATAAAGTTAACTAAAAATATCAACATTAATAACTACAAACTAACAAATAATTTGTATGTAGTATTGAGTTTTTACGCAACCAAATCTCACATATTTTTCACTTTTTCAATTGTATGTGGTGTTCTTGAGATATAACCAAAAAATGCTATTTTGTACGGGGTTTTTTCGTGCGGTTTTTATACCAAGAGTATCCCTCCTTCATTAGAGTAAATATATGAGTATAAGTTCTAGCACTGATGCAGCTTTTCTAGACCATGTATAATATTGTCGCCATCTCCCGCAGAGTAATGGGGGAGCGTGGAGGGGAAAGGGGTACGGGCGGGGGCGGGGGGGGGGGGAGTACTTAAGTAACCACTCTCGCTACTGATAGTCACACGTACACCCCTCACTAACCGGATACCCAGGTGTTTTATTCTTTAGTCATAGGGTACTCCAGCCTCTTTAAGTACCGAGGAAAACCGCAGATGTTATTTAAAAAAGAATGGCAGCGAATTCATTAAGGTCATCTGACTAAGAATAAACGACGAAGCCCCTTAATTATATTGTTTTGTTGAATCACCCTCGGGCCTGCAGATTTTGATTGGACGAAATGTGGGGATTCCCAGAAATGAAACCGCAAACGAAGTAGTTTTTATGCTATATACATAAAACTTGCATGCAGCTCCACTCTACTGACACATATATTGATGTTTCGTTATCTGGCTTATATAATGGTACTTCTTGGAACGCACAACATTTTAGCACGTATACGATTTTAATCATTACTTGTTTTGTTATTCTTTGTTTGTCTGTGGTTAAAAAAAATATTATAGTACGTAAATAAATCATTATAAATTAATGAATGAATTAATAAAGCATTGTCATTAATATAAATTACTTTTGCATATATACCGAAGTACTATTTTTATCGTGATACATATGAAAGAAAACAAATTAATATTCATAGAGGAGTAATCGTTAATAAAATCACAATACCTCAGCTAAATGATCTTTATGTTTGTGTTGAATGCATTTGTGTGTCAGCCTTAATTGTAAGCTTTTCAATTCAATTCAATTTAGAAATCACGTAACATGAGGTGGGTTTACTGTTATTTATGATTCGTTTATGTTTCAGTAGTAATATGCCAATAATCATAAGAATGATACTGGTATGGGTTATAATAACAATGAAAGTTCTTAAAGACTGCATTACACTCTTTTATTGTATATATTTGTTACTTGTTGTTTATTGTCTAGATATTTGTTGTGTTTGCTCATGCTGTTGTAATTTGTTCCAATTTTTATTTTTGACTGTTATATTTAGGAACCAAACGCAAAGTAATGAGTGTCCATCTTAGGTTATTTACTTTCAAATATAACTTGCTTATAAATAGGAAACGGATTTTACGGTATTTTCACTTGTCGCATGTACTTGTAGATAATGTCGTTTACAAATGATAATATTTATTTACAAGCGCCTACGTTTATACGTGGCTACGATGTTAAACAAGAATAAATTTTGTAAACGTTTCGATGAATTTGATACTAACACGTGTTTTCTGGTTCGCTTTGTTTCACGTTGAAAACGTTAATCGTTTTGCT
The DNA here is from genome assembly GCA_945910005.1 of Isoperla grammatica. Lineage (NCBI taxonomy): Eukaryota > Metazoa > Arthropoda > Insecta > Plecoptera > Perlodidae > Isoperla > Isoperla grammatica. Next base: position 10,613,792 of record OX246740.1, on the reverse strand, counting down.
CTGAAACATAAAATTGAATTATTTATCTCACTAAGCGTCAGATAAGATATTATCTTATTGTCAATTATTATTATTATTCTTTAGATAGCACAGTTATTATATCGAGGTCGCTGATATGTATCTTTCAATTATACAAAAATAAAAAAGTATATTTAAAAAAATAAATAAATTACTACCTACCAAGTACTTGAAATAATCGATTTCCTATGATGTGGAAGTGTCTATGATTATCTTGTGCGTGTGTAATTGTGCGTAAGTGAGGTAAGTGTTCGCGTGTGTGTACAGGCGCGAACGAACATGTATTTATGGTAGTAATAATACCTACTTACGCTTCGCATAATCCTGCATATATACCCTTTACCGTATCCAGTTTACATAGAGCCGGCCGGCAGGCATTGCGACGCCTGTACAGCTTTATGGCTGCGGGATGGTTGTTATCTGATATTGTAGTCTCGACAAGCTTATGCGACCATGCCGTAAGCAGATAGTAACTAAAAATAGCGCAAGGTCATTCTGGAGAAAGAAAGAAAACTAACCACATCTCTAAGTAATTTCAGAATATTCAAGTGGAAGATATCGGGAGGTTGAAATAATGATGTATAATTTCAGATAATTAATGTAATTTTCATGTTAACCATCGTTACGCGATACGCCTAGAAAACGTTCACTTAAAAATGAGAATCGATCAATTGTGAGGAATTTGCAAGGTTTACTTGGCCCGCGATTACCTTACATGCTGTCACAGGCGATACCCATCCAGCGAACCACCCGAGACAACCCCGCTCACATACCGATCGCTGATTGGCTACGAACCCGTCGCCTGTGACGACAGCATGGTGTAAGTGTAAGGTAGTCATGGTTTAAATGAAGATAAGGTGGAAAGTGAGTCGTTGTGTGGGTGTTTGGCCTTATAGGGGTTAAAGATTGCGGGCTAGAGCCGTGTTATAAATAGATAACGGTACAGATTCGATTCTAACTTTTCAAAGAAGCTAACCTGATTTGTATGGATAATACCAAAAGAGAAGACAAAAATAGTCGGAGTGTAAATTACGCTTCCGCTAGTAATGTAATTTAGCAATTTAGGCATTAGGCTCAGTATGCTCAACTCTTGTGGTCATACGGTATATTCCTTGACCAGTCATCGGTCTGTTTCATCAAATCACGCTGTTTGAAAAAGAAAAACTGTTGTAAGATAATAATATTGTATAAAACTAAGAAATGAAAACCTAGAGAGATAAGGAGAAGAAAACTGTATTTTATTCAAACAAATTTAAAAGTAAACTTGATTGAACCAAGTACCTATGTCGTTTACGACAATAAATAACATGCTACAGTGTCCGCCTTAGTACTCGCATCTCACCATACGGTATTCTAAATCTATTCAATATCCCATCTCTCATTGGTGTACCAATACCACTGCAATTATACCCTCAATCCATTCGTTATTATTACTGTCAGCTTTCCTCAATCATGTTCTTTAGTTTTTGCAAACTTTTTATTAATACATTTATATATTCTTGTATCTTATTAAACATAATTCAATTTTGAGTCAAGCACGTGAGTTATAAAATAGAAACAAAAATAAAAACTCCAGCATTTGTCTGTACAATGTTTTGAAAGTTGCTAATGGATGACTCGCAGAGTACATTTAAATTGCTTGGAATAAAAATGTCTTTAACTGGCGTTAAAACGTCTTTATAATATATATATTTAAAACTAAGTTTTCTACAAAAATCTCTGTCAATCACAATCATTGCCGCAAACAAATAATAATTGTGCGTACTACCATAAAAATAAATATATACGCATTTAAATAAGGTGTTAGTAGAAAATCACGAAAGTTCTGCATATCTTTCTCACATGTCCGTACTCGTTTATGAAACGATAAATTTGAAATGTCTTACTAAAAAAAGAAAACTTCTGACCTTTCACTATGGATGAGGCATTGGAAAACTTCTTGTCATAGGTTCGGGATTGACCATGAAAACAATATCCAAATAGCCTCCAGATGTTACAGAACGCGTTTACATTCACTTAATAGGTAATGGTTTTTAATTTTAAATTTATTACATGCATTTTCAAGAAGCATACTTTTCAATACCGTTGATAATTGTTTAACTATAGTCTAGGTCCGGGTTTGACCCTGATTTTGTTCCGCTCTCTCAAATGAAAACGAAAACAAATAGCTGGGGGCAACGTCAACCTGCGATCATGTCCCCACGTGCTTCTCATGGAACGTTTTGCGTGCTCTATGAAACATAACAAGGATCTTGCTGCGAGATGACCTCGATTTGACTAGACCGGAATCTTGACACAAGCGGCAGTCGCGGATATTGTAGTTTCTTTTCATTCATGAAACAGTTGAGCGTGGGCGGTGGAATGGTTCTCTGGGGGTTCCCCACACCACAGTCAATCGTGATAATTATTATGTGGTTAAAACTATTAATAGGTTTTGATTTAAATGTCAAAATATCTTTCCTGGATCATTAGAGGTAAAGGAAAGTCTTAACTCGCTATAAATTGACGTTTTTGACAGAAATCTTGAGAACGCTTCGAGATATTGAAAAAGTGATTCGTAACGGGATTTGATTTTGTATCAGATAAACAATTACCTTAAATGCCAGTTTTACAAACTTGATTTTCTTTTAATCGGAGATCAAAAATAGCAACCGGTAGAAGCGAATGTTTGTTGACCGATTAACCGATCCGAGATAAGTAAATCAGGGGATTAAAAATTTTGATGAATTCGGACCTAAGAACTTTGAAATATTGTAATTATTGTTACAATTATCATTCTTGGGATTGAATGTTATAAATTATTGATTAAATCACACAAATAACGGTCGTTATCATAGATTTTATTAAATTCATTGTTTCGCTGAAACAAAACGAAATGCAGAATATGAATCACTTTTTCAATAGCCTAAAGCGTTCTAATGAATATTGCACGCTCCCCATTGCCAAGTCAAGTGCAGTATTCGAGTAGTATGCGACGCCGCGGAGCAGCTTTGTACCAACAGTGAGCGAGGAGATCATGGCCCTGTTATTGGCCGGCCTTCCTCAGTGCAAGAGCAATAAGACGATATGACCATGGATTCGTTCTGTACTCCATCAAATTGTAGCAAAAATAAAAAGCCGCATGCAACAATGTCACGCCATGCATTTCTGTAAAGAGTTTTTTAGCCTAAGCCCGTTTCATGTTTATTGATTGATTTATTTCGTCTCCGTACTTGAAACCTACGCAAACATTTCATTCTGGTCATCTCAAAATTATGTTATTATTTCACATTTGTATGTTATTCTGTGTCTTACGGCAACAGCTATGGCTGCAGAAACCAATGAAGGTTGTTATTATTAAAATAATCAAAATCAAATTATAAAAATATATTTTGACTATATTATATTCAATATGTATTATAATTGGTAATACATTTGTTAGATAAAATAATAAAAACAATCCATTCAGATAGTGTTTTTGTCCCTTTCCAATCGTACAAGAAGTGAATACAAGGGTGACTACAAGAAATTGGCCACGACTGTCATACAATGGTTTGGAGAAAATTTAAACTACGATTTGTTATACGTTGTGATATTTGAACGAAAAAATCTTTATTGGCAGGCTAAATCTTGAGTTTAGATAAACTTTACAGATTCCTTATATTACATTTACAAATTACAATTGGAATTATGTCAAACTTATATACTAACTAAGTACTAATAAATAATCGAAAGAAAGTAGATATATAATAACATACAACATAATGATAAATGACAGTAGAACGTAATTAGTTTTAAGTACAAAATAATGAGGTAATCAAAATGAAAGTACCTGACGTTTGTGTGTCTGTACAATGTTTTTACACCGATTTTAATCGAGTTTGTATATGTAACACACAAATAAAATGATTTCTAATGTTAATCTCAATCCAGCTATTGCTCGATCAGTCAACAATCACGAAATAAATAGCCATTTTGAAGGAGCTCGATTTCATACACAGCTTATAATAAGGATTAACGAATAAATTAGATACATATTATACTCTTTATTTTATCACAAAGAAACTGGATTTGAAAAGGAATCGCTTCAACAAAATCAAGGAATAAATTAGTATGTTAAGGTGGTCGGTATTGAAACTGATACATTTGTCACCTTGTGCTACAGTTTTCTGTCTCGTCTCGCACACTCTCGCCGTGTTGGACTCAAGCAAAAAGCAGATATTAACTTGCTAATCCCAATTGACATATTCGCGTCAATGTCGCCGTAACGCTGCTACCTTCACACGTAACACTCACTATACAATTGTATTCATTCGATGACCCCATTTTGACACCTTATCCAGAAACTAATCAACTAGGTTAAGGAATAAATTAGTGGATGCCAACCTTCATGTTAATTGTTGTCTCAGAAGACTGTCAAAACAGTGATCATAAGTGATATCTCATGCCAGTTTAGTTTTAGCACAGTGGATCGTTGCAGAGTGTTTTTGAGTTGTGTTAAATCATTTTTTAAATTTTAGAAGCTTTAGAAACAGTAATAATATTTAGATTTAAAAACAGTTCAATTATACATAATAACAGTTTAGGTACAGAGGTAGTATTTTCTAAAGGCTGCGCTTAATTACCATAATTTTAGGTGCGGTCTAGGCAGGTAAGGTATGGCGCGCATGCCCAAAAAAAGGCAACTTTTTTTAAATTTTGTCATGGTATTATTTGTGATTTAACTATTTGCGTTCCTCCTAATGACGTGTGGTTCGTTGCAATACGTGGGAGGGATATCTACATTGCCCCAGCCCTAGGTTGAGAAGCGAGCAATAGAACGTAAGACTAAGTGTAGGCTATCTCTTTGCGGGGTAGTACTTGAAGAACGTTTATCTTTTAGTTATTAGCTTTGTAACAAAACATAAAGCCTATATTTAATATTAACTATAACCTAACCTAATCTTGATTATATGAGTGTTCAAAATTAAAAGATTGCGATGTGCTTATAAACCTGTCTGTATAGCGATTATTATTTATTGCCAAGTAAATGCGCGCCAAATTAATTCCGCAAGAATGGGGGTTGGTTTGATCGGCAGTGTCGGTACAAACATGGCAAGACAGACATGTTGGTTATGTTGTTGAGTTGTGTTGTGAGATCAGTGTCTCTCTCACAATGAGCGACACAATATGTGTAGTAGCAACTTTATTAGGGAAAACATTTTCTAACTTCACTACCACATCATTTAATAATAACTCTATGTGATATTATTTAGATCAAACTGTTACAAACAATATTACACTTAGCTCATGTTAGCTTAGCTTATGTTAAATGTAAACTATTCCAACCAACAACCCCCTGTTTTACATAATATATCTTTATAGTGCCGTGCAATACAACTCATTTGTAAATCAGTTACACAATTGAATATCCCTGGTTATCGAAGGTGTGAATAATTCGTATTCATTTGGATTCGTAACACTAGATTCTATTTGGAAAGCATTTCTAATATTCTAATCGCTTTAGGGTTGTAATTTTGTAATTATTGTATATTCCATGGTGAGTTACTAAAAATAAGCACTCCACACTGAATGTGTTATTTTTTGAAGTCCGGAGTGCTTACTAAATCAAATTTGCCATATTATATCAATCTTTCTATGTTGGTAGTGTTTTTAATGCATGATTATAAAGAACAACTAATTTCGCTAGGCTCGAAAACTGGAGTACCCCACCGCCTTAATAATACACAGTTTTATCTACAAAAAGACTGAGTATTATTTGTATTCTTTCACCTGAATCGTATCTCATAATAGCTACGAACACTGTAACAGCCGATTAATACTGCAGCACCAGCTTTTTAAATTGTATTTAATTTAATTTAATTGTAATCACTTAAAGCTATGCATGCATATTTTTCTCATATCTGGGCTTCTAGGTCAAGCCAGCCAGCTAGTGTTTCGTCGTCTATAAAGGTATGTGTGTTTTTGCCGTGTTAACAGCAGTGTGATGTAGCCTGGGGGCCTGGGGCTGTGCGCGAGAAGCTGTGGCGCCTACTCCGACTAGACTAGACGATATCAAATTGCAGGGATTCCGGTGGGAAGGCCGCGTGGAAAAAGTGTGAACCACATCGTAGTAGCGACTGGTTATTCAATATCGGATGCAAGTGGGGCAGGGAGTACAACACTAAAGAACATAACACACTGTGTTGTACCGACATTCCGAGAAGAGTGAACACAGCAGAACATGTTACGACCTGGATGGCGATTAATGCGATAACGTAAATCATTAAATCATTATATTAAAAGCAAACAACACAACAATACCAATGGCTGCCACTTTCTCTCACTCGCTGCGCTGCTGTACTACTGCCCTACTCGTGTAGGTGTCATGGCCGCTTATTGTTGTGTATTGTTGTTCTTGCAAATTTAGGGGACTGTGATGAGACTCGTACAAACGATCCTAGATAGTTTTTGAAATGGTCTAGGGAAAAAAGTATCAGTAAAAATTGCTACTTTTGTTTGTTGGTATTGTTGTTGTTGTTGTTGTTGTTGTTGTTGTTGTTGTTTTTGTTTTTGTTGTTGGTGTTGGCAATAGTGAGGTGGCGCGCTCTTCTTCGAGCTTTGCGTGAACAAGTCAATTGGGATTCTGCTGGTTAAATGAAATTGCTATTTGATATTCTGAACGGTCAGCTGTTTGAATTATTTTGATTTTATCCGTTAGTGTCGTTTGATAACAAATTGAAAATCGAGATTTTTAGTTGGTAATTAAGGTCAATTATTCGCAAATAACTTCTACCTTCAGGTAATTTCAATTCAACACACATATACTTTTAAATGCAAACACAAATGTTTTTTGTTTTTGATAAACAAAAATAGAATATCTTATTTAATTTTCCAAAGGTTTACGTACGCTAAACTATGCTGGTACCTAAAAATCAAAACATTTCATGTCTAATGAATGATCTGTGTTGTATCATGTGTATAATGTGTGTTACGTATTCAAATCATAGCTAGAAAGACAAAACTTACACAATATTATTAAAAAAACAAAATAATCTCACTGTTGATTACAATTTAAGAATTTAAGTATTATGAAATGAAGTATATTCCTCTCATAATATGCTTATAAATCTTAAATACACTAATATTGTTAGCACTTAGCAGATAGGGATTTTAAACATTTGCTCTATTGTTTTATTGATAACAGGGTATAAATTCAAAAAATATGATCTATGATAAAATGCATGCCTACATTTCTGATAACTTATATTTGTAAATGTCCATATATCTTTATCTGATATGTAGTAATTTTATATACAAAAATGTATTTATTACCTGTTGCATGTCCTGGTTTGCTACTTATGACAAGTTTTATTGATAACAGACTACAACTATCATCCTAAATGCAACAAGTTTTGATTATGTATATCTGTAAGCGTTCAGACGTTCTCTTTGTAATCATGTAGAACAATATTAAAATTCTGTACTTGCAACACATTTTTTCACAAATAAATCACCTTTAGTAAATCAGAGCACAGCTAACGTATAATTATCAGCCTCAATTTTCTTGTCGAAAAAACGTCAATTATGAGATTAAAAACTGTTCATCATAACTACTGCTTTAGATACAAAAGTTTAATGACAAAGAAGTTGTGGTAGTGATGGAGACGGGGAAACATGGTTCGATCTACAGAGAAGTCGCTTTTGACGTATGTATCTCTCTGTGGCGTAGGGGGGGAGGGGACAGAGTAATAAAAGCAGAGGAGAGACAGGAATATGCTAAAAATACATCCTACAGGCTGTATGTCTATACTTACTCTGCTGAACCCCTGATTTATCTCGGTTAAAATTGTCTTGTGATTTTTTCTTTATTCCAATAAATATTTCCGTTCTTCAAAATTAAATCTTCAAAATTAATTAAGTTATGAATTGTTTTGTTATAACACCCATTATAAGTCAATAAGAACATTTGAAAGAAACAGAAATATGTATTGAAACAATGGAACATTTCTAAGCACAGAGCACAAACATATATAGGGGATGACATGTTTTGATTTACGCGTTGACCATTTTAAAGTATTTTAAAACACTTCTTAGAAATCGAAGGTTTCGCCGGATAGGTGGTTATACAGTTAAATTCAACTTACCAAATTATATGGATAGAAGGTGTTGATGAAGAATGTCTTTACTACCCTTCATTTATGTATGTTGGAGAGTACTGCACTCGATCCGGAGAGTCTTTAACAATGATCGTCTCCAGTCTAAAGTTCCTTTAAAGTCCTTTCTATTTATGATATTATCCACTTGCGCACATTACCAACAAACTGGCGCTTTACATTCAATAGCAACACATGAAACTTCCTGGCTATAGTAAATTTCATGAAAATAATTAGCGGTGTAACAAAGTATAAACTGAGCAGAACAGGTAGTAGGCATGACCGTTTATTGTTATGATGTATTTTATGTTCATACTTTTTAATAAATGTTTTTCTTAATAATATACTATTACTTCTAGTATATTTTTCAAAAACATGAAACGCAAGTATGTAAGCATAATTTATGTTAACAAAAAGGTAGTCTGCTCTAAGTTACCACCATATCATTACTGTGGAATGTAGATAATTATTATAGAAAATAGAATAAATATGATCAAAGTGAAGCATCCAGCACGCTCGCTTCATGTTATATTGATTGATTTGCATAATTATTCTCATTTAGTAATTCGTTATTCTGTCAAATATGAGAACTATATCACACACGTATTTGAATACGAAGAAACTTGTGGAGATGCCTCGTAAACAAAAACACACATTTTAGTATTTAGATGTTTTTTTTAAGTTCAAAGTAGAGCTCATTTTGCACTTTAAAAAACATGTCTATATATATACTAAAATATTCTGCGTGTGACACATACTAAAATATGTACTTTTGTTTACGAAGCATCTCAGATCTTTGATTCTCACACACATGAAATTACAACCAACAGAAATGTTCTTATAATAACTATCCCAATATTATTGTCTTTGTTGAACCTGGAAATAAACATTATCAATAATGTGAAACACAACAACATTTTAAGTACCTATTTTAAAAACTAACGGCTACTTATTAATGGCAAATTCGTTTCTTGACATTTAACCAATCAACGAACGAGGCATTCAACTGTCAGCTTCAATAACAACGGACAATAGCAATTGACGAGTGGTGATTTACCCGCCCCCTGACGTCACGAAGTAACGTGGCGCCCATAGTTGCGACAAATCCGTGCACTTACCTCGTTCTAGCTGTTATAGTATTCACTTTTCAGGTATAACCTATAGGAAAACGTAGTTAGTTCACACCCCAGTGGTCAATATAAAGGTTAGTTCAAAATTATAGACCCAGTAGTTAACTTGTTATAACAATTCGCGCATCAAAAGGATAAAATGAGCAAAGCGTGATTTGTTTTTTCAACTTCAATTGGCGAAAAACTAATGATCGGATTTTGACGAGAGTTTCTTTAGCATGTGTTCCAATAATGTGAGACAATAAACTAATAAACTTTCTAGATAGAAATTGCTCAGAACGAAAATTCGTAGCATGCAATAATATGCAGGGTGTAGCGGTTGGGCCTCAAAAGTAGCGGTTTTGACCGTGAAACTAAGCACCTTGCATATTAGTGCATGCTATGAATTTTCGTTCTGGGCATTTTCTATCTAGAAAGTTTATTTACTTATTGTCCCACAATATTGGTACGTATTCTTAAGAAACTCTCGTCCAAATCCGATCATTAGTTTTTCGCCAGTTGAAGTTGAAAAAACAAAACATACCTTGCTCATTTTATCCTCTTCAGTGCGTGAATTGTTATAACAAGTTAACTACTTCGTCTATAATTTTGAAATAACCTTTATATTGACCACTGGTATGTGAACTAATTATGTTTTACAGGTTATATCTTAAAAATGAATATTATACCAGCTAGAACGAGATAAGTGTGGATGTGTTTTGCATGGATTCCAAACTGCTAGTCACGTGACACAATACTCGGCGCAAGCTCCGCCTATCACCACTCGTCAATTATGTCTTAAACTTGATAGAGGTTACTTTACTTGTGCCAATTTCTTACAACTATTTCCTGCCCGTCATAGTCGACGAATTATACGCCAAACTATAGACGCTAAAAGGGTTGTTATTGGACATACAGACACAGCGCCATAGCATAGCCACAGACCAATACCAATACCAAAAACAAAAACATTATCCCTACCGTTCAAAACACTGAGCACTGAACAGATCATTTGCCATGGACTAATGTATTTATTGTAGGTAGAAGAAACACGTGCTTTGTCAACAGTATCCTTTATTCTCGACGGGAATCCTAATAATAGAGAGTTACCGGTAAAACGTATTCAATGACTAGGAACGTTGTAAACTCATTTGTGGCAGTACAATTAAATTCTTTGCAAGGTTGTGTCTTCATAATTACACATAGATTATATAATAGTGAAGGGACGCATGTGACAACTACCAACCTAAACTAGTTGCATCTCGTTCTCATGCCTTCGGTACTGTAGTGATACTATGGCAAGCGTTGTGAGGGCGCATTCCAACCACGGTTCGTTCACTCAACGAAGTGGACAATAACAAGCAGGTACCGTGGTGGATTCCGATTTAATAAACCGCGTGGAGCGAACGTCTCTTATAAAAAGTTTAAGGTACAACAGTTGCTTCTTACGTTAGTGTACAAATTGACACAGATATTTTACAAACGTTTGATGTAATATTAGATCTAGAATTTATCATTACAAACTAAGAGTGTAAATTGTTTTATTTCTCTGCAGAAAGTTGTAACTCATAATAAATCTTTTTTTTTTGTTAACTAATTCTGCTTGTATAGTTCAATGTCATAACATGATGCATATTATGTATTTACACTTTATTTGTTACGTTTTCTAAAAACTGTTTTATACCTCGTAAGAAATTATATTTAATACTCTTTAATACTCCACCGTTATTCTTCACAGTCATATATATAGGAATACATAATCATATTAACGGACCCGCCCCCCCCCCCCCCCAAATTCTAGTTTTGTTGTTAGACATTATGTTAATTTTAATAATAATAGCTGAATCTTGTTCTATAAATTGTGTTCTTATATCGATTAGTACGCTGGACCCCTGAGACGTAATTCAATGTAAGCACAGACAACTAATAATCCCTTATCTGTGATGTAAGTAATGGTCAGCCATAAATGTTTGTAAATAAAATTTGATTTTCTCTCATTGACTGTAATTGTACGATGAAGTAGTGCACGCTATAATCTTGTATAAATATGTGTACATTGTGACCTTCAGTCGTAAGTAATAACAGTTGGAACTATCTCACTCTATCTAGATTCGCACGAAGTAATCACGCTCAGCTGTCGAAATTATCCGTCTAATAATATCTCCCAACATTCTTGTGTTTGTAAATATTTCAGAGAATGTTTGAAATGTAAAATAACACGCGCTACCTAACCGGGAAAGGATCAGCCTGTTTGTTTTGGTCATGTTCTTTTGGACGTGCCAGTGAGTTATTGTTAATCTCCAATGATGTATTAAAGTGTGTTATAAATTTTAGATTAGTGTGCTAGATTAGATAAAAAAATGTGTGCTGCTGCCGCCACATTAATGACCATTTTAATGAAGGCTCCAATTGCCTCCGAGTGCACCGCTGCACTCATAAGGAGCCAAACATACTGTAAACAATTGTATTGTACCTATTCTAAGTCTGAATAAAAAGAAATTTCAACTTCAGTAAGCTTCAGGCAGAAGTTTTTTAACTTCTAATGTAAATTCAATTCCATTACTTCTTGGCTTAGGAATAAGTAAACGGTGACTGTGGAGCCGGCCTAGCAACAAAGCACTCAATAAATTCAGAGTTGTTCTGAATCGGCCTTGTTGATTCTGGCATTTGTCCGCAGGTGTTCGCACCGTCCAATCACTGATTCATATGTTTCGTATTTGAAATATCGATGTTTGATTGGTTATCGCTCACTCGTCGATGGTGTTCGAAGCCTACAGGGTTGGTTTAGTCACTTCAAATTAAAGTCCCCCACTGCAAATCAGTTTAGTTACTGAGTGGGTAGACTCTAAATGTGAATTTATTTATTTTATTTATTTATTTACACCTAGGCCACACACAGTGGCCACGTTTCAAAGCCGTCTTCACGTCCTTGCGTTTTGGCTCTAGAGCGCCGCGTTCGTGGTAAATGTTAATTCCTTTCTCTGATCTTTGAGTAGGCCTTATGGCATAACATTACATACGAATGAACTTCAAACATAGCCTCACAAATATCTCTGGGTCTCTCGTACAAACGCGCGCTCCAAGCGCTCAACTCCTGCGCTCGCGCTTAGTACTTTTAAGCGCTCAACTCCTGCCCTCGCGCTTAGCACTTCTAAGCGCCAGGACTTAGAAGCGACAGTCATTCCACGCGGTCTATTTCGACGGTATTCGCCGAGGGATTACCCGATACCTGCTAGTTATTGGTCACTACATTGACTGCACTGACGTGATTGCCATGCGCCCTCACCACGCCTGACAACAGACGCGGTGATATTATCACTACAATATCGGGGCGGCGGCAGAGAATTAAATGCAACTAGATTAGGTTGGTAGTTGTCACATACGTCACTTCACTATTACATAAGCTTTTATTGGCTGACACCACCTTGCGCGGCGCGACGAGACTTTTTCTTGCTAAATTGTTGTTTTGATTTGTAACAAGGTATTGTCAATAAGGAATGTGAACATATCAACTGAGTAATGATTGGTGGGGAAACCGGAATAATTTTACACCAGCCGAGAAACGAACACTCTTGGACATGATCATGATCCAACAATGTCTCTTCTTATCCGTTCCTGGCTAATCAGCGATCGGTATTCGAAATTGAGGCTCAAATCATTCATTTTTAAAGAAAGCACCTGTTCGGATATTTTGGGACAAGTATAGATTTTGTCTCCAATTATTATTACTTTTGTAAGAATCATGATTCTCGAGCTAAATTCAAAATTTTATTTTTTCATACAAAAAATCCAATAATAATCAATCATGTTACAATTAAAATTTAAAGATGTTCTCACTGTTCATATCAGCGTACATATATATTAAGTATTCTATACGGATGTTCTAAAATAATAAGCTCCTTGAAGTACACGTTCTTGTCATTTTTATGTAAAAGTGAGTTATGATGTTCTTTCTAGAACAATGAAAATGAAACCTTATTTACGATATGGAAGTGTGTTATCATTTATCATGCACACGCATGGGGTTTATTAAGCTAAGCTATGTTTATTAATGGTATAAAACAAATAACTAAGAAAGCAATATGTCCGAGTTAAAGTTAAGATTTTTCACTCATTTCTCTTATTAACTCGTTATATCTTGGTTGTTAATTCAGTATCAAGGAAGTTTATTGCAAACGAGTAGTATTAAATAAATGTCGCTTTTCATTTCAGCCCGCTAAAATGTCAGGGTCGCCAAGAATGCAAGCATACATAGATTACAGTGATTTTAATTGACATCGCGCTGGCTGGCGTCAACCCAATCTGTATTATCCACGGTACTGCCAGGACAAGATGGCGTCAACACAATCTGTATTATCCACGGTACTGCCAGGACAAGATGGCGTCAACACAATCTGTATTATCCGCGGTACTGCCAGGACAAGATGGCGTCAACCCAATCTGTATTATCCGCGGTACTACCAGGACAAGATGGCGTCAACCCAATCTGTATTATCCGCGGTACTGCCAGGACAAGATGGCGTCAACTTAATCTGTATTATCCGTACTGCCAGGACAAGATGGCGTCAACACAATCTGTATTATCCGCGGTACTGCCAGGTCAAGATGGCGTCAACTTAATCTGTATTATCCGCGGTACTGCCAGGACAAGATGGCGGCGACACTATCTATATTATCCGCGGTACTGCCAGGACAAGATGGCGTCAACACAATCTGTATTATCCGCGGTACTGCCAGGACAAGATGGCGTCAACACAATCTGTATTATCCGCGGTACTGCCAGGACAAGATGGCGGCGACACTATCTGTATTATCCGCGGTACTGCCAGGACGAGATGGCGTCAACACAATCCGTATTATCCGCGATACTGCCAGGACAAGATGGCGTCAACCCAATCCGTATTATCCGCGGTACTGCCAGGACAAGATGGCGTCAACACAATCCGTAGTATCCGCGGTACTTCCAGGACAAGATGGCATCAACACAATCCGTATTATCCGCGGTACTGCCAGGACAAGATGGCGTCAACACAATCCGTATTATCCGCGGTACTGCCAGGACAAGATGGCGTCAACACAATCCGTATTATCCGCGGTACTGCCAGGACAAGATGGAGTCAACACAATCGGTATTATCCGCGGTACTGCCAGGACAAGATGGCGTCAACACAAGCTGTATTATCCGCGGTACTGCCAGGACAAGATGGCGTCAACACAAGCTGTATTATCCGCGGTACTGCCAGGACAAGATGGCGGCGACACTATCTGTATTATCCGCGGTACTGCCAGGACAATATGGCGTCAACACAATCTGTATTATCCGTGGTACTGCCAGGACAAGATGGCGTCAACACAATCGGTATTATCCGCGGTACTGCCAGGACAAGATAGCGTCAACACAATCTGTATTATCCGCGGTACTGCCAGGACAAGATGGCGTCAACACAAGCTGTATTATCCGCGGTACTGCCAGGACAAGATGGCGTCAACACAAGCTGTATTATCCGCGGTACTGCCAGGACAAGATGGCGGCGACACTATCTGTATTATCCGCGGTACTGCCAGGACAAGATGGCGTCAACACAAGCTGTATTATCCGTGGTACTGCCAGGACAAGATGGCGTCAACCCAATCGGTATTATCCGCGGTACTGCCAGGACAAGATGGCGTCAACACAAGCTGTATTATCCGCGGTACTGCCAGGACAAGATGGCGGCGACACAATCTGTATTATCTACGGTACTGCCAGGACAAGATGGCGTCAACACAATCTGTATTATCCGCGGTACTGCCAGGACAAGATGGCGTCAACACAATCTGTATTATCCGTACTGCCAGGACAAGATGGCGTCAACACAATCTGTATTATCCGCGGTACTGCCAGGACAAGATGGCGTCAACACAATCTGTATTATCCGTGGTACTGCCAGGACAAGATGGCGTCAACCCAATCTGTATTATCCGTGGTACTGCCAGGACAAGATGGCGTCAACACAATCTCTATTATCCGCGGTACTGCCAGGCCAAGATGGCGTCAACACAATCTGTATTATCCGCGGTACTGCCAGGACAAGATGGCGTCAACACAATCTCTATTATCCGCGGTACTGCCAGGACAAGATGGCGTCAACACAATCTGTATTATCCGTGGTACTGCCAGGACAAGATGGCGTCAACACAATCTCTATTATCCGCGGTACTGCCAGGCCAAGATGGCGTCAACACAATCTGTATTATCCGCGGTACTGCCAGGACAAGATGGCGTCAACACAATCCGTATTATCCGCGGTACTGCCAGGACAAAATGGACGGACTCAGTTTTATTAGTGCGCATGCGTGTATCACTTTGACTTATATCGCCGTTGTTTTGTTTCAGTTCAATAAAGGCGGATTCACAATTGAAATAAGAGTTGAAATAGTGAAATAGCAATAAGGTTTAAGCGAAATGGAACATGCAATATCAATGCTATGGTTCACAACTGTCACAGTGGATTGAAATAGTCATAAGAAATGATTCAATTCCATTTCTTATTTCAACTTCTTATGACGAACCAATCAGAGCTCGAGAAGAGAAGGCCTACTCCAGTCGAACCGGATATGGTCGTTGTTGTTGTTGTTGATGGTGGTGTTGTTGTTGTTGTTGTTAATGTCGTCGTCGTAGGCTTCTTGCAAGCTTGCTTTACAACAATGAAACAAATGAAATGAATCGATGTACAAACATCAAGCTGTCAAACAATAAAATATTCTGATTTTGAAATCAAATTTTCAAAACAAACAAGAAACATACAAAACTTTCACAACGTGGTTGCCAATCATTAATCGTTTTAACTGGTGAGCAGTTACTATCGCTATACCTCGTTTTCTTCATAATGTTGCAATTTTATTATTTTGACAGCTCGTTGTTTGTCGGTGCTGGCGCTGCGAGTGGAAAAAAGTCGCAGTGCAAAACCCCATTTGGCCACGGCTGCTATAGGTTTGGAGTAGGCCGTGATTATGGCGTCAGATCCGGTCGAAAAGTGCTCGATTGAAACGCTCTCCTATGTTGAAATAAGGCACTACGTTTCTGTTGTGAACCAGTTCGTTGTTATTTCACTATTTCACGGATTCTTATTTCAACCCTTATTTCAATTGTGGATCGGCCTTAAAACAACTTTATACTGGAATAAAGGAGTAAAACATAAAGTAATTGAGGTATCATGTTATTGCCCTCATACTCCAGCATAACTGCTTGTTTGTGCGGTTACATGTAATATGCCTGGCTAGCTATACAGTCTGCAGAGCCCTGCACTATACAGTCTGCAGAGCCCTGCACTATACAGTCTGCAGAGCCCTGCACTATACAGTCTGCAGAGCCCTGCATTATACAGTCTGCAGAGCCCTGCATTATACAGTCTGCAGAGCCCTGCACTATACAGTCTGCAGAGCCCTGCACTATACAGTCTGCAGAGCCCTGCATTATACAGTCTGCAGAGCCCTGCATTATACTGTCTGCAGAGCCCTGCATTATACAGTCTGCAGAGCCCTGCATTATACAGTCTGCAGAGCCCTGCATTATACTGTCTGCAGAGCCCTGCACTATACAGTCTGCAGAGCCCTGCATTATACTGTCTGCAGAGCCCTGCATTATACAGTCTGCAGAGCCCTGCATTATACAGTCTGCAGAGCCCTGCACTATACAGTCTGCAGAGCCCTGCACTATACAGTCTGCAGAGCCCTGCATTATACAGTCTGCAGAGCCCTGCATTATACAGTCTGCAGAGCCCTGCATTATACAGTCTGCAGAGCCCTGCATTATACAGTCTGCAGAGCCCTGCATTATACTGTCTGCAGAGCCCTGCACTATACAGTCTGCAGAGCCCTGCATTATACTGTCTGCAGAGCCCTGCATTATACAGTCTGCAGAGCCCTGCATTATACAGTCTGCAGAGCCCTGCACTATACAGTCTGCAGAGCCCTGCATTATACTGTCTGCAGAGCCCTGCATTATACAGTCTGCAGAGCCCTGCATTATACAGTCTGCAGAGCCCTGCACTATACAGTCTGCAGAGCCCTGCACTATACAGTCTGCAGAGCCCTGCATTATACAGTCTGCAGAGCCCTGCATTATACTGTCTGCAGAGCCCTGCATTATACAGTCTGCAGAGCCCTGCATTATACAGTCTGCAGAGCCCTGCACTATACAGTCTGCAGAGCCCTGCATTATACTGTCTGCAGAGCCCTGCATTATACAGTCTGCAGAGCCCTGCATTATACAGTCTGCAGAGCCCTGCACTATACAGTCTGCAGAGCCCTGCACTATACAGTCTGCAGAGCCCTGCACTATACAGTCTGCAGAGCCCTGCATTATACTGTCTGCAGAGCCCTGCATTATACAGTCTGCAGAGCCCTGCACTATACAGTCTGCAGAGCCCTGCATTATACAGTCTGCAGAGCCCTGCATTATACAGTCTGCAGAGCCCTGCATTATACAGTCTGCAGAGCCCTGCATTATACAGTCTGCAGAGCCCTGCATTATACAGTCTGCAGAGCCCTGCATTATACAGTCTGCAGAGCCCTGCACTATACAGTCTGCAGAGCCCTGCATTATACTGTCTGCAGAGCCCTGCATTATACAGTCTGCAGAGCCCTGCATTATACAGTCTGCAGAGCCCTGCACTATACAGTCTGCAGAGCCCTGCACTATACAGTTTGCAGAGCCCTGCATTAAACAGTCTGCAGAGCCCTGCATTATACAGTCTGCAGAGCCCTGCACTATACAGTCTGCAGAGCCCTGCATTATACAGTCTGCAGAGCCCTGCACTATACAGTCTGCAGAGCCCTGCATTATACAGTCTGCAGAGCCCTGCATTATACAGTTTGCAGAGCCCTGCATTATACAGTCTGCAGAGCCCTGCATTATACAGTTTGCAGAGCCCTGCATTATACAGTCTGCAGAGCCCTGCATTATACAGTCTGCAGAGCCCTGCATTATACAGTTTGCAGAGCCCTGCATTATACAGTCTGCAGAGCCCTGCATTATACAGTCTGCAGAGCCCTGCATTATACAGTCTGCAGAGCCCTGCATTATACAGTCTGCAGAGCCCTGCATTATACAGTCTGCAGAGCCCTGCACTATACAGTCTGCAGAGCCCTGCATTATACAGTCTGCAGAGCCCTGCATTATACAGTCTGCAGAGCCCTGCACTATACAGTCTGCAGAGCCCTGCATTATACAGTCTGCAGAGCCCTGCATTATACTGTCTGCAGAGCCCTGCATTATACAGTCTGCAGAGCCCTGCATTATACTGTCTGCAGAGCCCTGCATTATACAGTCTGCAGAGCCCTGCACTATACAGTCTGCAGAGCCCTGCACTATACAGTTTGCAGAGCCCTGCACTATACAGTCTGCAGAGCCCTGCATTATACAGTCTGCAGAGCCCTGCATTATACAGTCTGCAGAGCCCTGCATTATACAGTCTGCAGAGCCCTGCACTATACAGTCTGCAGAGCCCTGCATTATACTGTCTGCAGAGCCCTGCATTATACAGTCTGCAGAGCCCTGCATTATACAGTCTGCAGAGCCCTGCATTATACAGTCTGCAGAGCCCTGCATTATACAGTCTGCAGAGCCCTGCATTATACAGTCTGCAGAGCCCTGCATTATACAGTCTGCAGAGCCCTGCATTATACAGTCTGCAGAGCCCTGCACTATACAGTCTGCAGAGCCCTGCATTATACTGTCTGCAGAGCCCTGCATTATACAGTCTGCAGAGCCCTGCATTATACAGTCTGCAGAGCCCTGCATTATACAGTCTGCAGAGCCCTGCACTATACAGTCTGCAGAGCCCTGCATTATACAGTCTGCAGAGCCCTGCACTATACAGTCTGCAGAGCCCTGCACTATACAGTCTGCAGAGCCCTGCATTATACTGTCTGCAGAGCCCTGCATTATACAGTCTGCAGAGCCCTGCATTATACAGTCTGCAGAGCCCTGCATTATACTGTCTGCAGAGCCCTGCATTATACTGTCTGCAGAGCCCTGCACTATACAGTCTGCAGAGCCCTGCATTATACTGTCTGCAGAGCCCTGCATTATACAGTCTGCAGAGCCCTGCATTATACTGTCTGCAGAGCCCTGCACTATACAGTCTGCAGAGCCCTGCATTATACAGTCTGCAGAGCCCTGCATTATACTGTCTGCAGAGCCCTGCATTAAACAGTCTGCAGAGCCCTGCACTATACAGTCTGCAGAGCCCTGCATTATACTGTCTGCAGAGCCCTGCATTATACAGTCTGCAGAGCCCTGCATTATACAGTCTGCAGAGCCCTGCATTATACAGTCTGCAGAGCCCTGCACTATACAGTCTGCAGAGCCCTGCACTATACAGTCTGCAGAGCCCTGCATTAAACAGTCTGCAGAGCCCTGCACTATACAGTCTGCAGAGCCCTGCATTATACAGTCTGCAGAGCCCTGCACTATACAGTCTGCAGAGCCCTGCATTATACTGTCTGCAGAGCCCTGCATTATACTGTCTGCAGAGCCTTGCATGGGTCTGGATTCACAAGAGGTCTTTGGTCTAGCTTTATTAGATCTTTTAGGGCCAGGTTCACCAAATATTAATCCCGCGATTTTCTGTTAATCGGAGATCAAAAATGGCGCCCGGTAGAAAAGCCACCGTGCATTTTGTATGTAATGTTTGTTAAAACCATGGTTAACAATCCGAGATTAGTAAATCGGCCGATTAAAATTTTTTAAGTGAATTCAGACCTTAGGTTAGAGCCCCAGGTCACATTAAAAAGTCACTAGTTCCTGACGTGAACAAATCCAAAATATGTTTAAAAAATGTGTTCTCACATATAGGGCTGGATTCATAAGAGGTCCCAAGCTGGTATTGCAGATAAGACAAGACACAGACACGACGTTTTGTGAACGCAGGTCTAGGGTTAGATTCCCGACTTCTTTTACACTTGGATTTGATTTTAATCCATTATTATATTACCCTTCCATACAAGTTTATGACGAATTTGTAGCCGCCATAGCTACGAGGCACATAATAAATGGTAGGCTGTAATGTTCCCCACTGAAAATCAGTGCTTGTAACTAAGTGGATAATGACAATAAATAAATATGCACGTATTTCATTCGTTTGTATAAGAATGGATGATATTAGTTCACATACACAGTGTGGAAATATATTTTATTTTTAATGAATTATTAGCTACAGCATAATAGATTCTAATAATAAACAATAAACAAAATAATAATACACGATACACTATAAATTGATCATGGAATCTATGAAAAACGTAAATATTCTCACCAACTGATAGTGTGTCTCATTGGTTTCTTAACTTCGCTCTTGTATCCAATACAGAAGATCCTTGGTTCGATACTCGGTTAATATTATCTATAAATAAATCCTCAGATATAATTTAAATGTGTTCAGCCAGTCTTATACAAAGAGGTATACATATATAATGTGTCTGTATTTGAGTTGGTAGACATTAAAGTGTGTGTTGTCTTTCTACTATTATTACTTTGCAGACAGAAAAGCTTATAATTTATTTATGCATTATTATATTGTCTACCCACTGTTACATGAACTGATTTTTAGTATGGTTATATATGCAATGTAAATTACAAATGGTAATGCATAAACAAAAGTATAATCAATAAGTAATTAATGGAATAAACAATAATCGAGCAAGCTAGCTCGTTCAGTTTAAAAGTGCATGCAGGAAGTGATGCGTGTTATTCTGCCATACCGGAATAACTTATATATACTGTACTACCCATGTTGCAACTCTCTCATCTTCTTGTGCGGCCTTCAGCAGTATGTGAGGTTGAAGGACAGATGAAATGCGTAACCTACTGACTACATAAGCTTGCGGCTACTTGTTAAGAGAATGATAATTACCCGTAATTAAATATCAATGTCCAATCAGGCCTTACGCACTAATTAAGAAATATTGACCTTTTAGTTTGTTACTGGAAATTGCAACGGAAACCGGTTTTTACTTTTGTCTAATAGAGTAATAATGGGGAAACAATATGGAAACGCCAACAGAGGTATAATATATATGTTACATACTTTTCAATACAAAGCATGATATAGATATATACTAGGACTGGAGTATAGACTCACATTCCCATGGGCCCGGGGTATCATTAGCCTAGTGGTAGCTCTGCCTGTCGTAAGAACCGACAAAGGTGCTGACGTCGTATTACCATGTGGTTGTACTTCGAAATTAGACTATCGCTAATATTAACAAAAGTCATACACACCATCAACTATACGCATATAATTTCGTCTTAGTAGGCTATAAATAATAAGGCGAGTTTGCATTATAAAACCACGCAAAGTTGGTGTGTTTTATTTTTAAACATATCTCAATGATGCTAAGACAACAACGAATAAGTGAAAACAGAGGTCTCAATTTGATAAATCTAAATACCGTGTGAAGAACTTATCAGAGTTTGATTAGTATGGTTGTTATTTTGAATTCACTTAATTACAAAGTAAATAACAACTCTGATATTTAGAATAGCAACACAAATTGAGCCCGGCCCGGTTTTTACTTTTTCGATGTAATATATTATAAAGTATTTTTGAGCTCTGATTATAACGACAATTTCGCGCTGTTGTAACATTGACGGTAATAACCCCAGGGATGGGTTAAAGGTAACTTTATGTTGATTTATTGTTTTTGTTGTAAGTGTTTTCTCATCTGTCTTTGATAATTGGTTCGTCAGTCGGTATCTACATTCAGTTTTTCTGAATCTTCTTTACTTAGTTTGATTGCAACTTTGAAATTATTTTCTTATCAAGAATTTTAAAATCTTTTGATTTTCAAGATTCGAAGACAAGAGGGAAGACGCGCGACCTCTTGGGTTTGCTTTCACGTAAACTTTTATTTTTCCCTGATTGCAGTTCCTGATTCTTGCAATACTCATGTTTGCATTCTCATTGCATTCCTCAGGACTCTCATGCATGTCTTTTGTAATTTGTTTATTCATCTAACATGACTAGTCCCTCTCTTTTCTCCTTCCTTCTTTCCTAGGCCTACTTCTTCATACTTGCAGGCCATATTTACGATCCAGCGCTTACCACCCCCCCCCCCCCTCAAACCCTTCCTTATGTTGGACTCACCACTACGTCAAAAACCACAGAAAAGTTTCATTTTTTTTATTATATCTCAAGATTGAAACACAAAATCGAAAATCTGAATAATCATAGGGCTGTGGTTTGATAAGCCCTACAGACTGAATGATAAATGTATCTTATATTATAGTCAGTATGACCATTGGTATGACTGTGACACTTATTTCGTTAGTAATTTAATGAAATAAAAATCACACTCATACTGATATTAATGTTACATACATTTGTCATTCAGTCTGTAGGGCTTCCCAAACCACAGCACTACGATTATTCAGATTTTCGATTTTGTGTTTTAATCTTGAGATATAATTAAACAATGGAAATTGTCTGCGGTTTTTGACATAGAGGTATCCTTCGCTTTTAATGACGACCCCGGTGGTGTTCGTGGTGCAATGGATTTGATTCGTGCGACGTGACCAATCTGTAGAGTACGTCATAAACACCAATTACAAACTTACTAGAAGTATTTCAGTGTGTGGTGTGCTTGTGTGTGTGTCATAGTTAGTATTATATTATGACAAAAATGTAATTTAATCAAAAATAATGCCAGAAGTATCGGACATAAGGGAGGGATCGGGCCTCAGATTCTCCTGGTAAAAGAGTAGCTAAAGGTGGGCAGAGGACATCCTCTCTCGTAAGCAGTGGTATAATGTCTAATGAGTGCGTACAAACAAGCAGCTGAGAACTTACATTTATATTTACACCTATAATTAGAGCCCATGGTGCATGAAAATAAAACTGAAATATGAGGGAACCATTTTTTTTTTGCGAAATGAGCATGAATTAGTCGACTGTGGACCAGGAAATACCAACATTGAGTCATTGCCAAACACCGAAATGCGTGTTAATTGGTGAACAACACAGACATTTGTGTTTTATTGACGAAAATTACAAACAATATTGATAGCAGTTTCATTAATTTGGAGGATGTAAAGTGTTATTACTAGAGTAGTAAAGTTATGTTTTTGAAACATACAAAATTTGGCTGTGTTTTAGTCCTTTCAGAGGAACTTGCCCCGAAATCGATATTCAACGTTAGAACTAACTCAATCTTGTTAATCAGTCTGTATATCGCCGTCGTCAGGGTGTCCTAAAAAGGTTCGAAGTTTTTTAATTTTAATAATCAAATGATATCAGGTCAAGGTGCAGTTAAAGGTTAAGTGGAGGTGGGTTACAATCAATTTATTTATGATATTGTATCAGCTTTCTTGTTATTTGACCGCTGTTGACCCATAATTTAGGCAATATAAGTGTTCCAATCCTAGTTCTGGGAAAATCTTCATGTATTCCCAGCACCTCACACCACTTGAATAGAAGATACTTCAATCTAGTCACATAATAAATATTTATAAATAAGCAAATAATTAAATAGCGAGGTACGCACGTAAAAATATTGGATATATTTGACAAATCGATCTTTGATTGGTTATCGCTCACTCGTCGATGGTGTTTGGAGTCTACAGCGTTGGTTTAGTCGCTTTAAAAATAAAGTCCCTCACTGAAAACCAGTATTTTACTGAGTGGGTAGACTCTAAATGTGGATTTATTTATTTTATGGATAAACCGTTTTTACTAAATAAAACCGAAATTTGAAACTTGAAATCTAAACTCACACTAAAATAAAACCATTTTCACGTATCTATACCAATAATGTAGGCTACTCCATTTTACCCCACACCTTCCACCCCTACACACAGCCAATTAATTGTTGACGAATACATAATAAAGTTGCCTAGTGAGACACAGAATGCAAGAAATGATTTCTTACAAACAAAATTCTGACATGATGACATCTTAAATTTACATGAAGAATGTGTCCCCCTCCCCTCCACCCCTCCCCCCTCCATTAGCTCCTGTTGATCGCAAAGTATAAATACTGCGTACGCGCGCCACGCGGCTAATCAGCAGACAACTAGACGGCCTTGAGGTGGATGGAGAAGGCGACCGGAGAGAGAAAAAAGAAACGCTTTGAAATAATGAGACCAAATAATAAAATGTATTTGTATCATCGCCCTTAGACAACGCACGCACATCTTTCTGTTAGAAGCGCCCACAATTATTTTAATTCGAAGTCATTGCTTTAGAATGATTTCTTCTTTGTCAAGCTACCAACTATTTATATTATACTACCGGTTGTCTTGAAGTGTTGCCGTGGACAATAATGATCAGGATGACCTTCCGTAATGAGACCCTCATTATTCTTTCCGGCCGTATATTGGGAACCCAGCCCAGACACCTCTTAGACGGCCGCAAAAAATATGCGTGTCTATGCTGGAGAGAGAGTTCTTGTGTGCAAATACTGTAAGAAGATGCTTCTGTCTGCATTGCTGGCTTTGTGGGACATGTGCTAGTGTTGTTGTTGTTTTTGTTTGAAGTGTTAAGTGAGTGGGGTTTTTATGATGATATTCTAGCTTCCGACTTACGATGTGTTAAATGGATGAATGCTAACCGTAATTACAATTAATTTTCTTCCATAAATGTGTATCTTGATGTTCCTAAATTAATCCTTGTAATCATTTCATGTTTATTATCAAAATGTATTACCGGTTGCCGGTTGGATGTAAGAAAATGCCTCCCTGGCTTTAATTCTCCCCATAATAAAGACCGAATCAATCTATCAATCAATCAACGTGATCCGGTCTAGCGTTTGCTAAAGTATACTACATTTTCTCAAATATATTGCACACGTTAATATATCCTTTCATTATGATGTGTTATATTATATACATTAGATATTGTATGTTATTATAATATGTAATATTAACATTTATGTGTATCATTTTATTGCTTTATATCTATGGTAGGATTCTTCAGATAAGAAAACTTGTTGCTTGCAAACTGATAAGTAAAACACATAAACAGGTGATGTAGGGATGGCCACTTCATATAGCTTCACATTTTAGAAAGCTGCAATCATCAGTTAAACTATACGTAGTATTGCTTTACAATTGTATGTGTTTCCTGGTTTCACAGGGTCTGATCACAATTTATGACCGCCAGTTCTGACCGAATCAACTGTTTTAAAACTTTCTTCTGGAGAAGAAAATGTTGTTTATTTAGTAGAACATTTTATTCGTCCTTGTCGGTAAAGAAAAGATTGATGTCAAATAAGAAATAGAATACAAACACGTCAATATAAACAATTCTTGAGTATGCTGATGATCAAATGGACGTACATCTAAAGTATTATCAACATAAGAATTAAATTGTTGTGTATAAGATAAATTATTGACACTTTTTATATAGTATTTATAACAAAGAATTAAAAGTGAAATTACCGGTAATCGTACTAATTCAAGTTTACACGATAACCGATAATGCAATAGGAATTTAATGTTGTTTGGATTTGGCTAAATAATATCTTAAATAATTTGGAACGGGTGTGAAAAAACCATCGTGTATTTCACACTTACCAGTCGAAGAAAAACGGTTGTTATTTATTCGTATTTTAATCGATTTGTGTATTAATGATAATGTTATTGTATAGCATTTCAGTAATGAAAAATTAAAATTTCCCTAATTATATTAATTTTATTTTACAAGTCTAGTATTCTGCATAAAAATCACATCATTTTGAACGATTAGGAAAGTGTTATTATTATTCGATCTTCAAAGTATTTCAGTACTTCAGTTTCATTATATAATTAATGAAACTCGACAATTTCACAACACTTCTAACGAAAGTGATTCGCGAAACGTAAATGCATGACCTTAAAATTAAAAATAGCATAACGCTTCTCTACGAGGAACTTGAAGTTATGCTCAAGATTATATTCGATACTGCCAGTCTACAATTTCTAAGTATTATATACTAAAGGAAATCAGAGTATTTTTGCTTTGAGGAAATTTACAACGTGACCTAAATGGAAACATTATGACGAGTAGAATGTTGCAAGGACTGAGAACACGTGATCAGGAACACACCAGCACAGGCTGGTACAATACTAATAAGAACCACCCACAACAGTCATCCTACATTGATGATACATTATTTTAATCAGGACAGTATTTTTAAGGAAGAAGCGTTTTGCACAGTTATCTGTAGAAAAATATATAATTGTGCCTACATGTGTAATTTCCACTATTACACAGCGTTTAAAAATAGTAATTGTTCATACGGCTTACTGATTTCTGAAGAGGTAAAAATTAATTGGGAATTGATTTTTCAAAAATTATTATTTTTAAATTACCACTAAAACTACTATCACTATCACTATCACTATCACTATCACTATCACTATCACTATCACTATCACTATCACTATCACTATCACAACCACCACAACTACATTACCACTACTACCACTCGAATATCTCTTTTTCTTTTCATCTTGAACGGAGTTGAGACGTAGGCCTATGTATGATTATTTTATTTATTGTTACTCCACAGTCAAGCTATACCTGATTTTGTATTTGTTGTTTTGTCCCACTAAAAATTCTAAAAAAATAAATATTCGTGGGCGACTGTACTAGAAATAGGCTTATCTATTACAAATGCTGCGGTTTGTTTCTATCTTTTCTTTATTCTATTATACCAAAATGTAAAACCGACCAAACCGACTAAGCTCCTAAGCTGCGTGCTGTTACAACGTCCGATGAAGCTGTGAACCTTCAACAGTGTCGTGCAATGCAAGCTGCGTGATGTAACAACGTTCGATGAAGCTGTGAACCTTCAACAGTGTCGCGCAATGCAAGCTGCGTGATGTAACAACGTTCGATGAAGCTGTGAACCTTCAACAGTGTCGTGCAATGCAAGCTGCGTGATGTAACAACGTCCGATGAAGCTGTGAACCTTCAACAGTGTCGTGCAATGCAAGCTGCGTGATGTACAACGTCCGATGAAGCTGTGAACCTTCAACAGTGTCGCGCAATGCAAGCTGCGTGATGTAACAACGTTCGATGAAGCTGTGAACCTTGAACAGTGTCGTGCAATGCAAGCTGCGTGATGTAACAACGTCCGATGAAGCTGTGAACCTTCAACAGTGTCGTGCAATGCAAGCTGCGTGATGTAACAACGTTCGATGAAGCTGTGAACCTTCAACAGTGTCGTGCAATGCAAGCTGCGTGATGTAACAACGTCCGATGAAGCTGTGAACCTTCAACAGTGTCGTGCAATGCAAGCTGCGTGATGTAACAACGTCCGATGAAGCTGTGAACCTTCAACAGTGTCGTGCAATGCAAGCTGCGTGATGTAACAACGTTCGATGAAGCTGTGAACCTTCAACAGTGGCGTGCAATGCAAGCTGCGTGATGTAACAACGTCCGATGAAGCTGTGAACCTTCAACAGTGTCGTGCCTTGCAAGCTGCGTGATGTAACAACGTCCGATGAAGCTGTGAACCTTCAACAGTGTCGTGCAATGCAAGCTGCGTGATGTAACAACGTCCGATGAAGCTGTGAACCTTCAACAGTGTCGTGCCTTGCAAGCTGCGTGATGTTACAACGTCCGATGAAGCTGTGAACCTTCAACAGTGTCGTGCAATGCAAGTTGCGTGATGTAACAACGTCCGATGAAGCTGTGAACCTTCAACAGTGTCGTGCCTTGCAAGCTGCGTGATGTTACAACGTCCGATGAAGCTGTGAACCTTCAACAGTGTCGTGCAATGCAAGCTGCGTGATGTACCAACGTCCGATGAAGCTGTGAACCTTCAACAGTGTCGTGCAATGCAAGCTACGTGATGTAACAACGTCCGATGAAGCTGTGAACCTTCAACAGTGTCGTGCAATGCAAGCTGCGTGATGTAACAACGTCCGATGAAGCTGTGAACCTTCAACAGTGTCGTGCAATGCAAGCTGCGTGATGTAACAACGTCCGATGAAGCTGTGAACCTTCAACAGTGTCGTGCAATGCAAGCTGCGTGATGTAACAACGTCCGATGAAGCTGTGAACCTTCAACAGTGTCGTGCAATGCAAATCGACCACGATCCTCGGCTGCATCGTTTGGTGCGACCGCAAAACCGGGTGTTAAAGATTTACAAGTTGATGCAATTAATTCACCCATAAAACCCGACATAACAACAAAGACGTTCACACGGTTGCAACGTCGTAACTTATCACTATCTGGCTGAAGGTTGCATGAGCGTTTCTGTGACAATAAAACGATGAGGATATTTGCAAGATGCTCAAGTGAAGTGGGTATCTAGGTTAGCTCCGGTTACGTCGAGTTGGTGAAGCGATACGAGTTTTCCGTTCTTTGATGAGGGGAGGTTGAAACTGTATACCAAATAACATACTGCCACAAGTGAATGCGTGCATCGTGCATTCTTTGGTCGACATTATGGTCTAATTTTTTGAGATGCTATGATTAAGAAAACAAAAATGTATAACAATAGAAATAGTATCCCAGCCACATGCCGCAAGTAAATAATAATATGCTTGGCTTATCTTAGTTCAAAACTGAATGAGTTTATTTTAGAATATGTTTTTAGAATATGTCAGACGGTACGCTGCTCCAGTAAATGGTTACACACAAGCATCTAGTATATACCTCTCTTCTATTATATGTTTCATTATTCATGGAATAAAGTGAGACTTTTGTTCTTATGGCCTCTGCCCTTGGCAATTTCGTCTTTGTATCCTGAAATATTATCATCAATAGAAATAAATATGCACATGTTTTCAATTATTATTATTTCCGTATAAAAAATTACCTTAATTGAAAACTGCTGTTTCATTGAGTTATTATTATTTATATGTATTTATATTCATACATTACAAAAATGGTTTGTTAGAAATAATTATCAGCTCCTCCAAACACTAGAGCTGCCAACTTAAAAAAAAAGCTAACTAAAGGTAGCTAACAACTAAGTATAATAAATAGAAAACCCATAAAATAATTAAATAAGGCCTAAAAATAATGAAATATACAAAATAAAAACAAATTACATATTATTTATTAGAATATTATTAAAGACAACATTAACTGTTACAGGAGAAGAAAAAATCACGTCTGAAAAAAATATTTGAAAAATGTTTCGTTAGAAAATTCTTTAAAAAATCTAACATTATTATATTAAAATTGAAATGTTCTTTTGTTGCCCCCAAGTGTCAGGTCAGTGTCAGGTGTGACAGTGTGAGAGTCTCCTTGTAGCCCATTCAGTGACCTCGGTCTGACATCTACATCTTCCGCTCACAACCAGGCAGCCACTATACTAACACCTTCATGCAACACAACGCGGCGACATCCTAGTTAGACTAGAAGCTCCAGGCGAGTATTCGACCTTGCTACAAAGGAATTTGAAACTCGAGAGCCACAACACAAAGTGGAGGGGCATTATTTATTGGTATCACTTTTAATTATTATCGATTGCGAATCATCAGGAGAGACTGACCGTCCGAACTGGACCATACACGGAAGACCATCGCGATCAACTTCTCGTCTAGAAGATTGTCGTTCAATGTCAGTTAGTAAAGTTGGCCCAACGTTAAACGTATTCTTATGCTTATAAGTTACGACATAGCCGCGTCAAATGGCTCCAATTTAATTTTCTCTTATCTAGTTTTTACAATCTAATTAAAACAGGCCCATTAGCGCTAATGTACGACCTTCCGTTGGTTACCTGGAAAGGTGGGCGTGGCTAATAAGGCTTTTGTACTCCCCTCAGCGGACGACTGACTGCATTTACGAATGTGTGAAAGAACGATAGGAATCTGTTTATTTTCTTTAAATTAGAGCGCATGGAAGGTCAGTAGATAAGGAGCTGAGGTTGGTTTGTGACTACTTGCGATGCGGCTAGTACAGTAGTGTTTGTTTGTTTGACGATCCTATAGGTTATAAAGCATCGGCCGAAACTGATTCATCACACATTCCTGGGTCCGTCATACATTTGGGGGTAAGTCGTAAGAGGTTGGTGAGCGTTTCGACCGCAGAGAGGACGATTTTGAAATATTTGTTGGTGCAAAAGGATTAAACATTCCGTATTGAAATGAATAGTAAGATTGACCTATTTTTCCTAAAACTGTGAAAAATAGCATTTGTTAGCATTAATCAGCAACAACTAAAATGACTAGATATCCAATATCACGCACTCAACAAAATTACTCTAAGCCTGTCTTCTTACATTTACAGGGCCCTATAGTTATTATGTATACCGATTGATTTTAGTAACTTAAAGGTCGGAAGTAAAACTCTTCATGCTTGAACCGATAATCGAACCCTGGACCTTTTGCATTAGAAATAAATAAACGTACACGAATAAGGAGCCACACAGGCAAAGATATCAATAACAATAGGGAAGCACTTTTGGAAAATAACATTACTATTTACTACATAGAAACCGAGGTTCCGTATTTGAATCCGTATTGTATTTTAGTGCCTAAACAATGAATTATGAAATTTACATCTACTAGTATTAGGACTACTCTCTGTTTCTTTTCAAGTAACTTCAATTAAAACGTAATATTTCGAAAGCTCATCAGCTTCCTTCAACAGGCACAACTATATTTACAGTAGAGAGTAGTAGAATATAGTTGTGACTGTTGAAGGAAGCTGACGAGCTTCCGAAATATTGCGCTTCAATTGTAGTTGTTTTTTCAAGAAACAGTGAATAATCCTAGAGTCTACACCTCTTGTACGACGTTTCGTTTTTAAATGAATTATGCACTTTTAATGGTACTTGTAGTAATGATGGGCTGCCTCTTCTTCTTCTCTGCTCCCGTCTCAAAGCTACAGAACCTGGTGGCCAATGAAGCTAATCATCAATCTCTATCATTGCGTGAGCGACATGAACATGACTAATGATTGGATTATCGCGTAGCCGACGTTTATTCCAGCCCAGGAACGCCGTGCATGGTCAATTAGGCGTTGCTCTATTGCAGTGATATTCCAAATGTTTTACCAGAGCCTCACTTCTATACTGTTACATATATTAACGCATCTCAGCAACATTAAAACAATCTGTATTTATAATGTACCCTCTCAGTTACAAGAGCTGATTTTCAGTGGGGGACATTTGAGTTGAGCCCTTCAGAAGTAAAGTGAACAAAGTATGTTAAAGCTAGTTTTGAGTAAACGATGATCAAACATGTTCAAACATTTCCAATTCTATAAGGGTATGTATACAATTCTGAAAAGTGCTTTATTTAGTCATATACTGAATTTACTTTGCACCACGCATTTTTTTCATTTTTTTTTTTTTTTTTTTAGAATTGAATTGAATTCTATTAAATTTTAAATTCAATTTTAAATTTCGTGGTCGGGCCAGTGACGTCACCAAGCTGGGCGGAGTAGGGTGCCAGCTAACCTAAAATGCATGCGCGTTGTTTTTGTGCTATCAATGAGGTGAATTAATGGTGATTAGGCGTCCAGTCAAATGCAGCATACGGTAATTAGCATGGATTGATGGCTTAGCTTTGTTATGAGCAAGGACTTGCAGCGTAACAAGTTGGTGAGAACAACTTTTTTATCGATACCTTATTTAAACTAAATGTGAAGGATATTGGCAGGGGAGTAAAGGTCGATAAAAATAATCAATTCATCAATCACGGAATGTTTGCATGTTATAAGAAGTATTTATATAGTTTAGGAATGGGAATAGAAATTGGTAGCGAATCAATGTCACTGTACACCTATTTGTGAATAATATTAGTAGTAGTCAAATAAAGTTATTAAAATCACATTTTATTAAAAATAGTTTTAAAGCATAATCGATATATTTATGACAATACTGTTGTGTTATGACTATGAATAATTGAAATTTTGAGCTCAATTAGACTAAAACTCACTTTATCTGACAATAATACTAATTTTAACATAAGTAACTAAGTTTCTAATATTATATAGTAAAACTATTTTTATAACTATTTCCTCGTTTCAAATATATTGATATTAAATAATAAATAGCCATCCGCGATGACTCATGCGGTTTCCCCCTGTGACGTGAGCTCGAATCCCGTAAAAGACATGTTTCTTCCGATTGTCATTTGTCTTCATCCATCACCCCTCATTGTCTCGAATAGTATGACTGCAATATATTGGCGACGTAGAGCAACAGAACCGACGTTGACACTAAAAATAACAAAATATATAGTAACATTGTTGCTAATACGAGCTGCTGAAAACCAATTGTTTCTGTAGTAAATGTTCATACTACGGCCTATAGGATGAAGTATTTTCAGTTCATTATCTTTAATATGTGTATCATTTTACAATCTACCGGTACAAATGCGCTCGCAGCACCAGTAGATGAAAAACGTATATATAAAAATATACCATTAAAGATAATGAACTGTAGTAATTTATCTTATAGACCGTATTGTGTACTTTTACCAGTTTACCACAATACAGTTTGTTTATCAGCATCACATATTTCGTAGACATTTATGTGCGGTGTGTAGAAGGGTAATGTAGCAATATTGAAAATAGCGACAGCAAAATCATTTTGTTAATTTCGCAGCTCTAGGTTTCAATTTCAAATTTAAAACTGTGCATGGTTGTGCGACTGTGCGTATTACAGAAAACTGAAAACTGTGACTGTTCTGGCATTATGGACGGTATTTTTATGTGCCAAAGTACGTTTTGAAATATGTCTATATGGAGTAGCATGCAGTTTAAATAAGAGGAGGTTTAGTAAGGGGAGGGGGGGGGGGGGGGATATTTTTAATACACGTTCATTTACAGAATATGATACGCAAGATTTTAGTATGATGTTGCCTAATCTTGTCGAATGCGTGCATCTGCTTTTTTGCGGCAATATTTCCAGATATTGGGTTTTTCAATATGATCTAACCAGATGCATTTTATGTAGTATAGTACATTAAAATGTATTAACTTGACAACATTTATGGTAAAGAAAACTTCGTTGTGTGGACTAGGTGGAGTATGGGTGGGGGGAGAGGGCGGGACAAGCCTATTACTGTTCGGACTAAAAATCTACCTTTGTTTAAAATGATTGCAATTTATCTAACTTGTTCATAGCAACCCCTGGCTTGGCCACGTGCAGTATACGCTTGAAACATCAAAAGGTTTTATGTCAGTAAGGAATTTTATAACAAGACTATTTTTTAACACAGGTATAGAGTGATTTGTAATGCTTCGAATACACCTGCGAGCTACGTAAAAAAACCTTCCCTCCCGGCTATTTAAAAAACGTTTTAAAAAAATCACTAATAGAGGGTGAGTGAACTTTAAGGGAAGTTTCAGCACAAAATCGCTTTAAAAAAACTAAACCTACACATTCTAGGTGTGTTAACAATAGTCTTTACAAATTCAGCGACAGTTTTATTGGGTCTGGAAACTCCGTTACTTCTTTTGTTATATCGTGTTTTTGTAAACTTTACCTGCTGTCGATTTTTTGTTTACCTGAACAATTAAGCGTTGCAAAAACTCACCCCAATTTGCCAGTTTTACACCCAAACTGAAAAGACAACTGCCACTGTAAGGGAGAGAGAAAAGAAAGATTTGATATGGCTATGTCAGATGGTTTATATTTTACAATTACCCCGCAATGTGGGGGGAATCTGGCTGAGGTATAATGCAAACCTACCACCCAACGGTCCTTGATTAAGTTAACTTCAAAAATACATCAATTTGTTTGAGCTGCCCATCTGGTGTATGGTTGAAGGTTGAACATATCGGGGGGAACTGTGACGGGGAGACGGTAAAATCCCTCGATTTAGATTTCAGAGTTGGAACTTTGGTGCATCGGTGAAACTATGTTAGTTTCCCTACGGCATAAGTAGAGATCCGTGAATTTCTGATAAATTTCTGATAACACAAACATTTAGAAAGCATTCTATTTCACAAAATAACCGTGAATTCAACAATTTTAAACCAGAAAATGCCAAATTTGAATTACCGCCAAACACCGAAATTTGTACTAATCTAAACAACACCCAAATTCATATTATTCGTGTTTTTAATAATAAAAAAAACATGAGAATCAGACAGTTTGGTTGCAGTCATATTTCTATAATGTGGCCGATGTAGACACACGATATTATGTTTTAAAGTGGTTCTATCTAAGTTCTGAAAGAATGGAAGTGTCTCAAGCCACCCTGAATACGAGCATATTCTAGCTTATCAAGTTCAAGGCATCCACGTGTGGGACTGTCTTTGAAAATAAAAGAAATATGGATAAAACCGTCGAAATAAGGTAATAGCGAATTAAACTGTAATTTGGTAATTAAAAATAGAAATGTATTGTAAAATTAACTAATTTTATATGATCTCTATAGGCATAAGTATCATATTCTCCGGGAGAGTGAGTGAAAGTTTCCCTTGTGTGGTTCTTAATGGATTTTGAACACTTCAAGACAAATTGAAGAAAATTGAAGAAATATTCATATTTATTTTGATTTTTACTGGTTTACAATCTGTGTAGAACACGTACAATTGTAATCGTTGGTGTGCGTACCATTTACCAAACGTTTTAAAAAATGTCTTTGCTATTTTTATTAAATGCTATCTGTACGGAATAAAACCAATTTTCACATCCTATTCAGTTAAAAAAGTGATGCACATGAGAACAAATGAAACTATTGCCATACAATTAAAACATACTATTATGGAAAAGAGAACAGTAACATGTATTATATAAATTTAAATTAATATGTATTTAATTTTAAGAATATAAATGTCAAATTATTTACGCAATATAGTAGAGCAAAAAGCGATATATTAAATTGATATTTATCAGAAACACACACAAGTGCGGAAAGGAAACTTTCGAAAAAGATTGCACATTTTTTGCTAAAGGAAACAAAACATCTATATGGCGTGTTAGTTAGCGAAGACGGGGAGTGTTTTAAAGTGTGCTAAATGATGCATGGGGTGGCGTGACTTAAAGCAGGTTGGAAACCGACGCCTTGCACCTGTACACCGACAACTTACAACCATTCAATCCTCTAGTACACTCACGTACATAAAGCTTGCAACAAGATTAACAACATGAGCTACGTCTTCAGAAACCGAA
The DNA here is from genome assembly GCA_945910005.1 of Isoperla grammatica. Taxonomy (NCBI): domain Eukaryota; kingdom Metazoa; phylum Arthropoda; class Insecta; order Plecoptera; family Perlodidae; genus Isoperla; species Isoperla grammatica. Next base: position 10,578,498 of record OX246740.1, on the reverse strand, counting down.
TAAGCAGCACAGATTTAAATATCGTATAATGTCCAGTTTGAAAGTTTATCTGTCAGTTCTTTAATTCTGAATAATATATACCTATGATATAAAAACATTGTATGCCAATGCAGTGTTGCAAAGCAGTGTGGCCGATGTCTTTTTAAAAAGGTTTTTGGTTCCTAGTACATTGTCAGAGTATAACATTCACATATATTCATACAGCTAATAAACTTACTTCTAATTCCAAGTAAGTAATGGCCTTGTAGTCACCCCATGAACGTTGGACAACAGACAATACATTGTTTTTCTCTCGCGGTTTATTATTGTATTAACAGGGAGGATACCTCTACGTCAAAAACCGCAAAACATTTTCATTTTTAAATTACATATAAGATTGGGCTTCGAAATCAAAAAATCTTAATCAACAGCGCACTGTGGTTTGGTAAGCTCTACATACTGAATGCTCTAAGTTGTGTCTTACATTATAACCAGTATGGTTTTTATATCTAATTAATTTATTACTAATTATCGAATTAATAATTAAAATAGCGTTATAATATTTCATTCAGTCTGTAGGGCTTACCAAACCACTGTGCGCTGTTGATTTCGATTTTCGATTTGGTGTTGCAATCTTGAGATATAATTAAAACATGAACAATTTCTGCGGTTTTTGACGTAGATGTAGGCCTAATCTTCGCTTATAGATGCCAATAGCTCTCAGTGAATTTTTGTTTTCACTTGTGGATTTTTAAGCACTTCATTTATATAATGTTACATTACATTGAATACATAATATAATATGCTTCATGCCCTTTATCTAACTAAGAACTATAAACTAAACGTAATAAGATAATTTGGTATAAAATAGTATTAGGATATTTACCCAAAACCCTCCAATAAAGAAACTCTTTTCTAAGATTTTACAAAATGATTCTATCCAATACAATACAATACAATACAATACAATACAATACAATACAATACAATACAATACAATACAATACAATACAATACAATACAATACAATACAATACAATACAATACAATACAATACAATACAATACAATACAATACAATACAATACAATACAATACAATACAATACAATACAATACAATACAATACAATACAATACAATACAAACCAATAAAACACAATACAATGAAATGACGAGTGTTGCTGAATATTTGTGCCCAGTTTGTCTAAGCCTCTTTGAGATGAAGTTAATCTCTGCACTGGATATTCTCGTAACAAGGTTAACGAGGCAGTAGGACGACCGTGACGAATTTAAACTCTTAAAAAAGTAGGTAAAATCCATGTTTGCGTGGGACTCGAACCCAACTACGGCTGTTCTGATTTCGTTCCAGTTAATCAGGAGACTAAGTCAAAGTGGTCTACCGAACATAATTAGTTGTGCAAGGGAAAAAATAATTTAATATAATCACTTGAATATAAATATATATATATATGAATATATATAGGGAACAAGGAAAAACCTTCTGTGCATTCGATAATTTATTGAAAATCTATTAGTAACACAAGAGTTAAGTCCTAATGATGTATACACGCCTACATCATGTTTCTTTTCTCAAGATTGTCTATCATTGCAATCATACTATTTGGGAAGAAGAGGAGTAGAAGACACATGAAGTTTAATTACAAAGAACCCATGCCTTATATAGGTAGCATATGAATAGATATAGAACCTGCGCTCCAGGCCAATTTGCTTTTTCCACCAATCAGCCCCCCCCCCCCCCCCCCCGGTGTCATGTCGAGTTCGTCACACCAAATAATAATAATTAGAAAATTCTACCCCTGCCCCAGACGGGGATCGTGACACATTTTTTTTCACAAATTATACTTTATTAGGCCTAATAATTATTCTGTTACAAAAATGTACATAATATAAAAATACATAACTGGGAAGAAAAACACCCCTAACTTTCATTATGAAAATAAAACAGAATTAAAATAATATTAACATTGTGAACTTAACCGTGCATATAGCAGGAAAAAGTTATTAAAAAAAAACCTGCTGAACAAAGACGAATTGAAGATAAACTGTGATTTAACTAAATATAACAAGTATAAATTACATGTAGTAAATTACCAACAATCGTGTTAAATACAGATAAAGCAATACATATTTCAAGGGTCTAAACTAAATTGTACTTAGCTTTCATTAGTGAAATTAAATAAATTGCTAGTAGAGAAAGTAAACGCATAATATAGCTTAGAATAGAATATGTTTTGGCATTTTGTGTTCGTAATGTTTAAAACGATGATGAAACCAGACACATCTGATAAGCGGCTAATCAAACAATATGTCTCAGTCTATGCAGAAGACCGGAAGACCTTGAGTGTGTTGTACGCGGCGCACATAGGACCGGTCGGTCTGCGGACTGCGATCATATTAGCATGATGCATTTTAACAGCCGAATTATTCTCGCCGTGATATTATCATGGACACGACTAACAGCGGTGGCAGCACCAAGCGCAACAGTGAGCATTGTAGTCAGTTATAATAGTAATAATAATAATAATAATAATAATAATAATAATAATAATAATAATAATAATAATAATAATAATAATAATAATAATAATAATAATAATAATAATAATAAAAATGATGATGATAGTAATAATAGTAATAATAACAATAATAATAATAATAATAATAATAAAAATGATGATGATAGTAATAATAGTAATAATAATAATAATAATAATAATAATAATAATAATAATAATAATAATAAAAATGATGATGATAGTAATAATAGTAATAATAATAATAATAATAAAAATATTAATAATAATAATAATAATAATAATAATAATAATAATAATAATAATAATAATAATAATAATAATAATAATAATAAAAATAATAATTTTTCGTAGAAATCTGTTGCATAGGGTGCACACCAGCTTTACCTGATGTGCCCCCGATGCAGGTGACTAACTTTAGGTATATTAGGGTGTTAGGATAGCTGGGAAGGAATGTCCGAGTACTGATAGTACGACTCAGTCTCAGCATTCGCCTTTACGACTGAGGAACACCTCGGTAAAAACTTCAGTCAGAACTGCCGGTGGCCGGAATCGAACCGGCGACCTCCCGAATTAGAGTATCGCGTCTTACCGCTGAGCCACCTCTATCGGTTAGTCAGTTATGATAAACCGTAAACTTACACTAAATGAAAAACCGTACGTTTTTTGACGTATTAAAATAGTAGGCCTACGAAAGAACGAAATACAATAGTTAAAACTTTAAAAAGTTCACAAAAAAATAATAATAATAACCTTTATTTGGTCTCTGCAGCCAACGCTGTTGCCACATGACACAAGATAACACACAATATATCAAAACGAAAATTGAAACAAATTACATATAATAAAACTTATAAACAAAACAAAATTACGAGTACAAATGGTGCCTATATATAAAAGAATAGTGAGGCTTGATGGCAACTGGAAAGAGTTCTCAAAACACCCGGGGATTGTACCCATAGCACCTATTATAGGACCCCATTACTCCGATATTTTTCAGATTGTCATAGGTCTGATAACAGGTAATAGAAATAGTCGAGAAATTCAATTCTTCAATAATAGTGTTGAGGTTACTGTAACGAGTCAAATAATGTTATCCTATAAAACGTTCGATCAATTAAAAATGTTTTAGTTTATTTTTGTAATAAACAACGCTGTTTTTCATTTCGACTGGCGCCTGCCTAGCCTGCGTTGATCGGAGAGATTTAAGTTACGAATATTGCTGATGTTTTATTTGGGTTCGACTGTACACTAGTGTGATAATTTTTCCGATGTGTAATGCAAATTCTGCAGAAATCTGTATGTGCAGCTGCAGAAATAAGCGTTTTGTTTCTAAGATAAACTGCAAACTGCTGACCTAGACACCGACGCAATAGCGCTGTAGAACACGTGTGGTAGTCTTATCCTAACACCTGTTTCGAACTTGAGACGGATTGTTCAATAATGTGAAATTATAGAGCGAGCACGGAGTAATGGTGATAACTGATTATGACGAATATAAACACGCAAATATATATTTACTTACACAAAAGGTTTGAGAATACGGTTACAGCTCTTTACCGATTTTATGTGGTTTTAAAAATTATTGATCTCAAATGTTTGTATGAGGGATGCACACGAGCATCGATAGTATCGTTCGATATTCGATATTCAATAACATTTCGATAATCGATAATACAAATACGTTCGAATGGTTTGTTTTCTGAAAAGGCTCGCGTAATGCATTATTTCGCTGTTATTGAGTATTTGTAGTGTTGAAATACTCAATGATAGCGCAAAAATACTAGGCCTTTTGCCCTTCTAGGCCCGGGTAGAATAGGCCCAGCGTGACTCTGCCAGTCGTAAGAGGCGACAAAAGAAGACTCTCTCTTTCACCCTTATTTCCCCCCTATTGTCTCCTATTGCTTCTCTCACTAGGCCCGACCCTCCCTTGCTGACTCCCCGGACGACATAGACCTATACTACTAAGCTTTAGAAAGATTTTTTTGATTGATTATTTACCCATTTTAAATAGCAATGTCGTAATCATCACTGCCACAGGTCTAAATAAAGAACAGATAATAAATCACACATGTTTAGTTTATTAATCAAACAAGTCTCTCGGAAAACTAAGAATACTTTAATGTTAAACTGTTCTTTTATTTAAAGCCTCCACTTTCCCATTCTGTATATGAAAAATTAAATACAAATTTGTTTGAAACCTACTAAGCGCCGAATATATTGAAATGTTATTTTATTGTTATTGTTATTATTATTATTTTTATTATTATTATTATTATTATTATTATTATTATTATTATTATTATTATTATTATTATTATTATTATTATTATTATTATTATTATTATTATTATTATTATTATTATTATTATTATTATTATTACTATGATTATTGTTATTATTATTATTATTATTATTATTATTATTATTATTATTATTATTATTATTATTATTATTATTATTATTGTTATTATTTTTTTTATTTTTTTATTTATTATAATTATTTCTTATTTCTCGTGTTATTGCTAACACCTTTGGTTAGGTAAAGCTAATGATCGCAGTCCCATCACGCAGCCTACTCCTATTCTATACTACTCTGATGAAAGAAGAATAAATCGTGGATCACAAGAGATGAATCAACACTCAAGTATTTGGCGCAATAAATTTCTTATTGTAAGAATAAATTACTCCTAATGTTGGCGAATCCATCATCTTGATATTCACTAGAGCCTAGGCTAAATGAATTATTTGCATGTTGACCTAAAGCTTAATTTCGTGAGCCAAGGACGTTAGCTTGCATTTCGTCGATAATACCAACATGATAACAGTAATTTATAAATCCATTGGAACAGTAATTTCACAACTTCATTTTTTATTGTTCATGAATAACACACGCACAGGTTAGGAACTTGATTGGACATGAAAATTACACTTTGAAAGAATGCATTTTTGAGGACCGGCCTTGAAAAGGTGCTGCTGCGTATATATTTCTATAAAAGCTTCATTGTTATGATTTAAAAATAAATTGCATAATTATATTTCAAGGCTATTTATAAGGCTCCGTATATTTTTAAGTGGCACCATCCAGACAAAAGGGTATGATGATATGATGTCGATCTCTTGTTGACTAAGCCAGTCTGGTAATGGTTTTACACAGAAGTAGAACAGATTAGCCTATAGTTGACTCATGTGATGTAGCCTAACGTTGCCCATGTACCCGTCATGCACTGCACATGCTCACGAAACAACAACAATAATAATGTTTGTTGGAATACCTTTATAGGGTGCACACCAGCTTTAACCGATGTGCCCCTCTTCAGGCGGCTAACTAGGTTATTAGAGTGTTTGGATAGCTGGGAAGGAATGTCCGAGGGCTGATAGTATGACTAAATCCCTGCATTCACCTTTACGACTGAGGAAAACCTCGGAAAAAGCCTTCAGTCAAGACTGCCGGTGGCCGGAATCGAACCGGCAACTCCCGAATTTGAGTTTCGCGTCTTACCGCTGAGCCTGCACCTATAAACAATAGAATCCAATATATCTACTTGATTTTCTACTTATCTATAGTTCCTACCATCAAGACCGCATATTGGTTACCTAGAAACTCCAAACATAGTGGACGAGATTAATGTCTTGTGCGCTCCTAAGCGGAAGAACGCCTTTACGAATGTGTGAAAGAACGTCAGAAATCTGTTGATCTCTACCACTTTTCGATAATTTTCTTCAAAATTATGGGGTAGTTATATCCAGTAGTGCTTCCGAATGATGATGTTATTGTCGTATTATAGTTGTTAAAGAAAATCGGGACGTTTTTAGGGCGCGACAGCAGCTACCCTTATACGTTTTCTCATATCACTTGGGGAAGGGGGCAATTACACAATAATTATGAATATAAGTGATAATAAAGTTAAATACAAAAGTACTTTAAAATTCTCTGGTATTTTCACCTTTTAAACAAGTAAGTACTAAACCTATAATTATTGAGGAATGACTTTCAAATTTCTTACAACGCCGCTACCGGGTAAATTCTTTCAGCATAAATTAAGGAAAAATGAACCTTGTGCTAATATGGACAGTTCAAGACTTTCTACATAGCATTCTGGCGGCTTTTATTGCGATTTATAGATTACAGGGACGAGCCACTCCCTAGTTTTGGTTATTTCTGAAAAATAAAAAACACTTGGTGTTGTCCATACCGTTTAAAATACCTACGCTCCACACTGCCCAGCAATGAACATTATATTTTATAGCATATACTTACTCCACTTATGTAGGACACAAACAAGAAAGTCAACATCAAGAGTATTATATGCCCGTAACATTTTTGTGAAGGACTAAATTGTGAATACATTATTTTGTTTTGTTTTGCATAATTTGCCATATTGTAGTGTTTAAAAACCTTCAGATTGATATTTTTTACTTTCGGTTGGTGCGCCATTATTTCAAATTATGGTCCGGAAATGCTATTACAAAGCTGATAGTTAATACCACCTTCAGTTGGCACGATGTAATTTCAATTTAACGATGCACAACTACATAGTTTATCTGTACACAGTAGGTTAGCATCGGTTAGTCACCCTAATTATTGTGCAGGGTACATTACTTACTTCAAACATGTAGTTCAAGTTCAAAAATGTTCGTACTATCCTACACGTGTTCAATATTTTTGCTTTTTGCATCTCGATGTAAACGTTCCGTTAAAGACCAGTTAGTTTTCGCGGAACAATACCATTTGCTGATACAATTAATGGTATAGCAGTTATATTATTCTGCTTCCACAGCCTTTTTGTTTCCATAGATAGCTCCTTATATATGTTTATCTTTTCTCGTCATGTTGTCTCTACATTGTGACATAAGGGAACGGCAAAGTCAATTAACATCGTTTCTTGTTTCTTCTTGTCAATAATTATGATATCAGGTATATTGTGAATCTGATGCATAGTTTCGTCTGATATAACTTCAAACAAAATTATTATTATTATTATTATTATTATTATTATTATTATTATTATTATTATTATTATTATTATTATTATTATTATTATTATTATTATTATTATTATTATTATTATTATTATTATTATTATTATTATTATTATTATTATTATTATTATTATTATTATTATTATTATTATTATTATTATTGTTGTTATTATTGATTGTTGTTATTATTGTTTTAAGGTGTAGCCTGCTTTATGAACATTGTTGTAGAGATACCAGCGTAATTACAAGTATTATTATTCATATACATGATACACGTTGACCCTCTACTAGTATTTTGATTGACGGGTCCAGCACGCGCAAGTCACGCCTCGCTTATTTAATATACACTCAATGCTACAGGTGTGCAAAAAACTAAACACCGATCTAGACCACCATAAAACATCTTGTCTGGGCGGTGACTTTGACACCAGCTACAACTCTCGAACCCAAAATAGGAGTTCCACAGATGTGTCGGTCGTTCACTAATTACTCAAACCAATAGAAGGATTATTATAAATATTCACTTAGTTGTACAGGAATATCATATCTAGGTGTAGATGTAATCACATTTATGAACAACCTGTTCAAAAATAATATACACATTTTGGAACAATGAACAGGTTCTTCGTATTATTTCGACGAAAGTAATTCATTTGCACAATTAAAAAATGTGAATATTATTTTGAAACAGGTTTGCCTCAAATAAACGTACACCTATATACGTACATATGGCATTCCTGTACAAGCAGGTAAATATTTGTATTAATCCTAGTATTAGTTGAGTACTTAGTGGACTGTCAAACATCAAAACTGCTGCCGAACGCTCAAATTACGCATAAGAAGCTGCGTTCACGCCCTGATGATTTAATAACCCGTGTGGTTTTATAATGGGCTATCGAAGTGTTCTAGAATAGAGATAACAACACTCGATGCAGTGTTGCAGTGTTGCCTGTTGCGAAGCGTCCTTGATACTCGCAGAACAACCTTGTTAGGTGGCAAAAAGGTCGGTGCATTGAGTGGAGGGGGGAAGGGGGGGGGGGGCATGCACGGGGAGAGGGGAGGGAGGGCTCTGGTTTGTTTGATCGAAATGAAAGAAAACAAAAAATAGTGATGGAATGACTGTGCACGAGTTTTTTGGTTTGATTATTCTTTATTGTTAGTCTTTAAAAATTATTGTTAATTTGCGTATGGCTTTGTTTAATAACTTGTTAGTTTTTTGTTTGATTAAACATTGTTTTGTTTTTATTTGTTTATTTTTTTTAAGTGGTTACAAAACCGGTGTAATAGTTTTGTGTTTGATGGTAGGTCGACATACAACCTTAAAGAACTTTGAATATATATACAATAAACAAATATATTTTGTTTTGTCTAGGCACTTAGTTGCAATGATTGATTTCAGTGAGGGTCATTACATTATTTATGATGCGCATAGGTGCTATGACAGCTCTAAAGTCACCGTTTACTAGAAGTTTCTTTCCCATTCCATTTCAACGCGCCTCATTTAAATGCTCAGTAAATATTATATGTTTCTAATATAATTTTAAACGTTGTCATAAAATCTCCGCTTGATGTTAATGACTGATCTTAGATACGATTTTCACATTGAAAGCGAAAACAATTTATTATTATGTTTTTAGTGACGAGCTTCTTTACATAAAGCGTACATAGACAAATTGTTTTCATAAGTTTTGAATCGTAATTGAACTTAATGACGCAAGTCTTTTCTCAAAAATCAATCCTTGAAATTAAGTGTGTAAAGATAAATCTTTTATTTTCCAAGACACTCCTAATAAAACTTATCCCGTCAGATTTCTGCGAGAACATCAAGGCAAGTTCTAAGAACTCAGAGTAAGACATATTCAATTTAAGTTTGAGTAACTTGATCAAAAAATATTACATCCTTGAGAATAATTGCAATGTAATTAGTTTTGGTCAGGAATAAAGGCTTGCTTGAAATAGATATAATTGTGTACGGATGCCTGATGCAATACGACAGTATATCAGTGAGGAAAATGAACGTATTAATTATATTGCTTTATTAACCGTTATTTGTTCTTTATAACCAAAGGTGTGATACTACCACAAGTCTCATTATACTAGAAGGCAACAACGTGTGAAAAGTGAACCCATAAATGTGGTTAGTAAAATGTTTAGTAAATAATTGAACAATTGGAATTCATTTTTTTGTTCATATTGCGAAATAAAAATGATATAAAAATTTAATGTGAAAAGCAATCATTTGTTTTGTTGCTGGTAAATTTTAATAGCTACAGCAGCATTATAATATTTTATACAGTTTGATACTAAAGATAAACTGTGATGAAGTGTTGCAACTTGTAAGAGGCTTCCTGACGTTTAAAGTAAATATCCGAAACCTCTGACCAAGGTCTATAAATTCACACAATGCTTCTATGTATGTCAAATTATCGTATTCATTTCCACAAAGCTAAAAATTACTTCAGTAAAACAAATTAATTGATTTCTAAAAACCAACTCTGCTTCGATGGTCGACGGCAAAATACACCAAACTGGAATACTTAAAAGTATTCCAACTTCTATTTACATTGCTAATTTACATCTTTTACATAAAAGTTGTTTATTATAAAGTTTAAAGTAGTATATGTAAGAAATAAACAAGTTTTTGTATTGGACACGAGAGTGATGATAACGATGAGACGACCTGTCTTTGAGGTTTATCGAACCTCAAATTCTCAGAGTATGTTGTGTGAAGAGGTCTCGTTGGACGTACACAGTGTGAACGCGTCTTATAATTCCAGGCGTAGTAAACAACTACAGCTCTCCACCTCTGTTATCATTCAACAGTTAAGCGGTGTGAAAAGGCCTCACCGGCTTCCATGCGTCGCACGAGGCCACCGACGACGCCTCTGTTATAGTGTGCGGTGTGAAGAGTCCTCACGACGGTAGAGGCGGTGTGAACAGGCCTCACGGCTTCCATGCGTCGCACGAAGCCACCGACGACGCCTCTGTTATAGTGTGCGGTGTGAAGAGTCCTCACGACGGTAGAGGCGGTGTGAACAGGCCTCACCGGCTTCCATGCGTCGCACGAAGCCACCGACGACGCCTCTGTTATAGTGTGCGGTGTGAAGTGACCTCACGGCGGTAGAGGCGGTGTGAACAGGCCTCACCGGCTTCCATGCGTCGCACGAAGCTACCGACGACGCCTCTGTTATAGTGTGCGGTGTGAAGTGACCTCACGGCGGTAGAGGCGGTGTGAACAGGCCTCACCGGCTTCCATGCGTCGCACGAAGCCACCGACGACGCCTCTGTTATAGTGTGCGGTGTGAAGTGACCTCACGGCGGTAGAGGCGGTGTGAACAGGCCTCACCGGCTTCCATGCGTCGCACGAAGCCACCGACGACGCCTCTGTTATAGTGTGCGGTGTGAAGTGTCCTCACCACGGTAGAGGCGGTGTGAACAGGCCTCACCGGCTTCCATGCGTCGCACGAAGCCACCGACGACGCCTCTGTTATAGTGTGCGGTGTGAAGTGTCCTCACGGCGGTAGAGGCGGTGTGAACAGGCCTCACCGGCTTCCATGCGTCGCACGAAGCTACCGACGACGCCTCTGTTATAGTGTGCGGTGTGAAGTGTCCTCACGGCGGTAGAGGTGCTGTGAACAGGCCTCACCGGCTTCCATGCGTCGCACGAAGCTACCGACGACGCCTCTGTTATAGTGTGCGGTGTGAAGTGTCCTCACGACGGTAGAGGCGGTGTGAACAGGCCTCACTGGCTTCCATGCGTCGCACGAAGCTACCGACGACGCCTCTGTTATAGTGTGCGGTGTGAAGTGTCCTCACGACGGTAGAGGCGGTGTGAACAGGCCTCACTGGCTTCCATGCGTCGCACGAAGCTACCGACGACGCCTCTGTTATAGTGTGCGGTGTGAAGTGTCCTCACGACGGTAGAGGCGGTGTGAACAGGCCTCACCGGCTTCCATGCGTCGCACGAAGCTACCGACGACGCCTCTGTTCGGTCATTGGCGACTGATCTTATTTGCATATCAGTTTAGCTACATTCGAACGAGTTCTCTTCGAATACAAAGAAGTAATTTGGGTTAATGTTTTTACTTTGTTTTTACCTCCTCGATTATTATCTTTCGAAAATAGACGAGATTATATAATAGAAAAGTGCACCTCGTCTTGTTAACCTTGTTTTGGCGCCGGCATGTTGGCAGCGGTCGATCACGTGACTAATGAGGGGGAAGGGGGGAGGGGGGCGTGCGTAAATTCGGATTTGAGGAATTAGTTCTTGGAAAAAAGTATTGTCATAAAAAGTTGCAGCTATGAATAATAGCCTCTCAAGATTAGCAACTAATATCCGTTTAAATTAAATCAACAGTGAGTTCTGTGACGACAACATGGATGCTGCATATATTGTTAAGGCGTTTCCCCGGTAGGTATAGGAGCCACTTGTAGCCACTTGTATTGCTAAGCACGTAATAACGATCCTACTACGCACACGTACGTACAACCATAGGCGCACCCAACTGAGGGGGGATTTGGACCCCCCCCCCCCCCCACTCTTCTCATCCCAGCACAAGGTTTGTAAAGTGTTCTCAACTTAACTTGTCTCGTGCTTACGAAATTGTAGAGTACAATAGTACCAATTTTATTTTCAACTTTTGTAGTTTATACCATCTACGTGCATTTATAGGGATAATTTACAACCTTGGGTTGGATACATGGAAATTCGTAACACAGCGGGCGTGACCGATGCAGCGTGTGCACTCTACTAAGCGGAAGACTGCCTTTACAAAATACCGTCAGGAACGGCTCTCTTAATTTCGTTGAAACACATGCATTAAAGGAGCAGAAGATAAGGGTGTATGGTGGGTACGAGACTATTAACGTTGGAACTAGTTTATGAGCTCACATACGTACTTTCTGCATTTAGTTGCTATGGAAAATCCTTAAAAGTAAATGTTGCATTGAGGGAATTCAGGGAGATTTGTTATATTGACGCTCCCCAATTGTTGCTGCATTAGGCTACTCTCGGTATTCCTATGTAAATAGACAATTTGGCCCAGGGTGACTCTGCCAGTCGTAAGAGGTGATGAAATGAGGCCCTCCAATTTCTCTTTTTCACCCATAAACTCATTTAAATCTATTTAATTTTGTCCTGCGTGTCCGTTTCTTCCTCCGGTGTCCTCCAACGTCATACGACCTAGTTAGCGAGCACGACACCGAATAAAAAGTAAGAAATAATGCTAACTGTGGTCGCCATTATGTTTTAGTCAGGGCACACTCGCAGTCATTTGCTATGATGATAGTATTCAGATGTGCTAACATTCGACCATGCAAATGGCATTGTCCAAATAAATCATCAATTTATTTCATAATGTCTACATATTTAGCTTTGTCTGTCGTGTTGTCAATACCACTCACCTTAAATTTGTCCATTACTTTAGAAGCTAGAAATAAAAAAACAGGCTTGTGTAAGATATTAAGAGTCACACCGAAGAATACAGCAATATAATATTTGTAACCGTAGAAATACATCCAGGCACGTGTTAATAGTTGGCATGAATACCTAGTTTGACTTCCGAGAAATAAATTGATTCTGTGAAATAAAAGGTGCGTTACTACTATAATAACACAACATGTTTTTGTTGTGACAGACACCAAATTGATAAAGGTTAAGTTCTTGAAAATAATCATGTTTACAACCCAGTCTTTCACCAGGAATGTTCTTTAATGTGAGAGCCAAAGCATATCAAAGTGTATTGATAAAAAAGTTTGTGCTTAACAAATCTGTTTCAATATATTTGGAATAAATTACTTTACAACCTATAATAAGCATTATTAAACTATTTTGAAGAAAACAAAAAAATTGCATGCGTATTGCATGCTAAAAACAGTTGAAAATAAACCTAATGATTGAGATATGAACAAATTCGCACATTCTCTTTCTTTCATACAAGGCATCAGCGCATAAATACATTTAAAATAATGGACGCTTTTCCGTCACCATTTGTGCACATAATTACATCACTAACATGTTCTTAATTTTTTATACAATTCTTCGCCGGTATTTTAATTTTTAATTTCTTCATTTAGCTTTTGTACATTACTTACTGCTCTGCAGACAGTTCTGCCTATTCCCATCTTATCCTACACTACGTATAATAACAATCATTTTTCATAGGAATCCCTGTGTAATTTCCTTCTTGATAAGATGATTTTTATATTTTTAGAATTCAAATGAGCCCCAGAAAAACTTTTCAGATGCTAATATATTATGTTCATTTTTTAATTTTCCGATATAAACTTTCTCATTAAGAAACACATTCTCTTGCATGGATAAAATATTGTGACTCTTATAACGATTGATCGATTTCATTTATTCGATGATTTCATTCAAATAAAAAAAATAGTCACCTTCATCAACGAAACAATGGAAATTACAGATATATTGGCAATGTGCCCACCGAAATTATAAAAAGTTGATTCTTCACAAGGTTAAGATTTGGATACCTCCGTCTAAAATAACTGGTTGAATATCCTTAATTAAGTGAATTTATTTGGTTTCCTATGTCCTTGCCTGCAGCCTATGGCGTGCGTTGACTGAAAGACTGCGAACATGTAGGTTGTATATTGAAACATGTCTTAGGAAGCTAGAGTAATAGCGTGGTGAGGGAGGAAGGGAGAAGGGGGGTTGGTAGGAGTTATTATAATGCGTATTTGCAGCATGTATTGTTGTATTGTATGCAGCGAGTATTCACATAGAACATAGAAATTACAAGTTTGCTGTTGAATATCTTCTACTATGAAAAATCACAAAACAATTAATTGCAACATCTACCAAATGTCTCAAAAAAACAAGAAAAAAAACATGAAACATTGTATCCTTAGATCAATTTTTTTATCTGATCTGAATATATAATAATATAACAATAATGTACAACAGATTCTCACTGATAATTCGGTCGAGTTGTAAACATAACACACAATATTATGTGTGCTTGTAAATAATCTATGTACCACCATATTTGGACTGCGCGAAATTGATTAACCATTTAACAAACGGAGTCAGATAGCGCAAGTTGACGTGCTGATTTTCAGAGAAATCTGGCAGTTGATCGAGACTGCAGGGTTAGATTAGGCTAGGTCAGGTCATGTTATAGGTGTAATTACGTTAGGTTAGCTTACATCCGGTTAGGTTAAGTTGAATTGTAATCATTTTTATTTTATCATTACGACTTGTAATTATTGGTGTCAGCGTAAATGTAAATTAAAGTATCGAATCGTTATCGTAATAATATTAAACTAGGTTGCATTATTAACTTGCTCTCGAGATGGAAGACTGTCTTTGGCATATTATCATAAGGTGTCTAATTTCGCTCAAGTTTCAACTGTCCAACTGGCACTCAGGCACTCAGGCACTCAGGCACTCAGGCACTCAGGCACTCAGTCTGTCGATGTGTTGATGATAAAAACTGACAAATACAGACAAGTAATTGTTGCAAAATAACAGTTTCCGCACTCTAAAGAATGCAATGATAATGTTTACTGTTCCAAACAGCGTAAGCTATTATACGTCTATAATAATAATACTCATGTATAAGTTTTAGTAATCAATGCATACATTTGCATATGAATATAATATACCACGTATTTGGACAACTCCGGTAAACGTCTTTGGGTGCAGTGTCCATCATAGTAAGAATGTTGAAGACTGATTTAATTGTATGATCATCAAAAATATAAAATGTGGATTATTTGTTGAAGCCATCAGATGATATAATTCATTGGATGTATTAATATTTAAAATCAAAGGAAAATAGTAAACAAATAGTGATTTGTTTTAAATTTAATTAAATTTTTAACTCATCAGTAAACTTTCTTCACAGATCAATTTTGAAAGTATTGGTGTAATCAAGACCATTTGCAATTACATGATTAACCTATGTAGTGTTATTTTAAGTTATTGCATATAATAATAATAATAAATAATAATAAATGGACTTTATTTGTAAAACAATGTACATTTTACAAAACGGCGAGGTTCGAGCATGTTGCTCGCTCTTCCACCTAACCTTGCACGGTATATGGTATGGCTTCCGTGATTAGTTACAAAATACAAAAAATGACAATTAGTCTAATCATTATAATAACTATTCTAGATTAACACTAAAAAACCTCATAATTAAATTACTAATTTAAAAAATAGACAAACCAATCAACACGATTGGCTCAGATGTATTACAGAAATAAAACAAAACAAGTAATATAGACATACAAACTAACAACATTGTCAGCTGGTTTACAATGAAATTACTTGAAACTAATTTGGTAACACTTATCATTTACTTACTCACATACTTAAAAACCACGCTGATGCATTATAAAAAAAAAAGAAAAAAAGGAAAGATATACAAAATGTAAAAGGTAAACAAAACATGCCACACAATTGACACCCGCTTCACTTTAAGAGCGGTAATCTTTTAGCAAACATAATACAGTAAACGCGATTGACCGTTTCATTCATTCAGTTTCATTGACAGTTTCATATGTATTTTTCATGATTAATACGAGATATATCATAATAATATGTATAACTTCCTGGTCTCTTTAAAAATTAAATGAAAGAAATCAATCAGAAATGTACCGTGTATTAAACGTACTTTACATTTATAATCCAAAAAAATGTCGAAGTGGAAAGTTGTCTTTGGCAGAATCCGCGTTTTCCTTGGTTGTTTTCTTAGACTGATGTTTTAGCTCGTAAGAATCACCCAACAACATGTTTATTAATAGCTAACGTGTGCGCCGAGGTTTCATAATTGGCCAATAACATGATTTTGCGATTAATAAACACCTGACCTCAATCAAAGCGAAGAATTTCTGCTACTCCCTCTAGAACGGAAATAGCTTTGGTGCGTTGCTACTGCAGAACTCTTTGTGCAGCTGCAGCGGTCCCAGGGGCTACTTAAGCTACACATTTACCCGTTTATATTTAGAGGAGATTTGTTTGTTTTGTTTAGAGAACCTAACATAAAATATTTCCATCACATTGAGGGGTTCACTTAATAAGTAATTAGTGCATTTGTTATTTATTGGAAGATGGTTTGGTTGTGGTCTTAATCATTCTATTGTTACACATTCATTGTCCCTTATGGCTCAATGTCCCACGACTACAAATATATGCGGAACTCCAAACGCAAATTATTACATATATTTCTGCTCTAGAAGCTGGAAACCATAATTCTGCATTTAATTTAACAATAGCAACAACAACAAATTAAAGCTTGATATAATGACAGCCCAGGTATCGCTGAAAAACAAAACTAGTCTCTACAATTATAACAGGTTTTTGCTGCAATTAACTGATATTTTTTTATACTTATATGATTCTTCTACAAGGAAAATGTGCACCGCTTGCTGTCAGCTCATGAAGTGACGGGCACAGTAATTTCCAAACGTTGGTTTATGAGCAAGGCAAGGCCCTTAGCGCCCAATGTGTGTATTATTAATATTTGAGACAACTTAGTTCTGTTTTATGATATTATGCTCTGTCAGTTCGTAGTATTTTGTGTTAAAGTTTACATTGTTTGCATTTTTGCAAAACTTTTACCGCGCTACGTTGATACCTCAAGTATTAATACGCCGTGCTTCGTGAATTAAGTTGTAACTTATGAGTAATAATAAACATCAGTAACAAGAATACATGTCTGTTGAATGGGGATTTTTTTTTACCGCATCTCCGTTGCTTTGGAAAACTAATTATTTTGATTATTAAATCGATAATTAGTAATAAAATTAATCAGAAATAGAAACCATACTGATTATATGGTAAGACACAATTTAGAGCATTCAGTATGTATGGCTTACCAAACCACAGTGCGCTGTTGATTCAGATTTTCGATTTTGAAGTCCATTTTTGAGATATAATTAAAAAAATGAAAGCTTTGTGTTGTTTTTCAAGTAGAGGTAGCCTTCCCTGAAGTACCCTTCCCAAAAGGGCAGTCCTGCTATAAATCTTACTTCTAGAGAAACAGCGTTACGTACAGTTTCTTCACAGGGATTTCACGAGTCGATTTTCATAGAAGTTTGTGTAAGGTAGCATACACGTTAGTTTTCATTGAACTAATTAATGAACTTTTAGTTGAACTTATTGTAAATTCACCCCTGCACTTTGTTGGAACTGGTAGCTTTATTTTAATATTAAGTTATTTCCATATTTCCGGCAAAATAAAACTCAACACAGAATCTCAGATTCTACACGAATAAGGAAACGGTATTTAGAATAAATATAATAATATTCTGGCATTCCGTCCTTCAATTCATCCCCACCACACACAAAACTGCGATCAACATTGGCGATCAGAATCAACATGTTTGCGTAGTTGATCATGTCTCTAACACGTGTTAGTATGATAGGCCCTGTACACGGTCATAACATCCTATCGCTATTTACTTACATCTGTGCACATGGCAAAGCTTTGTTCGTATTGGCGCACATGTACGTAGAATGACTGTAGTTATTTACATGGGAACAATTTGAAATAGAAGTTTTGGCAGATTCTGGAATTTCACATTCAAGATAAGAATATTTACTCACATTTAAGACGCAGGTTGCCATGATTATTTGAAGCAGGCACTACTTAAAGTAAGTAAGTTGAGTGAGGGGGGGCGGGGAGGAAACAGGAATTGAGGGAAGACAATAGAAAAACTTGCTTTTGGGGGCATTGCAAAACACACACATCTATTTTGGGAGGATGATACCCCCCGCACTCTCCATCCACAATTCAACCTTTGGAGTAGATACTTTAGATTATTATATTTATATTATAATTATTATTATTATTTTATTGTTGCAATACATACAAACTCGGTCAAAACCGGCATAAACATGTTGTACGGACACAAATGTCAAGTATTTCCATGTGTTTACCTTATTAAAATCTACTTAGAACTACTTAATATATCATTGTCCACATTATTTTTTCCAAACCGAACTGTGGATGCTATGTACGGTCGTGGCCGATTTGTACTCATCCCAGCTTATTATTATTATTATTATTATTATTATTATTATTATTATTATTATTATTATTATTATTATTATTATTATTATTATTATTATTATTATTATTATTATTATTATTATTATTATTATTATTATTATTTTTAATATTTTTATTATTATTATTATTATTATTATTATTATTATTATTATTATTATTATTATTATTATTAGTATTATTATTATAATTATTATTTTGATTATTATTATTATTATTATTATTATTATTATTATTATTATTATTATAACTATAATATTATTATTAATATTATCGGCATTTATATTTATATATGTATATATGAGATGATAGTTGTGATTTGTTCAGTGTTCTTGTACTATGCCCAATTGACGTCCAATTATTTTGTTGTACGACTTGTTTCTCTCGTTATGGCAGAAATAAGCCCTTACAAGACTTTGTGAAAATATTAATTATGAAGTCTTACCATGTGTTGTAAGTTGAAGTGGATAATACTAAAAAGTAAATCAGTCCTAAAATTAAACTAATGAGAGGCATTGTGGGGTTCGCGTGTTTAGCCTTCAGCAATTGGTCACCGAACTGGTCAATGTCGTGTTGGTAAAGACGTTCTTTTTCTGATAATTTTTGCCGGTGTTTTGCGATGGAATGGCTTAAAAAACATGTGTTAATTTAATCCCACCCAAAGAAGTAATTGTAATTTTTTATACAATACGGTTTTTTACATTTTTTTTATTTGTATGCTTAAAAACCAAATAGCTGCGTGAGTCTAAGGTGGCCTTGTGGGCTTATACCGCGGGGTAACTTATATACCGTGCCTACTAAGGTACTCTACAACCTATACGATATATGACATAGAGGATAATGAGAAAGAGTTTGAATTGTGACTGATAAACCTCAATAAAATCGATGCTTGAAACCCTGCAAATGTTACCTGTAGTGAAAAAGATAACAAGTGATGCAATGCAAT
Source organism: Isoperla grammatica (assembly GCA_945910005.1). Taxonomy (NCBI): domain Eukaryota; kingdom Metazoa; phylum Arthropoda; class Insecta; order Plecoptera; family Perlodidae; genus Isoperla; species Isoperla grammatica. Next base: position 10,558,996 of record OX246740.1, on the reverse strand, counting down.
TTATGCACAAAATTAAGTTAGAACTATTACCGGTGTATTTTTTTGTACAAAGACGTTAAAATAAAATATCAGATTTATAATCACAAAACTGGGAACAAGGGAAATGTTTACTTGGATACAAGAAATAAGTCTAGTAGTTTAAGATCAGTCAACTTTCAGGGTTTTAGAGAATATGATAAACTACTATTAGTAATAAAACAATGTAACATTTTTTGTTGATTTAAAAATCAATTTAGAAAACATATTTTGAATAACAGTGATGCCTTATGAGCAAAATTGTTAATTGCTTAAGTTCAAATAAAAAAGCAACGTAGAAATATAAAATATATTATATTGTTTATGTAAAGATAACTTAACTCAGCAAAAATGTTTAATTATATTATTATTATATATTATAATATTATTATGACAATAACTGTAATAACCGCACTGGGAGTAGCCATGTGAGCTAAATAAATATTATACTACTACATAATTAAGAAAGTCTTTATCTTATCTTGTTTAATCTTACCACACTCGAACTTCACACATTTTACACAACTAATGAAGTAATAGTTTAAAGCTAGGTGTTTTCTGTTTCCATTCATCAATTTTACTTGTAAACTATTTTTGCATGTGTGTTTTAAAAATGATATTAAATAAGTAAACAAATAATAAATGCATGAAACAATAATTTATCGTATTATTTATTATTTGCCAAGAATGCGGATGAACCACACAAGGGTGATTTAATATATCGGTCTACAGAACACAGATAACAAATACGGTATGTAACATACTATTTGAAATGATAACTAGAAGAACTTGCATGCATTTAAATGAAGTCCTAGAAGAATTATTACCCCCATTCTACGTATGAGTAGTAGTAATTTAATGTTGTAGTGATTTGTTGTACTAAATGGCTCATGCTTCAAAAAGATCGATAACCTAACATACTTACTCAGAATCATTAGAATTTGCCAGAAATCGTTTAAAAAGGAAACCGAAAATTAAAAAATATCATCCTTTGACGCATAATTATTCAATTGTTAGTTCATCGCTCCGATTGGTTAAGTTAAGACACGGTCATAAAAGTCATAAAGCAACGCTAATAATATGACGCGTAAAGAGTTCTTCCATTGAGGATGCTGCAGTTATAAATACATAACCTTTTTACGAACAGTTTACGAGCTATCGTTTACGTCTTTAAGATCTATCGCTAACATACATCTTCACCATATCTGGACTGGTGACTAATATGTCCTCCACCCCGCCAAAGAAAGCTGGTTACCTGCGCTGGTTGCCAGCGCTGAGCTACGTCATTAATGTTATCAGGCTCTCAAGTGCATCTGTGCGCAATAAGCGCCTGCGCTGGTTGCCAGCGCTGAGCTACGTCATGAATATCATGCTTTCAAGTGCAACTACAATATAAGCAGGTTCTAGCTTGCCAGCGTTCCGTTTTCCCTAATGAAATGAAATAAACCCGTTTTCCCGCACCAGTTACCAGTAATAGTAGGTAACCAGCTTACTTTGTGCACGCACGCTTACACTTGAAATTGACCTCAGTTGATTAAAAATGATCACAAGGAAATCAGAATTATAATATTTCATAGTAGAGAATTGAATGCACAATTTATCAAACGTTACTAAGTTTGAATGATTTTTTATTATTGCTTTAAATTTTGTAATGTGCTTGGGGATCAACTTTCAAAATTGAAAGCAATCGTTTAAAGAAAATAATTTTAAAAAATCTGGGTGTACTTAAGCCATCCCTGAAGCTTCACCCCTTTTCTTTTTTTTCCCGAGGCCCAAGTGACGGTGGGAACCTCCCCCCCTCTACCCAACTATATATTTGGTACAGGGACAGGTATCGATTGATTGAATTTGGGATGAGATGTGAAGTGAAAAGTGGACTGTGGTTGAATTGGTTAGATAGGGGGGAGGGAGACCATCCCATGATGGAGATAATTGGTTGGAGACAGGAGAGTGATGGGAATGAGTCTGAATTTAGGGAAAACGATGAAGTGAAATGAAAATGAAAAATGAAATAAAAATGGAAAATGTCAAAAGCAATTTTTAAAAATGGATGTGGTATGTGTTATCAGGCGTGTACTAATTCCATTTATGCCCAAGTATTGGGGGTGGGTAACCGACAATTCTGTTTGAAAGGAAGTCATTGATTTATATATATTAAATCTTAGCAAAGTTCTATTCTAACATAGAACATTATATTCACAAGGCCATGACATCATTTTCATTTTCTAGCGACAATTATATAAAGCAATCCAGAGCAATCTCAAGCGCTAGAAATCACTCACTAGATCACTAGAAATGTCCGCGGAATGAAACAGTCATGCTGGTCAGTAGTGCCTCAATTATTGTAATTGGAACTGTATACAACGTTTCACTACAAACACCCTCCATGTTGAAGTTAAAGTTATGCTTCCATGAAATACTAAATTACGCCTAGCGTATATAATTAACACGTGTTGAAGGCTTGCGCGTTATACATTAATACTTAGCTATTGCGCAACGCGGCTTTAATAAAAACAACCTGACATTTGGGGGCTAAGTGCGCCATCCATCTTCAGACAAACACTTCGAAAAAACATGGTCGCAAAGAAACTACTGAGCTGCTCTTCTTCGCTTCTCAATCTTCAATGTGCTTCAATCTTGATGATTTTGTTATTTGTTATTTAACGGTGTACTCAACAACTATGATCATGGGGGTCTGGAGGAAAGAGACAAGTAGAACGTAATGGGGATGAAAAGGGAAAAGGGACGACTTACGTCTGGCATTGCTAGGGTGGCCCTACCAGAAGCATACGCTTCAGCTCTCGGGATCAGCAAAGCACACAAACCTGCCCACCACGATACGGTAGCAGTCCCTGGGAGTGAATTTATCTGTGCCCTGTGCTTCTTCTTGGAGGTGTACAGATACTTGCATGGTTCAAGAAGGTTATTTGGGTGGGATCATGAGTTATTTTTAGTTGTAGTTGCATTTTGGAGTCGTCTTTGCACCGATGTGAATAATAAATGCTATAATGTCTCCCAATGCAAATCAGTTCCTGGAACTGAGTGGGTAGACAATGAATACAAATGTATTTATTTATGTAGTAATCTAATGAAATATACACCTTCGTACAGTAAAGCGTTAATGATCGTACATTGGCGTTTGAGAGTATAAACACGTAACACGCTTACTACCGCAAACTATCGCAGATTCTGATCGCACGGTCATTAAAAATAGAAACGTGAGCATACTTACATTGGAATGTGATTTTTTAATTGATAATCAATTTGTAATTGTTATACCAATCACGCAATTATAGATTATAACACTGATTTGTACTCTTGTTGTAATTAAAGATACGACTGACATTATCGGAGCTGCTAGCAATGAACTAACGATCTCATGCCTGTTTCGGTGTGGTTTGTAGATAATTGTTCATTGCATTGCATGTTCATAACAATCTGAACCAGGAAGATTATGAGACTGCTTTGTATGAAGGGTAGTTATATGACGTTGGTACTTAGGTCAAATAGTTTAATTCCTTTTCATGTTATATTGCAAATCCACGGTGGCTCATGTCATGCGGTTGGGGCGTAGGGCCTAAGCGCACGACACCTAGGGACGAGAGTTCGGAACCGCTGACATGATTTTTAAAAATTGTCATCTTATCTATCACCTCTCATCGTCTCGAATAACAGCCGTAACGCAACAAGAATAATCATCATCATCATCATCATCATCATCATCATCATCATCATCATCATCATCATCATCATCATCATCATCATCATCATCATCATCATCATCATCATCATCATCATCATCATCATCATCATCATCATCATCATCATCATCATCATCATCATCATCATCATCATCATCATCATCATCATCATCATCATCATCATCATCATCATCATCATCATCATCATCATCATCATCATCATCATCATCATCATCATCATCATCATCATCATCATCATCATCATCATCATCATCATCATCATCATCATCATCATCATCAAGGTCCTCTAGATTGAAGATAAATTAGATGGAAGTGGATGGAAATTATGATCCACTAAATTAACGCTAGTAGCGCGCAATCGTAGCAAATCTATCCCTCTCAGACCCCCCGTCATCGTTTGAGAACAATTGTTTGATTTTATTACAGCAAAAAATTGAGACATTTGTTCTCATAAACAGCCGCTTTAATTTGTTTAAATGTTTAGAATAAACCGTTGTGATTTTTTGTGTTTCAATGTTATGAATGGGATAAAGACGTTTCCAATTTCATACTTGCAAAAGCGTCAAAACAAGGGAATTTTGATATGTCCTGAAAATTATATTAATTTCTAGTTGTTCTTGCATTTGAATGACGAATACATTAATAGACGTGTAAATGTGAGACCAAATATTTATTGATGGATCTAGGAAATAATTTATTTTGGTCTCAAATGTTTGGTTTTATATTTAATAAACACAAATTTCGTAAAAAGTTCTCCAAAATCATGGTATAAATATACTATGTAAAGTATGTTTTGATAAGGATCTCCTGTAATTGTTTGATCGAAATATTAACATTTAATATATTTTCTATAATAATAACTGTTTAGGCCTAAAGTCTAGTCGCATACTATACTAGTCGTGCAATATCAGCTCTCTCCCAAGATACTTCACGAATAACTAGGACGCGACAAAACAAACATCAATGTTGATTGAAAGCCGCCCTAAAGCACCAACTATTGGTATCCTTGGTCACATAAACGGCGCTTGCAACCATCTTGCTGCGTAACCCTGTTCATGCGGTGTGTTGTATAGAGAAGGTAGACAATTTCAACTACGAAACCTTCATAAATCTTCATCTCTTTTAAAAAAGTCTCTGTTTCCACTCATTTTTTCTTGGCTAAAAATCCTATTGCGAACTACGCTAACGGTACATCTACAATAGTTACAGTTACTCGGTTTTTTAGTACTACCCTTAAATACAACCCTAACAATGAATGACAGTTTCAATTTATTACGGGCCACATCGCAAGAACACGGGAACTCGCACATTCTCTAAAATACAGCTATAAACACAATATCCCGCAAAATTAGTTTCGCCGTGCCGAAAAAGACAAAAATTAGAAAGTTTAGAACGTTTTCATACATACATGTTTTTCTGTTGAGACCATAAAACCAAAACGTTCTGTCAAAGGGAAGAAATAAACGAAAAGACAAATTGCTCAACCCCACACAAATCACTCTCAGACACTCAGGTTCTTCAATATACCAAGGTATCACTTTGTCATTGAAAAACAGAAAAACAAGTACACATTTTTCATTCATTATAAAAAAAACAAATTATTGTTTTAATTCAAGGCTTTTAAAATTCAGTCAAGGCTCTTTAAAAAATGTGCATGCATGTTGTACATACCAATACACGTCGCACGTCGCACGTCAGAGACGTGACGTCGCAGGACGTACGCTAGGCGCAGTCGAATCAATCGTATCTTTCAATACCACTTATAAACAAGGTAACACGTATGACAATAAACTACACTTATTCTTAATGATTGTGAATGGGTAATATTATTCGAACTCATACCTCAGACGGATAAAAGAGTAGAATAGCGACAAGAGAAAATAAATGGTACTTGTTTGTTAAGCAAATACTAATTGAAACAGATATAAATAAAAGTAATAGCACCCCACTGTCGGCGTACGTGCGCATAATTTAAAGTAACAATTAACTCATTGAACACATACGCCAAGCTTGGCCTTATACAAATTATCGGATAAAATGTATTTTATGTGCTTAGCCTTGACGGCTTAAACCACAATACGCGATAGCCCTGAACTTTAAATAAAAATTGGGTTGGACCTTCTGCAACTGGATGCTTGTTTACCATACATTGCAAAAACATTTCTTTATTTTAAATGTAGGTTTCCGTGTTAATCTCAATTTCGTCGCGTTGAAATATAGACTCGGTTTTTCAACATGTTTAGTAAATGTTAAATTTAAATTTAAAACCAATAGTAGTTTGAAAGTTTTATGTTTATTTGTGACAAGCATCCAGTTTTTTGTCTGCTATTTGCGATTCGCGAATATAGCCTAAATCACTACTCAGACTCAACCTAGTTTTCGGTCTGAGATGGGTCTAGTGTTGCAAACAACACGGAGCTTGATGGAAGATACGGCTGTACCTTTGTGTGATATTTATTGTAATACAATTATTATTTCTGTCATTCATTTGACATAGAAAGTTGTAGGTGTTCTTACACCAAAATCCTTCTAAGTACAAATTAAAATTTAACAAATATTTAAAGATTGTTCTTAATTTTTGTAATCTTGAGACGTTCCTATTCAGTTACAAAGTAATTCACACAACAGGGCAATACGTACTACTGTACAAGATGCAAGCAAATTAAAATACAATATGACACGAACAAACTATGTAATTGTGGCAATAAATATCTTCATAGAATATTAATACGATACCACAATTAGCCAAGAAAAGTTAATGATTTAAAATATAAGGAATAAATAAACAAGGAAGAAAGTGAAATTGGCACAACAGGCTACATTTCAACAGTGTGAAAAGAAGAAAATTCACTATAATCAGAAATGGACGAACAAATATAAACATAATAATAAATATAAAGTTTTAGTATTATCCTTGTGATATAAGAGATAATACAAATGATATTTATGATTTCATTATTATTAATTGTTAACATAGCCTAGTTTTATTTAAGGTCCTCCTTTGTATATCAGTTTTTATAACTGAATAGGGTAGACATTAAATTAATAAAAATAAATACATTTTTTTTTTTTAAATGTGATGCTGAATTGAAGCCCATGATGCTGCCTCCTAATATAGTTCCCTAGATTACATTACCTCAGCATTGCTGCCGTGACATGTGCTGGTATCGAACCGGTACCATCTGCCCTCTGTTTGAACCCCACCAACCAAACATGTCACTATGCAGAGCATTCTATCAAGAAGAACCCACGCTCATTTTACCCGAAACACACAAATCAACAACCTCATCACTTGAAATATTATTTTATATAAATTATGAATAATTTAAATTAATAAAAATATCTCATGATTATTATTAATAATTATTTAATTTAATTATATATAATTATGAATATCTGATTGATTGATTGATTGATTGTATCACTCTTATCACTATACAGTAAATACTATGATTTATATTGTTGTAGATGTATGTTCATGCGTGTAACCCATCATATACTTACATCTTGTATATCTTGTCAAGTCTCAAACAGAAACACAATCGTATGTTAACTATCATTTTATGTTAGATGATGAAGATAATGATATTACGGTAATGTGTCATATTTTGGTAACGGTGCTAATCGAGACGATGAGTGGGTACTGTCACATGACTTCCATGCCCAAGCCAGGATTCGAGCTTGGGACGCAGGGAATACGATTTACTACAGAACGTATCATTGACCGCCCTAACTAACGTTGTGAGGCAAGAATATTGTATACACATATTACCGTATATTGTATATTACAAGGGCAGTTTCGCCTAATTATTTTTATTAAATATTTGTTGTTTTATGACGTACGTACACGAAAGCATGGTCATACGACGTTGGGGAAGGATTGAAGAAAGGATCAGTAAAGAGGATTTAAATGATAAAGGTTCAGGGGAGGGACAGGGAAAAGAAAGGCCCAGTGTCGTCACCTCTTATGACTGGCCGAGTCATCCTACCTATAAGGAACCAAGAAACCAATAGAATAGTTTTGTAGTTGTTCTTCTATATAATTATAAAAAACCTCTTGATCATCCTCTTTTAAAGTAACATTTAATAATACTTACGCAAATTATTCCAAAACAAACTTTAAGTAATTATCAACCAACTATAAGACCGAATCGCCATAAACTGTCCCTAATGGACCCAGTGGCGTATCCAGGAATTGGGAAAGGGGGGGGGGGTTCAACCCATATTATAGAGAGTGGAGCCGAAATATAATTGGGGTTCCAGGGGGCTTGCCCACCGAAAAAATTCTCATCAAGGTTATTTTAGTGCAAATCTGTGCGTTTTACAGCGGCCAACTGAAACAAGTTTCTGGCAACACATTTTTTCCTTAGCACCGCTAATAAAAGGAAACTCAATCAATAATTTGCATATTTTTCGTATTGCTTTTGATTTTAACTATAACAATATACAATAATTATAAAGTAAAACATCTAACTGTCTATTGAAATACTGTCTATTTAAATGTAAACGGTTATTTTCCATGTTTCTTTTGCAAAAGGGGGGGGGGGGGGGTTGTCCTCCCCCCTTCCCCTCCCCCCGTGTATACGCCACTGAATGGACCTGTTTCAAGTAGGTGGTAGGAACTAGAGGAGTAGTGAATTAAGTTGGCACTACTGCTATTGGACTCGGTTATATCATTAACATGAGACTAGTTACGTTGGGGAACTTCATAAACGCTTGTGTTTTCCGAATGTAATGTAGGTCTAGTCGATGAGACCCATAAACAGCCGCCCACACACTTTCAACTTACCTACATTTATAGTGAAATAACACGCTGGACTCGTTTAGGTGAAGCAGATCTTTATTGTGTACGTTTAACGTTCCTGCATTTGCAGTTGCGATCAATTAAAGCCCACAAGAGTTGTCAAGTGTGCATGTTGCTTCCCTTCCCATGCGTGTTTGCTATGTTGTTGCGTCTCTTCTCTTGGCAGGAGGCGTCAACACGCGATTTGATGGAATTAGGTCAGTTTCAACTAGAGGTCGGTTCGGGTACCCGGGTACCTCCGTAGGACCCGGCTAGATGTCTACCCGGGTTCTTTTTTAAAACCCGGATACCCTCTTTACACCAAAATAAGCTTTTTTAAAAATTTAACAAAATTCTCATTTTCGTATATTTCAGTATGTTTCTACCTAAATCACATCGAATATTCATCCACAAATAACAAAAATTAGCCGAACCCTGTTTTCGGTAGTTGGTATACCAGGGTAATAAAACGGGTATTCGATTCCAAAAATGATTACCCGAGGTGACCTCTAGTTTCAACCAATACTTATTCGCATTCATACGATACGGCAGAAAAGTGTAGAGCTCCAAACCCAAGAAGTGACGGCGAACCAATAATAAAATTAACTTAAAACTAGTTATAATAATAAACATAAAATGAAAACAATCAAATAGGGAAAGTATTGTAAAAACAACAAAATACGTAACAATAATGCAAGTTGACCTAGCAAGTTGGCTGTCCGCGGGGGCCCATACGGCTGGGACGCAGATCCGTAGCGTACGACTCCCAGGGAGAATCTGATTGAATCTTCAGATTGAATCCCTGGGGAGAATTCAGGGAGGTTTGAATCCCGCATATAAGGAATTGGTTTTTGTAATGATTGTCCTTCATTTCCATTGATCATCCCTAACCATCTCGAATATAGCATTACTTCAATAATAAAGGCGTAAAGCAACAAAGATGATCATCATCAGCCCTGCTCGACCTGTTTCAAGTAGAGGAGACGGTAGGAAGTGAGAAAATTATTGGTTGTATTGGACTCATGCTGTTACGTTAGAATGAGACTTACGTTCGGTTTTGGCAACTTTAGACATGACGTTACCGTGGCAAATGTCTGCCAAGCCACTAAGTGATATTTTAGCTAGGCCTTAAAACACGTATAAAATAAAACATATAATGCATTTTTGCTTGATATGATTTGGATTAATTTCTCAATTCATTTTAATTGTTCTTGATTTCTTTATAGTACAGTAGTGTGTTTTGTTTTGTTATTATTGCTATTTATGATTTCATTCTTATTAATTGTTTGCATAGTTCAATTTATTGTCCTCCTTTGTAAATTAGTTTTCATAACTGATTAGGATAGACATTAAATAAATAAATACCTATATATTGCTTCTTATTATTTTAAGTGTGTTTACCATTCCCTATATAGCTACCCTTTTCCATAACCATGACATTTTATTTTTTATTTTTTTAATGAGTGACCCAGTCTGTCATAAAACTAACAAGCATTGGGAAATGGCCTTGGGTTTTACTAATTATATTTCATGTATAAATGAAACTTACAACGTGTTTCCCTTCTGGCTAACTAGATAGGGTGGGGTATTAGATAGAAAGGTATTTCCAAGGACAGTTATAAGAACACAGATCCAGTGAGCATCTCTTGTGAGACAAGTCCTGAGAAACCCTCTTATCCAGTTTGCCGGTGGCGGGAATTGAACCTGAACCTTCCGCGTCGGAGTTCCGCGTGTAAGAGGCCATCTTGAGTTGCAAAGTCGTCCATAACTCATTCTTCGATGAGATTACTTTGAAATGAGAACATATTTACATTGATATATATATATATATATATACGGGTTTCAAGTAGGGATTGGAAAAAGCTTTTAACGATTTAAAACGACGGAACGTTTAAATGTAAATACGCTCCCCCCCCCCCCCCCCCCACACACGAAAAGAGTATTTGTTTAAACTTTTGTACTGAAATTTAATTTTGAATTTTTTTCTTTATTGAAATTAGTAGACCTTTAAAGAGGGTGTACATCGCACACGCACATACATGAGAGTGACAAGCAAAGAAAGTCGGCGGCTGCGCATTGGGAACAGGGAAGTGCTTCGAGTTAGGGCAGAGGTGAAAAATTGAATAAACAAACCATAATCGATATTCTGACTTTCTGCTTAACAAATAAAACTCGACTCTACGTTTATTTTTTGTTAAAAATCACTAAACGTTTAAATTGTACCGTCGCGTTTAAACGACCCTTCCCTAGTTTTAAGGTAGTGTAACTTTTTAATTACATCTAGATTTAGTTTTCAATTAAAAGTGTGTTCGACTCTGAGAGTTTAAAAGCCCTTTCATAAGAATTTTTCAAATGAAAGCCGAGACTCCCCCTCCTCCCCCCCCGCCCCTTTTAAATCGTAAATATTTTCTGCACTAAATGCGCACTTACTCTGGGGTTTGAAACACGAATTCAAAACGAGGCACAATATTCCAAACGAAGTTTAACAATTATTTAAAAATGTGCGCGGGGGAAGCAGCGTTTCGTGTCCCCCCCTCCCCCCACATTAAAACGTAAATATATTCGGAACTAAAGACGCACTATTCATGGCCCACGGGGTTTAGGCACTTTACATGGGACCGGCAAGCACTAATTCTTCAAACTTTAGAATTTGTGCGAAAAGTGGGATGGGGATTGGGTTCGTTTAATTATTTCTTATAACTGCGCAAGTTTGTTCACCAGTGTTTGCTTGTAGGTGGGGGGGATGGGGTTAGTGCGACCATCACTAAAGGAATTTGAACTAGGGCAACTGAACAAATAAGGGAACTTTATGATATCATGATATGACATCGGAAAAATATAACTGATGTCATAATTATGTACGATTATAAAAGCGACTGATGAAGAGAACTAAATGTGGCTAGGCTACAACTCAAAACCTGTGTGGTCGAGTTTGCATAAGACAAGGTTATAAAGTATGCTATGTATAAAATTGACTTACATTATACTTAATAATTACACGTCATAATTGACTTGTATCTAGTACTCATAACTACTTTGACTGACAGTCGATCATTAGACATAGTACAGATAATTATATTGACGATGAAAGAAAATCTTATTGAGTTATTTATTACAACAATCCCTCGTTTTGAATATAAGAAATTGTTATGTTTTAAAAGTATTTTGCGTGTTTTTCTACTTGCGCAAAGAGCTGGTTTATTACTCAGCGTAAGGTTGGGATCACAGTCTTTCTAAGCTAATTTTTGTTGCCAGTCATGCTCTTTGTAAACTTGAAATTACATTACTTTCTTTGAATTGTTAACCGTGTAAGTATTATTTATTTATTAAAACTTGGCTGTCGGGTTTCGCCGCATCCATTGATAAACCTATCTTGACGTTTCGGGCCATCTTCACAAACAATTCTTGAAGAGTGCACACACAAAACGAACCTACTCAATCCAGTTCGTCTGTGCGTGTCAACCCAAACAAGTTGTGCTCTTAATTGTATTAGTCAACTGGGCCTGCGCTCTGTCTTCGCGCCCAGCCACTGACGTCACCTGTAGCTATCTCGTTTGAGCCGCTCTATGGTAGGTTTCCATGTTCTACTCAGTTTAAACCATCTTCTTGGTTGAATTTATCTGGGTGCTTTTCAATTTTTACCGCCTCACGGACAAGACGAGGCCTGTAGTTCTGCACTACTGCCAACACATGAGTTTCTTCAAAGTTCATGCCTACAATAAGTAATTTATTTGTTATAAATATTGTATGACGTAGTCGTCAACTAGGCTTATGATGTCGGCCAAATCAGATCTTCCACGCATCACCGGGGTCGTCATATGGGAAAACGAAATTATTTAGGGTGTTGGAAGCGGGGGGGGGGGGGTAAAGGGGGGGGTTGTTTAGGTCGCAAAGAGGGAATGAAGCAGAAGGATGAATACACTGAAAAAGTGGAAAGTGAGCAAGATCATATTGAATTAAAGGTATGAACGATAGCACTCTTTGCAAGCACCGGTCACCACGAGGTTGGACCCACCTTGACCGCACATAGGTACTTAAACGAAATCGAGAGATAGAGAATGGTAATTATTCAAATTTGTTTTGTCTTCATGTTTGTCACACCTAAATTGTTAGCTTGGTAATACGGCTTATCATTGATAGTACGGAAGTCTTTCTTTAATCGTCTGCCGTGTATAGGGTCTAAATCCAAACCAATATAAAAAATGTTTTTTTTTTGCTTTGAATTAAAAATTAATGGGCCGTTTTCCACTGCTTGAAATTTATTACTAAGTTGAAACGATAATTTGCGTTTATAGTTTATGGGTTTACATTAAAAACCGATTAGGATATATATCTAAATTAGAAAATCTGGTTTCTATTACACTCTCACAACACCTTTTTGACTATGACAAGATGCTTGTGTGCGACTTTAGATGTAAAACCAATTAAAATATTTGCATATATGGACATTCCTGTAAATGAGGTTTGTTAACGAATCCAAAATATCCTCTGTCTCTATGTTTTATGTGGTCAACTCTGCTAATTTAGTACTAAGGACAAAGACGTGTTTTAGTGGCTAATAAACAATTCCGCAGCCGACGGCCGGAAATGTTAAACGAATGCTGCGGCGATACAAGAATGTTGAGTTGGACCAACTGAAACAACCTGTACAGTGCACGTACACATTTGTTTATTATTGTGTTATTACTTTGTATTATTTATTATCTAGTCCCATTCATACGTAGGCCCTATAACAAATGGCGGTTGGCATAAAAGCGCACAGCTCCAAAAAGATGTGACTGTCAAACCCATAATAACTACAAAATAATGTTAATCGAACAGTATTCTGTATTATCCTCCATCTTCAAAGACGAATGTGTTACAGTTCCTGTAAATTGTCCGCTCTCCAGTGGAAATGTCACCGAACATAGTCCTGAGAGAATGTCTGACCGACTTTGCCAGCCAAACATGGCTCACTGGGGCAAAGTCTATGGACATGTCTGTCTAGTCTATGTCTATGTCTGTCTAGTCTATGTCTGTCTAGTCTATAGTCTAAAGTGGAAACGAACCTATAGGCCCAGTATTAGGACAATTCGCTAAATATCTACAGTCGTGCTCGCTCGGACAACGAACCATAAAAAACATATATTATTTTGTACAACTATTGGATTTGTCAAAAGTGTCAATAATGTGGCAGTCTGATCCACAACAAAAAATAATTTTCCAAAACAATCATTTAAATATAACATTATACTTTGTAAAATACTAAATGTTATTATGAATTCCCAGGAATTGAGCAAACAAATCGCAAATCGAACCGAAGGGACTTCCAAAGTACGTAGACCTAAGCTCGACGCCAACATATCGATCGATCGACTTGGTTCGATGTCCGGGCGACCACGAAATTATGTAGTCCGGAACTAAATTTAGCCCGATACTGTAACGATACAGGGCGTGTCCTAACAGAAGCGTGTGCATTCTATCTTACTCGAGGCATGTGTGCATTCCTTATCTGTGCTCCAGGTGTTTTTTACCCAGCGCTACTTATGGTACGTTTACAGCTACGCGTTGCGAGCGAGGCGAGGGCGCGAGCTCCAATCAGCGGCCGAGTTTCAAGCAAAGAAGTTAATAGTTTTTCGCAAACTCGGCCACTGATTGGAGCTCGCGCCTTCGTTTCGCTCGCAACGCGTAGCTGTAAATCGACTCTTATGGCGTTTTCCATTGGTTGCACCAGTGCGCACTCAGTGCGCACTACTTTCAAAATCGTTTTCCATTGGTAATTTGAGTGCGCACTCAGTGCAAGTGTTCGTATTCCATTGGTAGTGCAGACGAAACGAGTGCAGCACTAAATCGCACTCGATCCGGAGACAGTGCGGTATTTTCAGTGCAAATATGGCGGCTCGTAACGCGCGAGATATGATATATATTTGATGATGGAGCTTTTAGAATCCTCTGATAGCAGCGACGAAGAAGACATTTTATTATTTAATACGTTTAAAACCGATGATGTGAACCCTAAAATACAGGGCTTCGTATCGGATGTAGTCAACAACTATTCTGATAACGAGGTAAGTGTCGTTTTTGCTTGTCTGCGTGTAGCGAGGTTCGTTTATAGGTTATGTAGGGCCTAATCCTAATATTTTTAACGTTTCAGTTTTGAAAACACTCCCGTCTTCAGCGATCAACTTGTAAGAAAGTAATCGAAGATTTTAAACATCAACTTCAATCTCTGTAGTGCACGCCATGTTTACGCTTCTATGGGCATGATGGCGTTTTTCATTGGGCGCACCAGTGCACACTAGCTGCTCGACCGTATTCCATTGGGGACTGCACTCAGTGCAACACTCGGCGAGTGCACTACGTCACATGGCTATTTCGATGTGAACTCAGTGCGCACTCAGTGCATGCCAATGGAAAACACCATTACTTGTATGGACCACTCACATTATAATATGCATTCTGGTGGCAAGAAAATAAACTATTATGAGGAGCATTTTAGCTTTCAATTGTTCATTGTTGTTTTATTGTTAAATCATCATTGGTGCAGATTTAATTAGAAGAATGCTTAGCAGCGCTATTGTGCTATTGTGGCTATTGTAGCTATTGTGGCCAATCAGCGATGGGTATTTGAAATACAGACTGCTGGTTGGTCACGAACACTCGCGCGTGACGAAAGCATGTGTGAGGTTGTTTCGCGACGACTATGGTGAAGATCCTTGAATCCAATAAAGAACCCACTATAGCCACTATTACATACGTGTTACAAAGTGTTATTCGAATGACAGGCGACGTTGCCATTCTGTGATGACGTCACTACACATATAGGCCTAATGGAATGTGACCAACTATAACACCTAAAGCAGCTAAGCAATGAATCAACCATGCAAACAAAGCAGCAAAGCGACATCGGTAGACATGATATACAACTTACTGTATAACAAGATTACTTATCCCAAAGGAGATTTAATCAACCATGTAATAAGTATGTGTGGTATCATTATAGAAACCTGTTCCTCATAAATGATACTAATATAATTATTGATTCGCAATGACATGGTCATTTGTCTTACGGAAGTTGGCACAGACATGGAAAGCGACTAACCTACAATATAGTTAAGACAACATCCTCGAATTGATATGACTATACGATGCGATCGAGGTCTACATTCCGAGTACCTGACTGTCCGTATATCTGCCTTTGTGTGTGTGTGTCTGTCTCTGTGTGACATAAAATCTTGCATGTTTGGAAATTATAGATTTTAGTACTTTTTCCCCAACTATTTCAATACAAGACAATCCCAGAGAAAGAGGTAAGAAAGTTATAAATTATTTGTAAACCCAAAACAACGAAACGAATGTATTTTTCTAAAGTAACATTTTGTAGAGACATTTTCTAAAATGTTTGAATTGTAAAATAAAGGTTTACTAATACAACTGTTTCAAGTTAGTACACAATGAGAAATGCTCCCTAATTCTCTATAGGTACATCTTCTACAAACAACCAAATTCCAAAACAACCAAATAGTTTTATTTCTATTTAGTAGCAACAAATGCCACTCTTTATCCCCGCTGAAGAGGTGTGTGACTTCGTCGTTGTAAGCAATGTGTTTCATGAATGAATTGCTTTGTCATCCGCTCAGAGAATACGACGACATTTGATACATTTTGCACCAAAAAGTACCCTAATTAAATCATTAACAATCACCAAAATAGGAAGGATGAAAGGTTAATTACTTCGAAGAGATATTATTTATTCCTCCTTAAAGCAGGAGATTTGAATTTTTTGCACACATGCACGAAATATTAAATTTCGTTGATAATCAAATTGTGAGTTTGGGTTTTAAATGATGGTTTACGGATTTTCCTAATTAAAAATTGTTATATTTCCCAGGAAAACGGTAACTGACTAAAATTACGTATTCTATTAATTCGTGTAACTGTTTTAATTTAATTATATAGTTGACACCGGAAACCTAAAGCAGTATGCTTCGCATCAACTTAAAAGTACAAATTGGTCTTTAAAAAAATCATACCCAATCAGAAAACTTGTCTAAAATTAATAGAAACTGAATACTCTTACGGTCCTGTACCGTAAATCAACCGGTTCGATCAATGACAATGAAAACAACACAATAACAATGCAAATCGGTCCGCTTTACGGTAAGGACCCACAGTCTGATAGCGCCTGTATTAATTCAGCATGTGCTGTTTCCAAGGTGTCTGTGCTCAGTCCGAGTATGTCTAACTAAGCCTTGGACATGCGCTACGCAACACCTATTAAAAGCGGATTATTTAAGAAGGTGTCTACAAGATTTATGCAGGTTTCATGAAAAACCCATAATATCAATATAACACTACACCATTACACTTTTAGTAGCACAAGCTTCCTCCATTTCTTTCGTTCTATCTAAATTACAGTATTTACAATATGTTGCGTTTAGTTAATTTAATGTCTAGATTCCATTCATAGTAACACGTTTAAACACACGTGTAGTCTGGGCCACAGTCAACAATAAATAATGTAATTTAATGCCAAATTGTCTGTTAGGTTGTAAAGTTCAAGGTAAATAAGTTGGCAGTGGTAATAAAAATGTCGCGTAGGAAGTTATAAAACAACATAATATCATTCTTAGTTTCGCATGAAGCTTTGGTACAGACTGCACCTGTAAAAGGAAAAGAGAGTCTACGAGAGAACATAAAATAGAAGACAAATCAGGATGCAAGATTTCGAGACACTACTGACCCATGATCTAATAATATCTCTCGTAAAATATTGTCAGATCATGCTACTGACCCGTATTCTGCCGTGGTATGCATGTTGTTAGGGCATTCGTATACATAGGGAGGGTGTGTTCCCTTATTCGACCGGTCGGTCCAGACCGGTCTTCGTTGTCACCTGATTGATCGCCTCTGATAAGGAACGATTTCCGTCTACGACTAATCAAAATTCTTTGCAGTTTAGCCATATTATGCTCCATATTGTGAGTGCTCAGGTGATGTATTTGAACTAACCCTATAAATATATATATTAAATAATTGTTTTTTAGGGTATTATCACGTGATTTATAGAATGAGGGTTCTGACTTACCCTCTCCATCCCGACGTTTCGATGTCAGGGGTTCCACCGAGTCTACCTCCCTCTGCTCGGCCGGTCGAATCTCCACCGGCCGAGCGGAGGAAGGTAGACTCGGTGGAACCCCTGACATCGAAACGTCGGGATGGAGAGGGTAAGTCAGAACCCTCATTCTATAACTCAAGTGATAATACGCCAAAAACCAATTATTTAACATAATATAGCCGTGAGAATTTGAAACTTAACATATATATATTAAAACACTTCATTTTATTGACACACACACACATATATATATATATATATATGATTTCTCAGATTTTGTTGGTTGCAATATGTAAAGAAAGGATACATTTTACGGTTAAACCAATCTTAATTTTATTTTTAATGATAAGTCAACGTTTCGACGACTTTAGCGTCGTCTTTTTCAAGACATACAAATATACAAAAACAAATAAATAAAAAACCACAACAACCAAAAAACACTTGCATATAAAAACGAAAACACTGCCACAGCGATACATCACTGGTACTGGTACCCAGTGATGTATCGCTGTTGTTGTTGTGGTTTTTTATTTATTTGTTTTTGTATATTTGTATGTCTTGAAAAAGACGACGCTAAAGTCGTCGAAACGTTGACTTATCATTAAAAATAAAATTAAGATTGGTTTAACCGTAAAATGTATCCTTTCTTTATATATATATATATATATATATATATATATATAACACCATGGAGAAATAAGCATTATATACAGGCTGGTGCTTATTGTGATGATTGATGAACAACGTTTTGCATTTGATATTTTTTTTATAAAGAGATTTGATAAAGTCTCTGCGTTCCTGATTCGAATCCTGGCTGGGGAATGGATGCCGTGTGGCGTGTTTTCATCATCGTAATCACCCACTCATCGTCTCGATTAGTCTCGTTGCAAAATTATGGGACGTAAAATCCCAAATCATCATCGTCATCATGAATTCTTGTAGGATATGAATTGCTAGCATTAATAATTTTAAACTTGGTGTTATTAATAATGTTGTAGGAAGTGATAATGTTAGCGTGACTGTTAGAGGTGGATGTGTTAGTAAAACAGTGGTCGTAATGCTATTATTTTCATTGTCATTATGACTGTTTTGTTTTACTATTACTTTCACCATTACGTGCAAATAAGAATTAACATAGTTTTATATTATCCCGTCTACTGTCGAAGACTCAGGGTTAAATATGCCATGAGTCAAGCTGTTATAAAACCAATATTGCTTTAAAAAATATATCTCTAAATCGTAGTCTTATTTTCAAGCTGTAACTTATGTAATATTCGTAACTAGGCGATTGTTATTGACGGTGTCTGTGAAGGACAGGCACTTGTCAGGAATTCTTAGAAAGATATCAGCATAATGTAGGAACTCATGCAGTCAGCATATTAGTTGGGAAAGCAAAATGTTGAACTAGAATAAAATAATAATAATAATAATACATAATATCATTGTTTCATGGGTGGAAAAGTTAAAAATAAATAAATAAATAAATGCAATATTTATAATGTATATTAATATTTATTGAAATAAAATGTGGAGGGGAAATTGAAGTGGTCTGGATCTGTCAATTCAGAAGGATGGCAATACGGTTGTTTTAGTTGTCACCATTAAAATGCTGCTTTAGAAGATCAAGAAGGCCTTGCTACGATTTTTCGTGTCATATAGTTGGCCGTGTTATTTTTACCAACAATGTTAAACCATGGTTAAACAATACTGGTGACAATGGTAGACGCCTTCTATATAGTGTGGAATTAATTTTCAGCAGCACTTCAATGGCGTCAAATTTCAAGATGGCAGCGCCCATCACAATCCTCTAAAACAACCGTATACTTGTTAGGAAAATGATAGAGATTGAGCAATTGTTAGGGTGTGTTTTGAAATAACATTGATTTTTTTTAAATTTAATTTTACACATTTTTTACTTTTGGTAATTGGTAATTTTTATTTTGTCTTAAATACATGACGTTTTAATTCTAAACATTGCTTTTATTCAATTTCAAAATCATACCAGTTCATCTACATAAGACACATATATCATCTGTGACGTCACGCGATAACTATGACTATGGATACCACTCCTTCCTTATTGAAAGTACTCTATGACGTTATATAATCGATATTATTTCCCAATCCACCTGCTGCCGTGTCGGCGTACACTGATATTAATGAAGCCTGCAGGTCTGTTTGGGAAGGGTGCTGGTCTTCGCACACACGGCCTTGCCAAATTGTTTTGTTTTCTCGATCAATTTAAAAGTAGGTTATTGCCGCTAGGGTTTGTGTGGTCGGTAGCGGAATGTCGGTGAAATTTATAGTGAAGAATTCCACCTTGAGGAACCTATAAATTTCAGATTTAGAATAACTTGGTGCCACTTCTCATAACATGTACGATCAAGGAAATAAAAATGTCATCTTGCAGGTTAATATGGTAGATATGGATTATTATTGGCCGTCGTAAAATTTGTCAGAATGGACAGATAGAATATTTTCTGTTGGCAACTGAAATTTAATGGTCAGTCTAGATGGTTTTAGGTAGGAGTGGAACCTGAGGAGTGGCTGGCAAAGTTATGCACAGGAAATTAAGTCAGTGTGTCGTGGTACAAGACTAAAGAGTGCAGACAAGTGTGTTTGGATGTGAGAGCCACTGGTGAATCGTTTGTTTTCGATTTTAGCTCTAATTTTGTTTTCAGTCAAACAGTTTGCAAACAACACATTATTTAGTACCTATAGAAATGATCTTTTTCTTAAGAATGAGGATGATATGAACATTTTTATTAATTATAAGTTAATAGTGGTTCAAGCTTCAAGAGTATTTAAAAAATACTGTTTACACTATTTTGTGCTTGTTGTGATTTTATGTTGGATAAATTTTAATTTACCTTCAACTAAATATCGTCTTGTTACAATTATGAATTTATTTAAACTTTTTTTATTTTTATAAGTATTATCACAATATTTCGTCTGCTCTTCGAATAAAGTATATGTATACATTTGTGTCTGGTCCCAGGATTGAGTCCCGCCTAGGTTAGTTTTCAACCAATGGGGTTATAATAACATTCAGTCGGTTGCCCAACATATTTTTATGGACAGGCAATGTGTCTGTTGTCAAGTCAAAATTACATATACAAAAATGCAACGAAACATATTATTAATTCGATCCATAATCCAGCATTTTGTCTTTATCATTACTGATAAATAGGCTCGCAAATTACTAATAAACACACATGTTTGACGCGTTTCTGGTCAGACTGCATTTCTCTGACATCTCGTATCCGACACAAATATTCTGTAACAAGAATTCTGGTCCTAGTCAAACTGGTAAGACAACGATGCTGGACGAAACGTGTAAAAGTCAACTCATGTTGGCAATATAATATAACACAGAAGTTTATTATGCACGAAATGATTGCATTTGCCTATTAAAGTGGTAATAAAAAATCACTTGCTCTGTGAGTTCAATAAATTCAATCTAAATCGAAAGATTCCTTATCATCTATTTAATCTTGGTCTCCCTTCTGTGCTTAGCTTGTTAAACGTACGACAATCCTGAGGCGGCCGTCTAGGCCCGATGATAGAATAGACCCAGAGTGACTCTGCTAGTCGTAGGAGGCGACGAAAGGAGACCCTGGCCCTTTCCCTCCATTGTCTTTCGTAAGAGGTTTTCTTCCACTTTGCCCTGCCCTCCCTTACTGGATTCCCCTTATGACGACCCTGCGATGTGTAATGGACTTTTTTCGGACATGTGACATTTTTTTCATCTTCACATATCACCAATTAATCGTCTCGACTAGCCAAGCTGCAACAATATGGGATGTAAAACCCCTGTTATCATCATCATCAATCCTGACTGAAGATTTTCCCGGCATTTTTCGAAATCACAAGGCAAATAATCTTGGATTGAGTCGTACTAACAGCTCCCTATAACACTTCTTCCAAATAGCCTATAACAGGCTACAGTTGTAAGCAAATGAAAAAAAGGTAACGGCAACGTCCGTGAATACCCTAGCGGAGATTCGGTTAACTTCAGACTTCAAAGTTCGACGAGATTTAGCTAGATAATTTAGGGACTTTGTGCTAAAGTTGGTGTGCACCCTACACCATGGAATCCACCACAAAAGTACTATTTTTATAGCCTCCATACTAAGTAACCCGGTCGAGGTGGGGCCCCTCCTCGTGGGGACCGGTGCCCGCAATGAAGACTTGATCGTGCACGTCTTATGATCTATACATACATTCCTATCTCATCATAGCTTGCTATTCCTTCCAGTTCACTTTGATAACCTTATTCTTCATATTTGCAGGCTCTCATTGCGACCTGAACGCCCCCCCCCCCCCCCTCATGCCTCCGCATTTCACACCTTAAACTCTCCCCCCCCCCCCTATTAACATTACCCTTAAAACGACTCCAACGGTGCGTTGTGAATCGGATTCGGCCGATATATGATTGTATGTGCCAGCCAATACACACATATACTTAAATTCATACTCATACTCATACTCGTACCACAAGTAACGTAACCTAGCCCTAGACATGTAGTTGAATCTGTTGATAGGACAACTGCCCGGAAAGCAGATTGTCTGAGCTGGGACATGTCTATCAGGTCTCTATTACATAACATTATGCTACGCCTCAGCTTGCCTCCAGCATCAGAGTACACTCATACTCATACTCATACTAAGTAATGCTACCTAGACATGTAGTTGAATCTGTTGATAGGACAACTGCCCGGAAAGCAGATTTTCTGAGCTGGGATATGTTTATCAGGTGTCTATTACATAACATTATGCTACACCTCAGCTTGCCTCCAGCATATCTGCCGAGTACATAAACGCTCAACAGGCGTCACATTGACAATACCACAAGCGACATTATCTTCGCATTCATCGGTAAGTGGCACCAGAGTCGTTTGGTCAGTTTTTGTTCAAGGTTACATAGATTGGTGCACTTTATTTATATCGTGTTAATAAAAGCAGCGGGGAGACTGCAAACGCCCTCAGGGAACAAACCAGCTCGCTCCTGTTGTTCTACATAATTAAAACGTACTCGAAACACAATGTAGACTATCTAATAATAGAACTTGGTTAATTAGTGTGACTATGTACTCCATTACTTTTTTCAATTGAGTGTCGCTCACTATTTATGTCACGTGATATTCACGTGTTTCAATAATATCTCAAGAGCGCTGCAAAACATAAAAAGTGATCATACAATATAAAACACTAGTACCAACGTAACTAGTATCTTACCTACCTCAGACCCTTATCTACTGACCCTTTCTTACACTGTTGCAACGAAAATCACATGCTTGGCGTTATTTCACTTATTTGTAAAGGTAATTTTCTGCTTAGTAGGCCAACAGTGCTCAAGCCTCATTCATTATTCATGCCCACTATGTTATGAATTTCCAGGTATACCACCTAAAGTCGTAAATTATCCCTTAAGGACATGTTTCAAGTAGATGGTAAGAAATAGGGAAATATAAAATTAAGTTGGTACTATTGGACAAATTGCTTTCTATTTTGTTTAAAAAAAACTCATAATTGTTTTTTTTTAAAAAGAAAAGAAAACGTCTTCTTACCTATCATTTCTATTTATAAAGCTTTACAGTTATAATTAATTATAAGAGTTTAAAAAACTACAGTTGCGGTATAGAAGGTCTTATCTTTCATGAATTTCGTGCCTATCACTCAAGCCGTTGGTCTTGGCTAGTTAGATGGTTATGATGATAATAATGATCATTACGCAACAGGTAATCGCAGGGTGATCTACCAGCCACACATTTCTATGTGACTGATTCTGATAAAAACGAGTTTTAAAAAATAAATGTAATTGAATGCAAAAGTACACCGCGTATAGACAATTTGATGTAGCAACACGTTTGTTACATTCATATAAAGGTTATGTGCCATCATTGCTACCGAAAGTTCAATGTTTCCATAAAATGTAATACAACAAAAATGTGCATTGCATCTACTGCCGCTATCTATTACCACCCTATCCTGTTATCACCACTTGAAACCTACACCTTATCGTTTTGATCTTGTAAATACAATGGCAAACTACAAACAGATACAACCTTTTTACCCGGGATTGTACGAACTCAGTATAACTATTTATACTTGTGATAAGTTGTTTTCATCATGGGGAACACAATTAATCAGAAGCTTTGAAATGTTGCTTATCCCGAGGATCACTTTATCTAGACCTTATCCCTATATCGTAATTCCGGGCCTGAGTAGTGCAACTGGAAGGTCCGCTCAACTCTCAAGTTAGTATAGGGCACTAGCAACACCAAAAGACAACAATGGAACAAATGAATTGAACTGATGGGCAAACAATCAGCTGTCAAAATAATAAAATTGCAACCATAGAAATAAAAACAAGTGTAGCAATAGTAACTGCTCGCCATTGAAAACTTTTAATGATAGACAACGACTTAGTGAAAGTTTTGTATGTGTATTTGTTTGTTTTTTGTTTTGTTTTCCAAAATCAGAAGAAATTATTTTTTGACAGCTTGTTGTTTGTCCATCGATTCAATTCATTTGTTTCATTGTTGTCTTTTGGTGTTGCTAGTAGCCTATTGTACGACTCTGCGCTAGCGATTCCTTGTTGCCCGCTAGGGGCGTCACTCGCCACTCAAAATGTCCAGGGGGGCCATGGCTGACCTCGGCGTCCGTCTTCGGGAATCTTCGGGCATCTTCGGGGCGGTACTTTAATATGCCTGAGTTGTTTCCTCTTTCCCCGCACTTGTATAGTGGACCCAAGATTACTTTACACCTGCTTTCGTCACATCCGGGGCAGTCGTAGCCAACCAGCGAACCACCCGAGACACACTGATCGCTGATTGGCTACGAACCAGTCGCCTGTGACGAAAGCAAGGTAGTCTTGGGACAACTTTATTAGCCCGCGCGAGTGCACCAGCTTGCAGTACCACTAGCCTCCATAAGCCCTGTGAGTGTGAGAGAGACGACCGAGAATAGGCTTCACATGCAGTGGTATAGGCCGTTGTGACTGGCAGTCACGGGCTCTTATCTGTATCCGCGCGCGCCAAAACGTGCAGTGTACAGGTTATTCTAAGTGCGACTGTCTACTGTTAGCAAGTTACAGTAAAGACAGGGGGGGTGTCGAAATGCACGTGTTTACAGTATAAACCAACAGTTTTTACTTCAAATATCAGCATATATTATCGAGTTTAGTAGTAATATCTTATTTATTCGTATATTAGGGTAGTTGGAGTGTTGTGTGGAGTGTTGTGATCCACTTGACAGTGTTATCTTGACTTCGTGCAAGTGTTAGTAGTAGTAGAAGTAGAAGTAGAAGTATTAGCAGTAGTAGTAGTAGATTTTTATTTAGCAATTTGCTATTTTTATATACAATACAAGTACATATTACCTTATGTACTAGTTTATCACACAACAAATCCACCACTTTAAGTGTGGGATCTATCTTTAGTTAACATAATATTTGACAATACAATTCTTCACGTTTGTTTTTTGCCACTCTGTACCCAGCGACAGGTGCGCCTTTGTTTCTTTGTGGACCAGTGAATAGTCTACTGTGAGTATGACCATGCATTCAATTAAAATCGGATTGCAACGCCCATCGTCATCTTTTCACGAGCCGCTCCTCCTCCCCAAAGAAACTTCTTTATCGACTCTATTCCTACTGACGCTCCGTATGTCCCCTAGCGATAGCTCGTCGAACTCACATGTATTTATTACCTATTCTCCACTAGGGTATTTAGAAGGGCTCTTCCTCAGACCACAGATCATTCCAATCTACTCAGTCCACAGTCGCTTCTATCTATCTACCAGTTAGCTTCTTATCCTGAACCTTGTTCAGCCACTATCGAACATTCTTTCCACTTCATCTTAGTAACCCACTTTCCACTGATCGATCGCTCTCATTTTCACACGACAGTTGGTGGGACAGGTTAGTTACGTTGCTACACATTTACGTCAAGGATATTTACAAAAAAAAACTTAAGTAATTAAATAATTCTATTTGAATTCATTTTGCAAACATTCCGTCAATTAATTCCGTTTGTTTTACGTTATAGACATTCCTACGAACAATGATAATAATAGTGTTATAAACCTTGACGATAACGTGAGCGGAGAGAGAAAGAGAGAGAGGTAGAGAGAGAGAGAGAGAGAGAGAGAGAGAGAGAGAGAGAGAGAGAGAGAGAGAGAGAGAGAGAGAGAGAGAGAGGAGGAGAGAGAGAGAGAGAGAGAGAGAGAGAGAGAGAGAGAGAGAGAGAGAGAGAGAGAGAGAGCGTACTAATACCTATTGTTGCCCCAATGTAAACTATTTTCATACTAAAGAAATAGCCGAGTCCAGTCTACACCTCTAGATCCTATCATCTACTTGAAACAGGTTCCTTAGGAATAGAAATAATTTACGACCTTAGGATGGATACCTGAAACTTCCTAACACAGTGAGTTTGACTAATGAGGCTTGAGCACTCTACTATAAGCGGAAGACCGTCTTAACGAATCTATTTAACTTTCATTGAAACAACGTGCATGAAAGATGCGTAGATAAGGATATGAGGTCGGTCTGAGTTGGGGCCTAGTACATAAGATGCGTAGATAAGGATCTGAGCTCGGTCTGAGTTGGGGCCTAGTACATAAGATGCGTAGATAAGGATCTGAGCTCGGTCTGAGTTGGGGGCCTAGTACATAAGATGCGTAGATAAGGATCTGAGCTCGGTCTGAGTTGGGGTCTAGTACATAAGATGCGTAGATAAGGATCTGAGCTCGGTCTGAGTTGGGGCCTAGTACATAAGATGCGTAGATAAGGATATGAGGTCGGTCTGAGTTGGGGCCTAGTACATAAGATGCGTAGATAAGGATCTGAGCTCGGTCTGAGTTGGGGGTCTAGTACATAAGATGCGTAGATAAGGATCTGAGCTCGGTCAGAGTTTGGGGCCTAGTACATAAGATGCGTAGATAAGGATCTGAGCTCGGTCTGAGTTGGGGCCTAGTACATAAGATGCGTAGATAAGGATCTGAGCTCGGTCTGAGTTGGGGCCTAGTACATAAGATGCGTAGATAAGGATCTGAGCTCGGTCTGAGTTGGGGCCTAGTACATAAGATGCGTAGATAAGGATCTGAGCTCGGTCTGAGTTGGGGGCCTAGTACATAAGATGCGTAGATAAGGATCTGAGCTCGGTCTGAGTTGGGGCCTAGTACATAAGATGCGTAGATAAGGATCTGAGCTCGGTCTGAGTTGGGGCCTAGTACATAAGATGCGTAGATAAGGATCTGAGCTCGGTCTGAGTTGGGGCCTAGTACATAAGATGCGTAGATAAGGATCTGAGCTCGGTCTGAGTTGGGGCCTAGTACATAAGATGCGTAGATAAGGATCTGAGCTCGGTCTGAGTTGGGGCCTAGTACATAAGATGCGTAGATAAGGATCTGAGCTCGGTCTGAGTTGGGGGCCTAGTACATAAGATGCGTAGATAAGGATCTGAGCTCGGTCTGAGTTGGGGCCTAGTACATAAGATGCGTAGATAAGGATCTGAGCTCGGTCTGAGTTGGGGCCTAGTACATAAGATGCGCAGATAAGGATCTGAGCTCGGTCTGAGTTGGGGCCTAGTACATAAGATGCGTAGATATAAGGATCTGAGCTCGGTCTGAGTTGGGGCCTAGTACATAAGATGCGTAGATAAGGATCTGAGCTCGGTCTGAGTTGGGGCCTAGTACATAAGATGCGTAGATAAGGATCTGAGCTCGGTCTGAGTTGGGGCCTAGTACATAAGATGCGTAGATAAGGATCTGAGCTCGGTCTGAGTTGGGGGCCTAGTACATAAGATGCGTAGATAAGGATCTGAGCTCGGTCTGAGTTGGGGCCTAGTACATAAGATGCGTAGATAAGGATCTGAGCTCGGTCTGAGTTGGGGCCTAGTACATAAGATGCGTAGATAAGGATCTGAGCTCGGTCTGAGTTGGGGCCTAGTACATAAGATGCGTAGATAAGGATCTGAGCTCGGTCTGAGTTGGGGCCTAGTACATAAGATGCGTAGATAAGGATCTGAGCTCGGTCTGAGTTGGGGCCTAGTACATAAGATGCGTAGATAAGGATCTGAGCTCGGTCTGAGTTGGGGCCTAGTACATAAGATGCGTAGATAAGGATCTGAGCTCGGTCTGAGTTAGGGCCTAGTACATAAGATGCGTAGATAAGGATCTGAGCTCGGTCTGAGTTGGGGCCTAGTACATAAGATGCGTAGATAAGGATCTGAGCTCGGTCTGAGTTGGGGCCTAGTACATAAGATGCGTAGATAAGGATCTGAGCTCGGTCTGAGTTGGGGCCTAGTACATAAGATGCGTAGATAAGGATCTGAGCTCGGTCTGAGTTGGGGCCTAGTACATAAGCGTATTGTGGTGGTTGGTCCTACACAAATATACTGTGTGTCAATTAGTGCTTTGAAGAGAAAACTGTATCTTTCAATTGATCCATCGCGTTGATCATTCCAAAGTGGTATTCTTTGAAAACTCAATTGGTTCTTCTAAAAAAAGTGATTTTATAATTGAATCTATTTAATACATTTATAAACAGTTTACGCAGTTGGCCTACTTTGGAACGAACTCTCAGTCCGATACCGGTTTCCCCAACACTGAGATCATCATTCACGTATCACACATGTCTGTCATCACGATGAGCCTTGTTGCATCTTACGTTCATTAAACCAGAAAAATAGATACGTCCTTCTATAGTCGTACAGCATCTTTACTGGAACAACTGGTGAAACAAAAGTAAAACAATAAAACGCATGTCTGTACGTAGCAAAGGGTATTTCATTGTCTTCAAGAGATTCATTTACAAAACGCCAAGGAAGCAATTTACGTTCAATTCGCATCCAATTTTGCACATCCTATCGAAAGTAGAAAATAAATTGTCTAGGCTACCTCTCGAAACCCATAGCAGATGTCGCGCACATCAATTTATAGTTACTGACACAAATACCACAAAAGGTCTTCTTAAAAAATCGAAAAAACTAAAGGAATCTTTTTTGAAATCCCTAAAAGGTTGTGAATTCTTTATATCTTTTGTTATTTTGTTTTTCCCCATCTGTCCACCGATCGCTGTTGGCGCGTGCTACCGCTAGGCTCGCTGTGTTGCCCTTATTTGACGCAAACAGTCGCCCCGTCAAACATCAAAAATAATTGCTTGACCAAATTTGAAAGGCAAGTTAGTGAGTAATATATGCACCACATCCAAGGGTGATTCGTCCCAATATGGCGAAAGATCGTCGAGACGCACAAAGAGCTAAGCCGCCACGCTTGCATACTTGAGTCTCGTCACTTTACACTCTACAAGACGAGATAGACTATCGAAAAAAGCTAATTCCAAACTTGTGGAGATAATTGGAATTCAGCGGGGTTAATTATACACGATTTAATGTTGACTAACCCATAATAGTTTGGTAGCTACAATTAACTGAGTGAGTTTATTACAATGGATACAATTCAAACTTGGCTTTACAATGTTTACAAACTCACATAACCTAAAAATAATTTAGGATTGTGTATGAATTGAAGTAGCCTAAGCGTGAAGATATATTACTTTGAGTTTAGAAAATAAATAATGTAACTATAGGCAAACGTAATTTTTGTAACAGCCACATTTAGATAATTATTTATCGTACCACTGCGGGTGAAAACCATCAAATGAAAATTACACCTTCCTTCTACCTGTAGAATAATATGAATAAAGTAACTAGTGATATATTATGTTAATCACTTGAAAATTGAGGTGAACTGGCAGCAATCTGCCACTCAAGATTTTCCAACAAGTGTTAGTATTACATGAACTATAGCAAAAGACGAACTATAACAAAAATAATTTAGGATTGTGTATGAATTGAAGTAGCCTAAGCGTGAAGATATATTACTTTGAGTGTGTATCGTACGACTTAAAACTTATGTAGTCATGGTCGGTTCATACCAATGTTTAAAGTAACAACGTTAACGCTCACAGGCAGTGCTAAGTTTTAGAGCCAGTGTTCTGACTGAGATTCAACTTCTTCGCTATTATCCTTTAATTCTTAATCCAGCCAATGAGAGGCGACCTTTTAGGAATTCGACCAATGATAGCAATCCTACTAAAACAGTTAGAAAAAGTCAAGAAAATCTTAAATCTGAGACCTTAAATCTCAGGAAATCTTTAAACATTGATGTGACCGACCATCACATGTTTCATTTTCAAGGAACTCATATCCTGACAGACATTTGCCATCTCCTCCACACTCACACACCTGTTTACACAAGCGTTCATTGCTTCTTGATTGAAACGCATAACCCTGTTAGTACAACCTAACCTACCATTTCATTACTTCATACTTTTGACCAGTTATATTTTACATTCACTATTCACACTGATCCCTGCAGGTGCTCACTGCACAGATATATCTTGCCGAAACTCAAGCAATTTTCTTGCTGCAAACACATTATGCGCTGTGTGTGTAGAAGAGCCAATAAAGTAGTAGTACTACATCTTGATGTGCATATTATAATAGTAAATAACGTATGTCACTACATTACCACTACGCAGCGCTAGTGTCGCAGAGAAGAAGCATAGAGATGTTCTATTTTGAAGAAGCCCTGCGCAAGTTTTTCAATGTGTCTGCTATAGGAGTTTCGGTACTCTATGGATTCGTATACTGTGTGTCGTTACTATATTAAGCGTCTGTGTGAATAAACCAACATTAATATCATTAGAGATGATTTTAAATAATGCGTTCATATTTAAGAAAATCCGTCACCAACATAACCATTTTAATTGATATTCGATTCAGGTGAACACAAAACTTAAAACAAGTAAATTAATTAAGACATGTCGTTTTCGACATCATTCAGTAACACATCTCAAAACTTATGTCTATTGAAGTCGCCAACCACAGAATGATAAACAGGTAAACATTGATGTAAATTCGTTATGAGAAAATACCACCGACTTGTTTTAGCTTGTGTTGCATATCAACCTCATGGTGAGTAATCTCGGATAACCTGCTTTGACATCAGCGTGGATTAGATGGCACAACAGACAAGGTTCAATTAGGAAATGAATGGAAATGTATATTTTGAGATTATATCCGTAAATAAACGTAATGGTTTGATTTGTCTGAATCCTCGTCTATATTTGGTTTCAACCTAAGAAGCACCCTACCAATCACTAACCTCAAAGAGAGATGATGGTACTGTGGAGATCATAAATGTCAGTCATCCCCATTATTCAGCAAAGCACTCACCTTCTCAGCCGGTACCGACAGCTGAGTGTGAAGAATGTCGCCTCGACTCAACTACGGGTGGGTATCGTATATAGGGGAAGGTCCCCTTTTTGTAACTGTGTCCACCCTGTTGATTTTGACTGCCGCTTGAGATTTTAGACAAGACTGATATTTACAACCGTCAACAAAGGAGGCGACGGCTAAGTCGCCCGTTGTGTGTAGTGATTGGCAGGGTGCTTCTTAGGTTGGCACGCAGAGTAGACATTCTGTAGATAACGTCCCTCTTCACTTTCAGTACTAATTCGTCATACATTACAAGTAATGTGAACTTTCAATCATATATACAACTAAAACATTCA
Source organism: Isoperla grammatica (assembly GCA_945910005.1). Taxonomy (NCBI): domain Eukaryota; kingdom Metazoa; phylum Arthropoda; class Insecta; order Plecoptera; family Perlodidae; genus Isoperla; species Isoperla grammatica. Next base: position 10,527,797 of record OX246740.1, on the reverse strand, counting down.
CCTTCCTCACATCGTTGTTTCCCTTTCTACTTCCACACTGTTTTTCTTCATACTTAGCTACCGGCCATCTTTGCCATACCAACCTCTCACGGCCCAACTGGATTCTGACTGTGTCAAGGAAGGCATTCACAATCATACTCGCATAAGAAATACCTTTCTCTCCATATTTCTACTAAGTAATCCCAATCGTAGTTTGTTTGATGTGTTGAAAGAGAATTGGATTAGTATTGACTCGACACTGTCGACAGTCGCATTCTTCACTGGGCTTACTGTTAATTACTTTCTTACGAGGGAAATTTTTTACTTTACGAAGGTAATTTATTACTTTCTAAGTTGGTAATTAATTACTTTCTTACTTATTTACTTACTTAATTACTTTCTTACGTACTTACTTACTTACTTACCTACTTACTTACTCACTTACTTACTTACATAGGCCTTACTTACTTACTTACTTACTCACTTACTTACTTACTTACTTACTTACTTACTTACTTACTTACTTACTTACTTACTTACTTACTTACTTACTTACTTAATTACTTACTAACTAACTTACTTACTTACTTGTCAAGGTAAGGTCGGAGATCAAGTAGACCTTTCTTACTTGTATACTTACTTGGCTCAGTTGGATTAGAAGTCAAATGAATACCCGAACATATTCTCATATTTAAATTTATAAAGCATATTTTACTCAATTCATTTTGATTGTTATTGTTCTTTTGTCAATAGATTTTTCATTATCACTTATTTACATAGTTATATTTATTTTGTCTGCCTTTATAAATATGTTTTATAACTGAATAGAATAGACATTAAATAAATAAATTCTATGGTGTTTGGTTCGGACTGATAGAATGCACCTCATTATCGTCCGGCTACCGTAGACCCGAAGTGGTGCGGCAGAGTTTGTACATTCATTAACAAAAAACAAAAACATCGACTTGAATGTCCCAATTGCCCCATATTAGGTTTAGATGTGTTTCAGTGTAAACATCGTATTATTCTTGACCTCCATCTAGTTCTAGGTAGACAATAAAGAACGATATAGTAATTTAAAAGTGTAGATGCCAAGGAACGACCCGTCACTTTACTGAGACCAAATTTCTAAAACAAACAATTCACAAAACATAGCAATCAATTTGCCATAATGAATATTTATGTACGGCAATAAACAATACAGCTATATATAAATTTTCATAAAATGACAGCTCTAGCCATAAATCGAAGGCAATAATAATGCCGTGCATAATGGAAATTGTACATCAACCCTGACCAAAATCCACCAAGTAATTAAGGCCAGATTTTGATTACTTCCATTGCATAACACTCGACCTTCAGTTATCAATATGCCATGGGAGATTCTTGCCCTTGAGTGCATTTTACAAGTAATTAAATTCTCATAGCATCCACAATCAATAATGGCTTGTTGTAGATGTCATGTAGGCTGAGTAAATAATCATCTCTTACAAATTTCTTGTCACACTATAATTATAGGTCGTGTTTGAGTGTTGATAAAAGTGCAAAAAAATATATTCATAATAATGAAACCCCTTTGAAAATTGGTAGCAAAATTGCATGTGAAACATATTGTAATGATTCAAATTAAAGTAATGTAGGTAATAGGGTACGTTGAAGTTAATATGATAGAAAAAATAGATTGGAATTTTAGAATTTAATACTTCCTGATGTTCAATCAATGTAGTCATAGAAAGAAATGAACAAAACAACAAAGTGATGTAATTCCACGGACAGAATTTGTGAAACAAGTTGTTTAATTCACGATTCTAATCCTTTGCAATATTCAATATAATTATGTTAAAAAAAGAAAAAAAAATTGAATATAATTTTCTCCCATATCGTCTCGAATTGTGCATTGATGAACTGTGTAACTGAGCATGATTGCAATAGTAAAAAGACGTAAAGTAACTAGAATCATCATCATACAATGTATGACTGAATAACACATTAAATTATACACATAAATGCGGGCGTCTAATAAGAGGCCTGTTGAAACCGTATCAATCTGTTTCTTACTTGCTAGCTGTAATGGGAAGCTTGACATATTGAACAACGCAAAATTAACGGTGTTTGAATGATACCTTGAGAACGCTTCTAAATATCGAAATAGTTATTAATACTGGCGAATTGGTTTTGTATCAGATTAACGATGAGTTTGAAAACTTTAAAATATTGAAATTGTAACGACTGTCATATCTTTAAACAATAAAAAAATATTTACTTAATTAATTAAAGAAATTTCAACAATCGGAACATTAAAGTGTTTGAAAGGTTGTAAATTCGTTATTTAGCTGATGCAAAACCAAATAATCGTTATGAATCTATTTTTCAATACGTAGAAGCGTTCTTAAGATATAAATAAAACAAAACGATAACTTAGCGAGTTAGGTACCCTTTACTCTTCGTCAAGTAAGTCACTTGCCCTGATATCTTGCTCCGAATGTTGTGCGCAAGTTTTTGTTGCGATCAGCTGAGAGTGGTAAGGTAGGTAGGCTGAGCAAACACCAGAGCCGCAGGCTGGAACAGCGGCCAACGAGAATACGCGTTGAGGTAGGGCTTATTAAATATAAATAGCATCTAGTACCTACTTGTTGCATGTCACAAAAACACATTTCTCTGTTGAATGCTGAAACATGTGGTTAGTTGGCGTCGTGTTGTTGCTTGTAATAGTGACTAGGGCATAACAACGTCCTACTTATTTATATTGTTATTGATTTTGTTGTTATAAGGTAGAGTATCATAAAAAGGGCCGGTCTTACAATATCCTAATGAGAAAATTATTCGTAGCAAAATTAAGCTATTTGGAGGATTTCAAGGGTTTTGATTGGTTGCCATGTAGAAAACAAGCTATTCGACGAATAAATTGTTATTAAGAAATTGTAAGACTGGACCTTAGAATACTTACAAGTGATGCTAATTATTATTATTATCACAAACCAGACTGTTAAGGTCTTACAGTTTTTATAATGACAATACAATTACATTTGGGATTTACGACTCATACTTGGCAACGTAACTAATCGAAATGATAATATAATATAGTGCGTAATGGATTGTGTACTCTCGTATTCAATCAGGCTGTGTTTGAATGTTTTACACTATTATCATATGCTAACGCATGTTGAATACATTTTAGTATAGATTTAAAAAAATAAACTAAATATCAGTTTATTTTATAGAACAGTATTTTGTCTTAGAAAACAATTATTATACCGCAAGCAATAAGCAATTTTGTCGTATACGTACGTGGTTTATTTTAATTTTAATTATTTGTGTATGATTTTATATTTGTGTAAAAATGGCAACGAGTTCATATTTTCCTTGGTCAGGGAATATTTCTCACCAGCATGTTGTTTGTATATCCTTGCTTACACTTTTTGTTCATTACTACGACACTACTGTGTTCATCATTACGTTGGGATTAAAATTCTCTCGAATGCGTCTACTTAAATATATTATATTTTCAATGGGTTTTCCATTTAGTCATACCAACGAATTTAAGTTCTTATTCCACACAAGTACACTAAGATGACTCAGGAGGGCGTCGTTAAAATTAACTTTAATTACGCAAACTATGGGGTTCGTGACAAACTTCCCAAGGCTGCGGTTAGCACGGCAGCCATGTTAAACTCTCAGACTACAATCAAGCTGCAACCTATTGTCGACCAAATTGTAGGAATCGAAAAAAACTTAAATAACAATGACGTAGTGTATTATCAGTTATTCTAAAGAAATGAAGAATTATTATCGGCTATTAGTAGTCAGTGAAGCTACCGGCGAGGTTTTGAACACGCGCGCAACGCCTTGTATCTTCTTGTAGCATTGTTAACGAAGAGAGATGACTGGTGAATAAGTTAAAACAGTTGCAGGGTTATTTTTTATTTCAGATCTATTTCCTGCGTCATCTTATTGTGATGTAATAGTGGTACCATTTTGAATGTATAATTTTGAAATCATTATCAGAACTGTATGTACTTAGTGTTCAGGTGTAGACAATGTTTATTTTTGTTTGGAATTCTTCTTGAATGCAAAAAGGTAAATTGAGATGACGTAAAGACGGGATATCGGTGTTGGTTCCGGCACGTAGCCTACTACAATCGAAATGCACCAATGAAAATACGGCTGTGGTGACGATGTAACGTTGAATCTATGTAAGGTATGAATTACTCAAACTTACTTTCATCTCGGCTTACTCACTATTAATTGGTATGAGCAAACATTACATTAAAAATACATTATGTCTTCTAGCAGGCGCCATGTTTGTTAAGAGAAAATCTCGGGACTAAAAGTTTTGTGAAACTGGGCCTAAGAGAACTTTGGAGTAACTTAATAAAAGGAAAAAACTGTATTCTTTCAAAAGCTACATGCAGTTATTATATAGTTTAAATAACAATCAGTTAAAAGTAAATCAATTCATACTCGCGCCACAATGAATCCAAGCTATCCGATAAATCTTGGTTAAAAAAAGTTGAGTTGTATGAGAGTAGGATTAGCTTGGGATTGGTTATGGATCATGTAAAAAGCCATCTAGTATGAATATTGGAACACTTGGATTAGGCCTACTGATGACTGAGTGAGAAAAAATGGAGGCACGTCATGCAAAAAAGCAGAAACGTTAATTACCCATTTTTGCACTTTTTCCAAATAGCTTCAGTCAACCTAGCAGTAAGCCACATGCAAAAATTAGTTATCAATTCTAAGAAGATGTGGCAGGGGGAGTGTTGTTAGCATACTAAAGTGTGTTTTTGTTTGCATACTATTGTGAACCATTAGGTGTTATTTTGGCTGTCCGAGGGTATCGCACGGAGTAGACCGTCTAAACCATTGAACGTTTTTCAACATCAACCTGATCGATGAGAAAATGGTGAAAACCTGAGTGTTTAACATCCCTTTTTCTGTGACAACCACTACACCAAAAGCCCACAAATGTCGGCATCGTGATTGTAGTCAGGATCGGGATCGCAATCGTACATTTTCTCATGCTGAATCATTACGACATTACGATATTATTGTGAACCGTGCCAGAAGAACTACGTAATTTAACTTTTTCATGATTTCCGGATTGCAATTAAAATCCAGATACCGACAATTGTGGTTGAAGCTTTACATGCAAATACATTCTCCCTCCGTTATGGACTTTTAACTTTTAAACTCTGTTTATATCAAAACTACTTTTTGTTAGTTATCCCCTTTTTGCAAAACGCCCCTCGATTACTTATCCGCTGAATGAGTGTAGTGTAGACGAATGCCCTCAGATCACCAGTGCAGTGACTATGAATCAGCTCTCTGTGCATGACACGATCATGGCTGTGACATGGCGGGCGGGGATGGTCGTGCGTTTGCCTCGTGATGTGGAAATGTCATTTCTCTCTTACGAACATCACAAAATATTATTGTTTCTGTTCACGTCACATGAAACTCGCCTGGTCGGAGACTTAAACGGGCCACGTGACATGGTTATGAGAATAGTGGTAGACACTTGTTCGGGTCTTAGATTCAATCTATACAAGTTTCTAACCATGGGCTTTTTCTAGTATTTTTTTTGTATTATTATTATTAATTAAGGGTTACAAAAAAACATTGCCAAATACATATTACATTTAGAGGAACAAGTATAATCCTAGATTATTTATATTATTGTTATTTTCCTTCCTTATCTTGTGTCATTTGCACCATCGGGCTCCTCTTGAGCAAAGATGTTACATGGTCACTGTCCAAGATAGGATTCTGGAAATTTACTCAGTTGTCTACATCGATGGCAAGAACGTTGTGACACAAAATTATTTTTTTTCGTCGGCAACTTTTAATAACTAATTTTTTGGGAGTATTTTTTTTCAGGTTTGCATTCTGTTCAATTACAATTTTTTGTGTAAAAGAGGATGCCCCGGGAGGCCCCCCGGGGGACAGAAACGAATAAAGATTTAAACACCGAATTTTGCACCAATTTTGTTCACCTCCTTGGGCATCCTCTTTTACACAAAAAATTGTAAATGGACAGAATGCCAACCTGAAAAAAAACAACCAAAAAATTAGTTACATTAAAAGTTGCCGACGAGAACAAATAATTTTGTGTCTCAACGTTTAAGCCATCGATGTAGACGTAGACAACTGAGTAAATTTTCAGAATCCTTTATTAGAAGTATTGATATGTATTCTTTTTAATTTGTTCGTATATTCATCGTTACAAAATAATATAAATAAAAGACAGAAAATAATGTTTGACGTTCACGATTTGCATGCGATTATTAACAATGTATTGTGCACGTAAAACGCGTGTGTTTGTGTGTACTTAACGCAGCATTCATTCGAGGCAGACAAAACCTCCAATAGGTTTAATCTATTTTATCACGCACGCATCCTAGATGCTTGGTTCGACATATTTATCCTATAAAAACAACTTTCCTTGTAAAAATCTTGATTTAAAAATTATGTTTCCTTTCAAGATGATGGTTTATCCCTAGGTAGATTACATTGTTATTTATACGAGGAAAACAGGGCTGCAGTTCAAAAGTGTTAACATGCAATATGTTTTTCACGCATAATTATACGAAATACCTCAAACTTTCTGCGTGTTGATTATATTCTTGTAGTCCAGTATTATGCTCATGTAGGCCTACGTAACTGATAAGGGATGCCAGTGGAGTTTTTAAGCCAAGACGGGCCAGACCGGCCCCAGAAATAGTAATAATAGTATTATTGTTATTAATAATATTATTAATAATAAAAATAATAATACTAAAAATAATAATAATAATAATAATAATAATAATAATAATAATAATAATAATAATAATAATAATAATAATAATAATAATAATAATAATAACCGAGTTTGTATGTATTGCAACAGTAAAATAATAATTCTTATAATAATAAAAAAAAATAATAATAATAATAATAATAATAATAATAATAATAATAATAATAATAATAATAATAATAATAATAATCATAATAAAAATAATAATAATAAAAATAATAATAATAATAATAATAATAATAATAATAATAATAATAATAATAATAATAATAATAAAAATAATAATAATAATAATAATAATAATAATAATAATAATAATAATAATAATAATAATAATTATAATAATAGTAAAATGATATTTTTCTTCGATCATTTTTTGTTGGTCATGTTTCTCTTTTATAGTAGTATATTTCATTGTTTTTTTTTTGCTTTTTTATTTTGTTCAACGTTATCCTATTATTTCATAGTAAATTATTTTGTTTTGTGTATTGTCCTCCTTTGTTTATTATTTTTATAATACTGAATAGGATAGACATCAAATACATAAAACTATACACACTTAAATCCTTATTATAATTTCTGAAATTTGTTTAACCAGTGATGTATAGTATTTTGTTTCATACCTATATCCACAATGAAGACATGACACTTGATAGAAGTGGTAAAATTACACACATATATAACAAAACAACTACATGATGGGCAATAGATAGACTTGATTAACCTATAGAGCGCACGTGTGTAAGCTACTTGAAGTATATGTTTCATCATCTTGAAGTTCTTTGATTACGCGTTGATAGAGAAGCTTCACTTCTCAGTAGAATGATGAGCCGAATGTGGGCCTGCCGGCTACGGGGTCTCTAGTCTTCCGCCACTGGGTGAGGTTGTTTTTCTTAGTATTTGAATTCAAATCGGTTGTACTTAGCATCTAGTTAGTCTCAATCCCGGACACAAAACAGGTTGTCGGTCGTAAAAAAGGGGTTGAAGAAGAATGCGGAAGCCCGGCCGGTGTTGTAGCATGACAGGGTGAGCCCACGCGGTGAAGAGAGAGAGGGGGGACCAGGAAGAGAGAGAGAGGATAAGTCAATAATAGGGGTTGAACAAGGAACTAGGTGAAAAGCCGAAACAACGGTACTTTGCACTAGACGGTCATTACAGGATGTTCAAAAATGACGTTACCCAAACAAAATCGTAAAGTTTTAGTCGCATAACAAAATTATATTTTTAAAATATTAGTTTAGCCTCGTTCTGGGAATGGTAAATACATTGTATTTGTTGTGTAGAGTTTAAGCTCAAATATGTGTACGGTCCCTTATGAAATGTTTTTTATAAAATGCATTTGTCAACCGTGCCGCAACCCATAATCATTCCAATCCGTTAAGTCCAAACAGTCTGTATCCTGGTTCGTACAACGAACATTTCCGAATAATATCATGGTGGGAGTTATTTGAAATGTATGTAAACAAGTAATGATCAAGCAATATTTCTGATGACAATTCTCACCCTATTCGGTTATTTCTGCTAGGTTCTAATAAACCGGAGGTGTAGTGAAACAGCAATAGGGTAGGTATAAAGATCGGACATTGCAATAACAACGCTGTAGTTCACATCCGCCAGTGTTAGGAAATACTCATAAGACATTAATCAATTTCATTTCTTACTTCTACTTCCTATTGTGAACCAATCATAATATAGAATAGCCAGAAGTAATGAAGTCCTAGTAAGGAAAACAAAACAAAAACAGTGGTAGCGGATACTATATTGTTGGATAGCCAATGAATTATTTAAGTACATAATTATAGTACTGGTATGACTATAGTGAAATATGATTTAGACGACTGTTGTCATTTGAGAAGTAGCTGGTTGTTATTTCACTAGTCAACTATTTCTTATTGAAACTATTATTTCATTTGTGAATCGGTTAGAAGATTTTGAATAATTTTTAGATGGTGTGATGTTCCTGAATGGGCAACCCGCAACTCTCTTCACAGCGAACTGCAACAATGGAACATGTGGATTGAGCTGGAGGACATATTACTAAATAGTAACTGCTCACTGGTTGGACAATATCGTAGGGAAAATTTATAAACTTCTTGATCGTTTGTTTTGCAACGTCAGATCATTTTAAATTTTTAACAGCTCGTAATAGTCAATCAGTTTAATTAAGTTTAATTAATTTACAAAAATGTATAATGTATGTAGCTTACAGGACCTCGCTTACACGCGCCTATCGTCTCAAAATCAGGGGGGAAGTACCTATATTAAAAACGCGAAATTTAACGTTTTTGTTCATACTTCAGAACTTCAGAACACCACATAACATTGAAAAAGTGACATAATGCAAGCTTTGCAAGAGTTAGTCAGTATTAAATATTTCTTATGTTATAACCAGTACTAGGGTTGTTATTTTCGGAATTACTTTATTCAAAATAATTTATTAGTATGCACCCCTATACCACAGATAACAAATTAACTACACTCTTCAAACTTTTCGAAATATTCTATTAAGGTTCTCCAGTTACTACCGTATCAAAGAAGGTAGAGAAAATCCAACTTTTCGTCCATATTGCAATGGGCTTCTTCAGGGACCTTTGGAGAGGGTTACCACTAGAATAGCAACAACTATCGGTTATACCAGAAAAACCTCAATAATATACTTTTCTTCGGCCGTGTTAACTGAAAGACACCGAAATAGATTTGAAAATGTACTCTAGTTCTTACGAGACATGTTTTTACGCTTATAATGTTGGGTAGTGCTTTTAAGATATCATTACTAAATCACGATGATTTTAATATTGGAACTACTCCTTCGCGTTACCAAACTCTTTGACCTTAGCAAAAGGCTACACGTGCCAGTTTGAAACCGCTAACCCACAATAACACTCATCGATAGCGTCCTTCCTGTAACAATTAGCGAATTGCGTTATCCTCAATGGGGCAACGAACTATGATTGTTTATCAGGTAAACTTAAACTCTTTCGTCTTAAAAACCTCCATGGCCCGTATAGTGAACCACAAGAAGGCGTACGCCGCTTCTAGATTTATCTCTTACGCCATTCAACTTTTTATACAAAGGGCTTTTGGCTAAATGGTCTAGAATCACACACATGACAATTTAACTGACACAAATGAGTTATACATCCGTAGTGTGGATGCTTCTTGTGGGAAGTATTAATTCTTAATCTCGATAGCTTGCGAATTAACTCTTCCTTCAGGCCCACTGCGGCACCAATGAACACTGGAAACTCTATAAAACCCACAAATAACGGTTGTGGTGAATTGGCAGTGTGAACTCTGAGGTGAATGACCGATGTTGGGGGAGAAAATAGTAAGTGGGTTACCCAGTTACCACTAACTTCTACCTAATACTATATAAGGTATAGAATTAATGTGATTAATGGGGTATTTTCAGCTTTGTTATATATATTTGTCCGCATTATTATCCGCTTGGAAGTAATAGTGGTTTAGTGGTTTAGTGGTTCAGGGATCGTTGTCCAGTCAAAGTGGATGACTCAAAGATAGGGACCGGTACGCGCAAAGAGTGTTTTTGCCAGGAGTCGTCATTTTACTTTTAGACATTTTTCTTTTTTCAACACCAAATAGCTAACCATTTCCCTATTATCTCGCCAGCAAAACTTATTGAAGGATTGCCCTTTATTGTTTAACTTGAGTCAGGAGTAATTTGCGTGCAATTAGTATAGGCGACCATACTAAAACAGTATTTTCACGCTAAATCTTTTTGTTCAGCCTTCCTACATAATAATTTCCACACACATTGAATAATCTTCAGCATAGGCATACCTAGGATAGTATTCTTCTCAAGCGCCATTACAACATAAAAATGATAAGTTAATCTTGTCACACGTTAATGTTAACCTCTAGAAGATGTAAAGATGTAATTGTCTTATAAATATTTCTGTTCCAATAAATATTTCCCGTTTTACAAATGCCAATTCAATTGTGTTACAACATTACAAAAGTTAAATTATGTTATTTGAAAAATGAAAATATTTATTGAATCAGTTACACATTTTTAAGAACATTAAATTCTCTAGGAAATGACATATTTTTGACTACATTGTTTACACTTTTGAAGCAATTTTAGCTGCCCAAAATCGGGGGTTTCGCAGAGTGGGTCGCGATACACAAGTACCTATCATTTACTTGGTTATTTACACTGTATCTAGGTCTAAATTTAACTATTTTATCTTTGACAACCTCCAACACCACACGGTGAGACAAGTTTCGAGGACCCCTGTCTGGGTCTAGGAAGGTAGCGGAGCCTCACGGAACTAACGGGTTTCTATTGACAGGTAGACAAATGCACCGCCTACCAGAGGTGAGAACATCATTAATTATTTAAACACCGGCTGTGAACAGCACTGATGGCACATATCTTCGTGTAAACAGCGGCCGAACTATTTCTATGATGGCTCTGGAGGAGCAATGGCCCACGATGACCCATATTATGCCCAGACGGGGGACCGGACATATCTGACGTCTTTGTTCATTGTTGGAAGCTGTGGAGGTCAGAAGAATGAATTGACGGTCGTAACGAAAGTATTCTACACAAATAGGGATGACGATTGATATGTATTTCATTATCGATATCGAGTGGTGTACATTTGGTATCAAATCGAAAATTTGAGTTATACTCGATCGCAGATATAATTTTTTTAAAGTGGACTGAGCCCTCATACCAGAACAGTTTTAGACGGTGGCAGCCCGTTGTAAAGTTGAGCCCTCTATTGCGTAACCCGGGCGCAAGTTGCAACCGGTTGCATCTAAAGTACGTTGGAATGAGGGCCCTGATTACACAAAAAGGTAAGTGAAGATATCGTGAAAGATGGCGTTGTTACTATGGGTGTGGTGTGAATGTCCCGTACGATGACCAAACTTAAGATAATTTTCACTATTATACACAATCTTTATTTGAAAATTGTCCATAACGAATAAATATTGTGTGATTTATGTTCAGAAAACAAACATTAGAACACTATTTTCATCCCTATTCTTCCGACAAACTTATAGTCATCTCAAAAGGCATGACTATTATAAGCAAAATATAACGAGTTAATATTGGCGTTTGGTCTCAAAGGGTTAAGAATAACACATAGCCACCATGATGGCTAATACCACAGATAATAAATTACACTACGTGGTGAATTAGTTATCTGTGCTAGTACAATACACGTACTCATCAACTACGTTCAATTTCGGCAGCACCCCTAGCCTTCCTCTATGACGCACACATGTCTGAGGAAGGCTGTAGACACTGCTAAAATTTGCGCGAGTAATGCATTAGTCATGAATTGTTCAGAATTTTTTATTGTTGTGTGATTAATTATTACTGCCATATAATGTGTCCTAAAGACAATAATAAACTGAACATAGCGACAATTTTGAGCCGCACTTACAAGAGTCCGACCCATGAGTCCGACCGGCAAGCGTGGCGGTCACAAAACGGCTTGTTTGTTACTTTTGACAGCAATTCATTGCTGAATTGTTTCAGATACCGTCTGGCTGACAGTTCATGTGTTCTCCAACATTATAGTTTGCTATTATTAGTCAAAAGGAACATAATATACTTTGCTCAAAAACATTATAGAACGTATGTGATTAGGTAAGGATTCAGATCCAATTTGAGTTATTTCTTTTAAAATAAATATATTAGTATATTTATAGTTTACCCACTAAGTTAAAATAATAACTGATTTTGCATTGGAGGTAATAATTGTATACAATTTATTATATGCTCTGTTGCTATGACGGCTCAAAAGTCACTGTTTACATATTTACAGTCCGAACTGGGATTTGAACCCTGGACCTTCTGCATTGGAAGCAGGAATAAGCCCACTGGACTAACGACTAAATCGGCCTTGTTGATTCTGGCATTTGTCCGCAGGTGTTCGCATTGTCGAATCACTGATTCATATGTTTCGTATTTGAAATATCGATCTTTGATTGGTTATCGCTCACTCGTCGATGGTGTTCGAAGCCTACAGGGTTGGTTTAGTCACTTTAAATTAAAGTCCCCCACTGTAAATCAGTTTAGTTACTGAGTGGGTAGACTCTAAGTGTGAATTTATTTATTTATGTCACTTTTGTATAACTGATTATACGATGAGCTACGAACATAGTTTAGGTTATTTGTAACAGTCTTTTGAACCCTGCAGTACCGATCACCCATTCCATTACCTGTACCCCTTACTACCCCTACTGCCACGATAAGCGAGGAGATAGTGAAAGATAGCGAGACATGAGGTCGAGAGCTCGAGCCGTAAAAGTCGCGACGACTGAGTCGGATTAAAAGCACGCTTGGCTACATTGCGTACAGCATTGTAAGTGCGTATGGACTATCGATCAATATAGAAGCACTACTTCTCGCGGCAATTAATTGCATTTACTTTAATAGGATTGCCGAGTGCGTATATTTAACATTGTTTAAATTTTGGTATGTTGTTATTAGTGACAGTCGGGAACTGATAAAAGTATACCATTGGTAATCTAATATTCAGTGGCGCTCGTCAGTACAAGTACCGAGTGGATAATTAAATATAAGTACTATCACTTAACTTCAGTGACAACCACCGCTAATCATCGTCCCATATCTTCATCACCCCCCCCCCCCCCAACGATTCTCCAAGACATCGCTTCGAGATCGCCCACATCGCCATCATCCATCGCCACCCACCCCACTGGAAACATCGTTGACGACGTGCTGAGGAACCCGGAGGATGAGGATGAGTACAGACAATCATCGTTTTATTTATTCGTTGCGCTATTGAACTGTTAATCACGGCTAAGAAGTTTACAGGCCTAGTTATTGCCATTAATTATTCAGGCTAATTTTAAAGTATCTAATGGACATTATCTTATACGTTTAGACTAAAGAACGCTAGCAGTACTATCTACCTCAACTTATTAAGTAATCTTATATAATATTGTTGTTTAATTAGAACTTTGTTGATCGGTGGAATACGCGTCACTCGCTCTCGCGGCCTGCCGAGTCGGTGAGTCATCGGACGTTGATAACAGCACGCGGTATTGCGATCATATGACTTTTGTTTTGACCCAGTGACGACGTAAGCCGGCAACAGCTGATTTACCTGACTGAGGACATTATTTTTGGGTTTTATTTTTATATAACGTATATTGTGGTGTAATTATTGGGAAAGCGTGGGAAGCGCATGAATGTATTGTTTTGTGTGCGTATGGACAAATAAACATTGTTCATGATAACTTTGTGTTTATTCCAGCTACAAGTAAGTGTACGTAAATGTAGGGAAGCACGTTCGGTATCTAATTGTAGTAAAGGGTTTGCGGTAGGCAGTTCCCCGATCCTATACCCATCAAGGCAGTGTGAAGTCTTGGCGCCCTCCCAAACCGACCCCACGTGAACTCAAGCAGCTAGCCTAGGGCTACATATTGTATAGCCTTATACCCAATTGGCAATAATTTCAAGATTTTAAGATGTACTCATGACATGTTTACACTGACGTGTGTGGGCTGTCACTCTCTCATCGAGAAAGAAAGAACTGGGCTTGACAGTCATGAAATGAGATGCTTTCCTTCTTCAGCATCAGATGACTGACTCTTTAGACGTATTTAAAGCGTGACGGAACATTTAAAATAATATTGTTTTCTAAATTTTCGATCTTCTTCTTTTTTGTAGGTCTACTTTATTTTTTCATTTTTGTTTTACATTTTTAATACTACCTTTTTACTTACTATCATTTACTTTTAATACCTCTGAAACTTTGTTTTCTTGTTTGAATTGTATGTATATTTAATTATTCTGAGCTCTTTGTATTGTTAGGTATTATTTTTATTATATTTTCCCGGTTTTATTATATAACCAAAGATTACAAAGGGCTTTAAGTCTATAACTATTGATGAATCTGAAAAATACCTAAAAAAAAACGATTCCGCTAGTCCTTTGAGTAAAAAGGAACTTTTATAAAGCCATGGTATGAACGTCACGAATCACCTCTACCCTGTGTCCAGATCAGCAGACGAAGCTGGTGGGGGGCGGGGGTCAAAGGTCACGCGCTCCATTGTTTTCATTAAATCTCTCGACCCAATGAAGATACGAGGTTCTAGTTTGAGAAATTAAGTTTTCATATTCCAGATAATTGCATTAATACATAATGGTTTGAGTATTAGTTACATTTATTAATTACACGGCCACCCGCATCAACTAAGAAGCTGGGCATAGAGTGACGGTGATACAAACATGGTCATATGCGTGTCCTGCTTGTACTCGAAAAGTTTAGTAGAATCTTATATATATGTAGCCATTTCTCTAAAATATAATATATCCAGAATTATCTTACACCATTTCATAATCGATCTAGTTGGAGAGGAATTCTAAAAACTTACAAGAAGATTCTCTAAACTCTTTGACAATTCACCTACAAAACAACTCCGATCTAAGCTAGTTGACTGGCCGACTGACGTACGGAGCGCTCGAAGAAATCTAAATGAAGTGCGAATGATGAGGCTCGCTCTGATTACATAGAACATTCAAAGCGGTTCACTGATGATTTACTAACCTGATCTCAATAATGTTGTGGGGTTTTCGAGGGCACCAGCATTCCGTGTTTTGATTTTATTTTCAATTTTGATTGTAATTAGTTAATTGTTGGCTATAACTAAAGAACAAAAAGTTGTTTTCGGTACAAGACTAGCTCTTACTAATGGAGACATGCCATTCATTATAAGATACTAAACACTATAGTTAAACATGCCATTTATTTTATATATACTCGACTAGATTATTTATTAACCATTCAAACTTGCAGCTATATTTGAAAGAAACTAAAATAAGATTATTTTCATACTGGTCTGTATAGATGGCTCCATATTTAGAACTATAAATTACTCAAATTTGATATGAATCTCCACTTTTAATTATCATTAATAACTAATTCAAGAACAATAACATGGCATCTAAGAATTTTCAATAAATATTCTACAGCCCAAAATTGTTGTAAACATTACAGAACGGATTGGTCATTCCAATAAGACAAACTTCGCAATCGCAAATAACATGAAAAATAACCTTGTATACTAAGGGTAGTGATATTGTTCTGACCATGAAATCTCGCCCCGATATATCTAAATTAAGGGTTATACAGAAACGTTCTATACTAACATTTTTTCAACTTAGTTCAACTTAGTTCGTATGTTACTCATTATGTGAATGAAGCAATGAGGAGATTCAATATATCTGATGGTTGGTTGGTTATCGGATTGCCTATTGAAACTTTCGAATACTTGGTCCTAGTTGGAAAGGATATTTAAAATACACCAATTGGCTTCTATCTACAATACTGTGTATACTTTATGGAACACACGTCCTGAACCATAAGCATCCCGCTTCCCATGGATTAGCTGTCATGGGTTACAGAACCGTGAGTCAGGTGGTACCCAAAAAGGTATCGTCTAGAATACAACCAGCTTGTTAACAATTTAGGTCCATTGTATATCTGGAATCCATCTTATGTTCTTGAATCAGTTAATAATATAATAATTCAAATGGAGATTCATATAAGCTTTGCGTAAATTATGGTTTTAAATATGGAGCCGCCTATAACAGACCAGTACGAAAACAACATTATGATATAGTTTCTTGCAGATGTAGCTCCAAGTTTGATTGGTTAATATCATAATCTAATCGAATGTATATAAAATTATTACCTTTAATTTACTTATGTCGAAAAGCGTATATTTCATTATTCATTTAAATTTCATTACTATATTTTCGTATGCATTCGTTTAGTTTAGCTTTAAAACTATTCACGCCGTCTGCGGTGGCTTGTGTGGGTGGGGCGCAGCGCAGGTCCTATAAGTCCGCGCACACTTATCCGTCACGAAGCGCGGAGAACGGAAGGACATTTTTCCGATCGAGTTAAAAACACGTATAGGCCATATCACATTAGGTTCCGAACTGACAATTGCAATCGTAGATTCGAGCTTACGATTGGCGGCGCATGCGCAGTAGCTCAGTTGGGCCAGTCTACGATTGCAATCTTTTTGTAGGCCGAGCTCTAAAATAAGATTGTGAATCGTAGATCCGAGTCACGTGAACCAATCAGGAAGGAGAACGGTTAAATACGTATTGAGCACTGTCACAACATAACCTCAAGCAACAACTACTTTAATGGAAACAAAGAGCCAAGAACTTTAATTATATATTTGTTTGTGATTAAGGCTTATCTTATTAGTTATTATTATTGAATTTATTTCCTAGTAGAACGATTTTAGGATTTTTAGTTGGTCAAGTGTGATTGGATAATTGTAGCTGCGCTTCGCAACGGGTATTTGTGCGCCGACATGGGTATATCACCTAGGGACGTGGGTTCGAATCCCGGATAAGGCATGGATGTGTTGTAATCGTCCTTCATCTTATATCACCCATCGTTTCGAATAGCATGATTGCAGTAATAGAAACGTAATGCAACAAGAATCGTCATCATCTTCTTATAACTATTTACCCATATATGCACATTGCACATTTATGGCACACAATTCGAAAAGTTAATCTTTTTTAGGTGTTTTTTTTGTTTGTTTAGACTGCATGTTAATTATTGTGACTAACACGAAACATTAAGTTATGAATAATACAATGTATGTTACATTAGGTCTGTACTCAGAGTAAATAAGCCACACGTAGTTTTCAATCATACATTTTGGTCTGATACTGATTTTGCATCGTATTGAAAAGCTAGGGTAAACGTATTTATATAAACATATGCTGTTTTTCTATTCATTACTGAGGTCGGTTTACTCATTTATTTAAGATTTAAGGGTTAACAAAATCAAATCAAGCCAAAAGCATTATGGCGTTTACTCACTCTCCTACATAGCAACGTTAGCTTTTATACCTAAAATTCTTTGCCCAGCCAATGAGAGGCGACGTTTTGTAAATCCGGCCAATGGTAGCGACCCTAAGTAAAACAGTTAGGAAAATTAAATCTTAAATCTTAGGAAAGTGTTTAAACCGTCCATGTTATAATTATAATGGTGTACATGTTTACTATCCGTTTCATGGCAATACACGAAACAAATATTGGCGTTTGTCGTATGTATTTTTGAAACCTAATATAACAATGTTGGTCTTCTTCTGGGCCAATTAAACCTAGATAACACTAAAAGATATAGTTAGTCAGACCTTCAGAATTCAAACTGTGATTAACGAACCAACATGGCGAAGGTTTTTTCTCTGTCAGTAAATCTGAAGCCGCCATGCGACAGTTGTAGATCTATGACTATAGAGTATTGGTGCTGGCCATGGATAACTGGCCCAACCTAACTAGTCTGCCGACTCCAATAGTATCGTCTCTAGTCCCACCATATACTAGCAAGAGGTATATTAGAGACACCGATAGAGGTGGCTCAGCGGTAAGACGCGAGACTCTAATTCGGGAGGTCGCCGGTTCGATTCCGGCCACCGGCAGTCCTGACTGAAGGTTTTTTCCTAGGTTTTCCTCAGTCGTAAAAGCGAATGCTGGGACTGAGTCATACTATCAGCCCTCGGACAATCCTTCCCAACTATCCAAACACCCTTTTAAATTATTATTAGAGATAATTTAAGGCCTTGAGTTGGATACCAGGAACTTTATAACACAGCGGGCGTGACTAGTGAGCGTTGTGCACTCTTCTAGCGGAAGACCGCCCTTGTGAATATGTGAAAGAACGCCAGGCATCTGTTGATTTTCGTTGAAACAACTTGCATGGAAGGGGCAGGAGATAAGAATCTGAGGTCGGAATGTGACTTGTTACCCCTTTCATGCGCGCTAATTACACGAAAATCAAGAGATTCCTGGCGTTCTTTCACACATTCGTGAATTCAGTCTCCTGCTGAGTAGAGTGCTCAAACCTAATTAGCCACGCCCACTGTTCCAGGTAACCAACACTCGTTAATTATCCATAGTGACCTGTTTCAATTATGGAGGAACTAGAGAAGTATAGAATCAAGTTGGTACCATTGGTCTATGCTGTGTCGTAAGCATGAGAATACGTATGTTGGACCAACTGGTCTCATATAAGCTGCTGATAATCTTTGGGGCTAATTTTAATTAGTATTTTTTGAGTCTAGGATGTGCATTTTCGGTTTCATTGCTGCTTATGTGCAATGCATTCTTTTTCTTGTGTAGTCCATTGGAATATAGGTATTGTATTGCTATACAATAATAGCATTACGGAATATATACTTTTCTAAATAGTTTTAAGTCTTATTAATATTATAGATATGCCTACGAATCTATAATAATAATATTATAATATTTAATTTATTTATCATGTACACTGCTAAATAGATAGTTTTTCTTGTATAATGCAATGTTTATAAATATCTATATTGATCTTCATTGTATCTGAAAAAACGACATGAATAGACAATGTAACAATACAAAACAATACAATACAAGGGTTAGCTTATCAAATGCTATGACGTATATACTCACTGAACATTCGCATAAGTAAATGCTTCAACTAAAATATCTCTAATTTGGGACCATCTTCATTTAAACCACCAATCTAGGAATGTTACTGATGAAATGAACCATATAAACTATTTGCTGCATTATACGCTTGTTGCCCTCATGTTATATGCTAGGCGCCATTTTGAGAAACATCGGGCCTGCCTTCAATACAAATAATAGCCATCACGTTATGGAGATTAAGATGCAGATATTGCAATTTACTTTTATTTGATATCTGAAAATAGCCATTGCTTTGTACATTCAAGTTTATTGCACCGTTTGCAAAGTGTGTTGCTGTGTACTGCAGCGAAACCTTGGTTTTATAAACTCATTAAATTAGGTTTAGATACCACGTCAGTAATTTGGTTGCGGTTTAATTAATATTAGTCTGTTTTAAACGTTCAGTGAGACTGAGTATGTTTAATAAATAGGCTATATATTTTAATTGGGTTCCATAAAGGAGGCATTCAAATGCTAATTGGATCGCGAGATACTCCTTATTTATATACACAGCATAGAAATACAAAGGTAAAAACAAAACAAAAATTGGTATAAAAACAGGATTTTAAAATGCGATTAAAAACTTGATTCCTAAATCTTTGTTACTTGTCCAGCTTCTACAGTAGAGATTGTTTAAAATTAATTCCATGCGCGATTCTTTGTACCAAAAATGTGTTGTAATTTATTGCAAAGATCCAAGTTCTAATCGACTTGTCAAAGTCATTAACATAAATCATGTTTAAAATCATCAGTTCGTTGCAGGCGGTATTTAGTGCATGTGTCTTAATTGATTGACAATTTGCACTCAATCGATTTAATCAAATATTCAATTAATCTTGCTGCCTATCTTTTTATTAGGAAAATATCTTCTTGATTATGTTTTGCATTCCTCACATAATTACTTACATTCCAATGCATTTGGAATTTCTCTCGTGTGTATTACACTGTAGAAATAAACGGACTTGTAAACAAAACGAGTGGAAGTTACTAGTTAGGCATAAACAACACCATAGTTGCAAGCAGTGGCGGCTCGTGGGCCATTGTCCGGGAGGGGCACATGTTACTTGTGAAACACAAGTACACAACTTAAAATTACACGATACATTTAGTGAGAATTTAATGTACTTATTACTCACCGATTATCAGTTTGTTGGATGTCTAACAGTGGAGTAGGCCGTCCTAGTTTTTTAATTTCTAGCTTAACAATAAATGGTACCTGATTTTCAATTAAACTAAAAATGTGTTGGACTGAATTCATGTTTAAACACTCAGCAATAGCACTCACAACATCCGACCGCACAAATCGAAATCTCGACACAGACTGAACCCACAAATACCTACTGGAGGTGATCTGTTCAAGTAAAATATTACAAAAATAAATGTCAAATTGCTTTTTCTAGGAACTCTTATTATTATGTTGGGAGGGGTGAGAATTTTCCCTGAACTACTTTTTTCCTTCCTAATCTTCGTCTTTTGTGTGACTGGCACGTACTATTGAGACAGGTATGTGACAGAGAGATGTCCACTCCACGTGGACTGAAAGTGACCACAAATCAGAATGCGAGTTTGGGACTATTCTCCAATAGGAAGGCTTTCACACTAATAGGCGGAGCTTTTATAAAACTATATTTGCAACAGGTTGTTTAGTGATGTATTGTGTTGTACTACTACCCTTGAAACTTGCACAGAGAATAGAAATATTTCTTAAACTCCCTATGGTCTCTGGCGCGAAAGAGGATAGAGATGGAAACACGTTCGATTTCGACCCAAACTCGGCTTCGGTCACCACTTTCTCTGTGCCCGAGGAGGCTGCATTTAGCGGCGTGTAAAGTGTGGGATTCATAGCTGCAGGTAGTGTTGACTAGACCCCATAAGATTAGCTAGAGCAGTCCCGGCTCATCAGGCTTGAGCCCGGAGAGCGCGAACTACTGTTCAAACTAAAACATTTGGCTTCACAAACGTAATAGAAACATTTTCAACATTTCAAAACATTTTATAAATTACAAAAAAGTAGGTATTTAAGCAACGTATTATTGGCCAGGCTAATTTATTTATAATAATGATTAATGGTTACCAATAATTAATAGGTGGGGCACGTGACCGTGTGCCCTTACAGTAGAGCCGCCCCTGGTTGCAAGTGTGTAAAAAAATATCCCTGTACAATATATGACTACTCAATATCTGTAACAACATGCAAGCAATAAATGTGTATTTTATCTTCATTGTAATTTATACATTCACATCATCTATTGATTGATTTCTTGCGGTTGGACAAATTATGATATGATTATACTGGTGGCTTTATAAAGCACAATGAAAACAATGTGTTTGAGTGCCAAGCATATTCTCCTGATGGGTATGATCGTACACATTAAAATAAAATACTAAGCCACGTATAAGGCAATGCAGAAGTATTTCCATTTGGGCAAATATGTTGGCCAGAATTTTTTTTAAATTCTCTACTTCGTAAAGAATCTGTTATTTAGAGAACATACTGCAGCCTTATATACTCACGGACAGCACAGTAAAGAAAGTTATTTTTTTCTGGGATAACATTGTTTTTCTTCCTTGCGATAATGGTTACACATTATATCGTCACGTCTTGTTTACGTAAGTTGACACACAGTCACGAGCTCATAATAATAATAATAATAATAATAATAATAATAATAATAATAATAATAATAATAATAATAATAATAATAATAATAATAATAATGATAATAATAATAATAATAATAATAATAATAATAATAATAATAATAATAATAATAATAATAATAATAATAAAAAAAATAATAATAATAATAATAAAATAATAATAATAATAATAATAATAACATATATTTTGTATTTATTATTTATAACATACAACGGTTGGGTTACACATAGGAAAATTTGATTAGAAAAAAAGTGGGCGAATTCAAGTATGTATACTTTCATTACAATTATCTCTTCTTATTAGTTGAACAATATTAAGTGCATTAATATATTAGCATAACATGTTAAACCCTAATAACAGATACCGCAGTAGAATAGGTTGTACAGTATTTGCTAATGACTATTCTAGACATAACAAACGGGAACTTTAAAAGGGAACTTTACCAGTTTTCTATAAATTTAAAACATTAAAGTTAAACTAACTAAAGTGAGGAAAAGTCACTATATATGTGTTCACTAATTTAAACAAGTGGCTAAAATACACCAGAACACCTGAACGAGCGCAAGTCCTTCAGGCGCACCTGAACCTCTGTCGAAGCTCCAGCAGAGAAAATGAGCGAATCCGAAGGTCGAATGAGGCTCTGTTGTTTTCCTTTCCTGTTTAAGGCATAGTGGATCCAATGCCGTGATATGGCGATCTCCTAACCAAAGCAAGGCCTAGTTCAGCTAATGTAAGCCACTCGAAGCATATAAGGCACTACCTAGAACCTTTTTGGAAAACAAAAATCGACATTCCAATAGCATTCGTTTTCAGTGGAAAGCAATTTCTATCACAATGGATTTTGCGCCTCTAGCTGTAGTTCGTTGTATTTGTTTAACCTTGAAACGATTGAGTTATTTGTTGGTGATAGAACTCGCAATTAAAATTACACTAATACTATACTTATTTTTAGAAAATTTATTTTCTGGTGTCAGTGAAATTCATGAATGAAGACAGTGTAAATAATTTGTACCAATATAAAGATTCACAAACACTGATTATGAAAGGAGCAAATTACACTTATAAAATGTGTTGCTGTTACAAGTTAAACAAATAAGTACTTTGGGACATTTTAAAACTGTTGAAATTGGGCTTTATACGTATAAAGTATTTGGTATTTTGTAAACATAAAAAAGGAAATGAAATAAGTTATTCACTGGGTTGTATACTTATCGTTAGTTAATGTACTTTCACATCATTCCATGATTAAAACTTAAGTGTTCTACACAATTTAAAAAAAAAAAACATAATATAACCCAAATAAATATGTATTATAACTTATTATAGCAAGCTTTTATCTCTTCATATACCTAATGAGGACATTGTTGGCTTATTTTGATCTCACACGTTCTTTTAAATTAAACATAAATTATGTAAGTGGACATAATCACGAATGGACAATAACGTAACTATAATATAGCTATAATGTTACAGGGAATGGTGAAAAATTATGTAAAAATTATGTATTATTACAGGTATCAAAATGTTAGCTGTAGGAATAAAACCAACACGATCGATATACGTTGAGTTTAAAAAACATGTACAATGAAAAACACCAAAAATTGATACAGACACCAGTGACAAATCAATAGGACAATACATTAATACGTTTTAATCAATACGCGCATATGTCAGGATTCTGTTTGTTTTGCGTTTAATAATGAGAATCTAAGAAAAAGTCAATTGAACTATTACTCAATTACTGATTCCAAGTCGAAAGTGTGATTAAAACACAACCTCCAATCTGACAAACCTGCTAATGAGAAATAATTAACACTGTAAAAATAAAGCAATGGTTTCTGTATTAAAGTGAAGATTTCATTTACGATACGCTTAGAGAACATCTTTCAAAAGCTTCAAACAGGTATTCCGACTCTATGTCAGTGCACGGTATCAAGATTGGAAACAAGTTGCATTCTCGCCGGGAACAAAAATAAACCAGCCCAATTAATACTCTAAAGCGTTTAAATTCAAAATTAAAATAAATGTATTTGTTAAGGCTGTAAGTCCACGTACCCTGCGGTACACCCGATTTCGGTTAGTTAATATTGCTCTAAAATGTGTTTAAAGTGTCCTAAATTCTAATCAAAATATCTTATTCTCTAGAGAATTTGGGGTTCTTTCATGTTTTTTTTGTTCCAATAAATATTCCGTTTTTCAAATGTTTGAATCAACGTTTGCAATGTGATGTTGCTGGGCACGTTTCACACTTAATTAAGAACATCTGAAAAACGGAAATAGTTATTGGAATAAAAATACATTCATAAGAAAGAGCACTAAATTATCTAGAGGATTACATATTTTTTGGAACAATTTTAAAACATTTTGAACTATTTTTAGCAGACCGAAATCGGGTATAATGTATCATATACGAACATGGAAAAACGAAAAACTATTTGAATCGCAAAAATTCGGTGCTGATTGATTGATAAGTCATTATTTGTTGCACTTCTATATTTTTGTTTAAGTCACATACAAATTGACTTGGTTGTAAACTTCCGACCAGGAATATTTTGGATGTTTTGTTGAACTCATTCTATGTATAAATAAGCGATCTGTATGTTGGACAAAATAGCGAAAGATAATGAAAGATACATAAATATCATTCATTGCCATTATCATTAGATAGATTCAACGAGAGCGACTTTATCATAGAGTTCTTTTTAGTTTTTCGTAATATCTAAAAACAAATAAGACATAGAAAAAGTAAAATTAATCCATGAGGTTTTCTAGGAGTTACATAACTAATAAAACACACTTCTAATAGTATAATTGCTGCGATTTTTTTATTTGATTTAAGTGTAAGAAAAGGGATTGTTATATTATTATATACAGTATTTTCTTCTTACAAAACCAGTGTTTAGTTCATACAAAATAATACGGTTATAATTAGCGTCCATGAGATATTACGCATTCTATATAATATATGCAGCTAATGTTTTGAATTTATTCTTTTTTCAACGATTATCATATTAATAAAACAATGCAGTATTATTTATAGTGTATCTTATATAATAAACAACGACTAGTTCGAGTCATGTTTGAAGTTAACGTACTATAGCCAGACACCTAGCAATTAGTCGGTATAGTTCTAGCCATATAAGGAACTTGCCATATGGGCTTGAAAACACTGTATTTGGCCCTAGAAAGAAAGCCACGCCATCGGCTTCAATGAAGGCCATACCAATTGAATGAATAGAAGACGTCTACTCCACTCGAACCTGTTCTTTCTCAAAACCGATTTGTTTTCTTTGAGAATAATGCACTGTAAGTAGTACGTACATTAATTCGAGCTGTTCAGAATTCTACGTGTATACTGTATATATACAGTGTAAGCTGGTATACAGAGTGGAAAATCTATTTTATATTTGGAGTGTGGGTTGAATCTAAAGTTATCTGCATTCCATGTAGTTGTAATGGTGTTTAAAAGCACTAAATTAAGGTCACCAGTGAATATTTTAATGTGGTCCTGAGTAGGTTAATGACTAATTAAACATTGAAATTGTTGTTAAATGTGAATACATTATCAATATTGATTCCTGTTTGACAAAAACTATGTTCATATGGGATTGGACAATTTTCTGTTTTTTAAAATTCAGAAGATCTATCACATGAATCTAGAAATAGAAACAAATATGCCTCTTGTGTTAGATTAGATAGGGACAAGGTTTCATACCTTCGTCAACGGTAGCAGACATATCAAACCACGAAGACAATGTTGCTTTGATATTCCTTCATTCAGTTTTCAATTCATTCATTCATTCATTCAAAAAAATGTTTGCAAACTTGTCTCCCGTTTATCTCACATAGGTACTATTGACAAGCGTACTATTGGCAATCGTAATATTGGCAAGCGTACTATTGACAAGCGTACTATTGGCAATCGTAATATTGGCAAGCGTACTATTGACAAGCGTACTATTGGCAATCGTAATATTGGCAAGCGTACTATTGACAAGCTTACTATTGGCAAGCGTACTATTGGCAAGCGTACTTTTGGCAAGCGTACTATTGACAAGCGTACTATTGCAAGTGTGAACATGTAATAAAACCAACATGGACGTATAACATAACAATACGATCCAATATTTTGGTCGTATTCTGAAATATAATTCATTTAATTTTGCTTAAATCTTTCATTTCAAACAAAAATCCATAATTTCACTGCTAACATTTACTCTTTGTTTTACGTAAGCCTTATATATCAAATGAGTAACGATACTTTGTAGGCTAACATTCTTATATAGGCTACTTGCATTTGCATATTAATTAAATCTTACATAGTTCTTGTAGCAAGTCTGTGGAATTTACATTTTTGCAATTGACTTAAAATAATAAAAATGATATCCGTCTAGACCGTCCAGCCGCAAAGTACTCGTTGCAATTACGTAAACTAATCGAGCGCGGAAGTGCATCCCTGACCACCTAACTGCATCGACGCAACAATTAGACTGATGTGCAGCAGAACTGGCGCCAAACGCGGTCTCATTGACGATTAGATCCAAGAGATCGAGACAGATCGACTGCGGCTCCAACATGAATATGCGAGTATTTTTAAAATTCGAACTTCTAAAGATGATTCTGATCAAATTTGCTTCAAATTTAATTCGTTTTATAGAAGGAATTAAGTTCATTATTTCGATCTGGATAAGATATGTTTTATGAGAGATTTGAAGAAACATACTAGCACCACCGACCGACTAGCATTCCGACCTCAGATCCTTACCTAGCCTTCTCCGGATTGCGATGTCAATCCCGATACCGACAATAGGGAATGCTCATACGATTTTTTTGTTCGGGGATCTGAAACGCGTACAGGTGGCTGTGACGCAATGATTCAGTAGACGTGGCGCAACAGACCAATCGCTGAGGCGGTGAGCGTACAGACACAAACCATGACGTCAAATCCACTCCACATGGCGGCGGCTCGTTTTTCGCGCCCTTTTGTTTATCGTTACTAAATCAATTATTTTGAGGCATAGACTGATCCGATTTTCAAAATTTAAAAACATATTGTTATTAGATATGCGACGACGTATTTAAAAATCAATTAAAAAATTCGTATAAGCATTCCCTATTGTGTTTGGGGATTGAGGGAACTTGCGATATGTCGATCCTCGTAGGCACAGACCAGTAATGAACTGTCCGATGTGTGTTAATGTTTCTCTGCTTGAACAGCGTCTCAACTATTATAAAATGTGCCAGCGGAGTAGCTCGAACCTTACTTGTCATAAAAACACTAATTGCCGTAACTTAACGATACAACTCTCTAAATGCGTAGCGTATTAAAACAAACTTGGTTGCAAATTACTCGAGGAAATCTTGTGTCAATAAATTCTACTCTGTTAATCTGTACTTGAAGTTGGCAAAGCGTGTTCAACAATTAATACAATACATAGACCTTGCTTAGGTTACAATGATTGTATGGGCGTCTCAGAACAAAGCTATAAACTACACGATCCTTTCAATTGTGACCGTAATCCGTTGAAGCAGAAATATTGAAAAATCAGATGCACACAAAATACAAAATTCACAATTTAAAGCTTTTATGTTTGGTGCACAATGATTATGCATTGTGTCTTCTGCAGTAGAGTTTTTACATGGAATAGAACTATAGATTAGTTATTTTATTACGATATCAAGTTTTAATATTATTCGCATGGACACCATCTTGGTTGGTACTATAAAAGAACCGGACTATAATTATGTAGTAAAAGTCAGAAAGTTAAAAATATATTCTTTTTTACGATAATATAGCAATTAATTGCCTGGATGGCCCTGTAAGCCAGAACAACTATATCACGCCACCCTTTTTTATTGCATTGTATTACTTTATATAGACATCAAACGTGTAATCCGATCGACATTTAATGATATAAAATTGCGTTAGGTTAGTAAAATGTTTCTATAATTAAAAATGTTATAAGTGAACATTATTAATGAGAATGTGTTAATGTTATTTTTGTTTGAAAAATAACCAAAATTGTGTATCTATTTCCTTGCAGGGGTTTGTTTGTGTAAACGTAATAATAGTACATAATAGCAATGAAAAATAATTTTCTTTGGATTAAATCTGGCACGATAATTTACAATTATATCTCAAATTGGATTCAATCCAATCGTAATAAATGTTGCATGTATTTTTTCTGTAGTCTCTGATGATATCTACCGTATGTAGTCATAATTTTGATTTTAATAATGTTTTAAAGATATGAACAGAAAACTTTGAACTCTCACACGTTCTGAGCTCTCACTTCCGCAGGCTGACAGTTACAGTTCCTACTTTGTATGTGCCAGAAATAAGACAGGGGTTGAATGAGAGATAAGATGTGTTTTAATGCGTAGTTACTAAACTACTAAGAAATTAAACACTCCTTTTTTATTAAGATGTTATAAGAATGAAATTTTATAATACAATCAACAAGACTTTCTTTCGTTGTTAGTTTATGGTATTGCTCTAATTTGTTGCCATGGGTCCTCTTGTGGTATACGTACTTAAAAAAAAGGTTATGGATATATGCCTATAGTACCATATAATATAAATTATGCAATTTATGTTACCCATTCGGTTGTAAATCAGTTTTTATTACTGAATTGGTTAGTCATTAAATGTATGAAAAAGTGAAATATACACCCAGCCCCAGCCTTCGTTTTATTAGTTCATGCGCTAAAATGTTACATTAAAACACACTTACGACACTGCTACTAAAAAAAACGTGCTAAAGGACGGAAAAGGTTCAATACGAACATAAAATATATACAAAATGTTGTATTTCTTTCATCTTGAGCAATTTGTTTTCTTAGTAACTTTTGCTGATTACGATGGAAAGACACGGTACGGTGTTGTAGAAAGAGATTATCCTCTGATGTGAACATCAAAATATGTACAAAACGTTGTATATTTTATTGTCCTGCAGTAAGTTATCCTTGGTTACTTAAAATACTGAACACGATAGAAATTTAATTGATTAGTTAATAAGTAAATAATTATAAAAACATTAACAATGAAATGAAAAGACACACAAAAGTGTTTCACTAAATTCAGGGTTTAAACTGCCAGTCCCGGTGGTAGAGGTCTAAGGTCAAGGCGCGCCCGGCTGGCTATAATCGGGGTTGGTTTCTTAATTTATGGATTCGAAGAAATTTAAGAAAATTCCGAGTAAAATAATCAATCCCATTCAAATATTTTACCGTGATACAAATTTCAAATCATGTTGTTTTGAAATTAAGATAAACCTATCGCAACGCGATGGTACTGAAGTACAGGACGATGCTTCCGTTCAAAAGGTATGAAGCCCGTGTGCAACTGAGAGACAGTTCTACCCAACCCCTGCCAGTCGAAGAGGCCATCGACCCGTCAGCACTTATGGCCTTAGACAAAAAACATCATCATCACCTTAATTTACTTCGAGATAATAACTCATACGCTCATAATATTTTATTTGTTATTGGGACTCTGCTTGTAAGGTAGCTATTTCATTTAATGGTGATGAAGATAATGATGATGATTCGTTCATTTCACTCATTTATGGTTTCAGAAAAATAGTTTTGTTAGCTTTACTTTTACTGGCTTTTTGTTTCCTCGTATTTCGGTGTATTTTTTTATATTACGTTTACAATGAATTAATTATCATTTAGGCATTGTTGGTTTTTGTTTCCCCTGTTATTTTCGATTCAATGTAGGATGATTGTCAGAAATAGATTTTAGTTCGATATGTCATTGATTGGTAACTAACTACTCGTGAAATCAAATTTGTGTTTTTACTCGAAGGGGAAATGTAAATTTTTGTAAACACCTTAATAATTTTCTAATCCTTAGCCTTAATTGGCCTCTCATCAAACATTAACGCATTTAGTTTTCCAGCATCTATTTATAAGGTTAATCATTGTAATAAGGTAAATCATTGTAATTCTAAACTAAACATATCTTGAATAGAACATAGACGCCACTTTATAAAAATATATAGTACTAATTTTACAAGCAAACGTATTATTTTTAAAAGAACTATATTATGAACTGTCTATTGTTTGAGTACAATCTTCTGTGCACAGTGTTCTCATGTCCCCAACTTCGCTCAAATCACTCGGCAGACTTTGTGTGGATGATGTTCGGACGCAAAATGAATCCATTAGACATTATCTAGTTTAAATTTATTTTTTGTGTACACTATTTGCATATGTATAGGGCAATAATTTGATGTATTGGATTATGGTTAATGTAGCCTATATTGACCATGTAATATATTATTTGTGCACATTATAGCATTACATCAACAAACGTTCAGAAGAGACCATTCATCGGCCATGCCTTTCAAATGGGATAGAACAGTTTAAAATTCTACACGCGAATGTTGCACATCTTTATAAAAAAAACAATATTCATGAAATGAATGTGTCGATTGGTTGGTTGTTAAATGACAATGAGGAAATAAGGTAAATGTGACAAAAAAATTGACTTCCAAAAAAACTTTTAACTCATTCATTTGTGTCGTTGGTTTGAAGTCAAAGGTATATGTATATCCGTCAGGAATAGAACGTCGTAAATGAAGTTTATGAGAATACAATGCTTATGAAATTGAATTGAACTGATTGAAACTGACCATGTATATCTATCTGAAGTATGATGATGCTGATCCATTTAACATGTAGGGCCACCCCCACAACGTTATGAGTATATTGTTATTTATTCTACTCATTCTTGATCAACACTCTTTTGTTTCTGATTTCGATTATTTCATAAACATTCAATAGAAATCCATCAACGCCGATACAACGGGCCATGATGTAATATATTTTACAACGAGCCGTGATGTGATGCAATGGCACACAGTCAAAGATATATATTTCAATCTTCAAATACAATTGTGATAAATTTAAATAATAGCTCCTTATCCTCTTACTGGAACTTATCTCTGACAGCTCACTTTGTACCGAGCATTTCCATTGAAATATATTAAGTTGTTATCCAGTATTAAACTAATTTACTTTTAAACACCTTCTACAATTTGTATTTCAACAGCCACTTCTTTTGTTGGAGGTATTTATATGATTATAGGTGCTATTATGAATACCCATGAGTGTAAGGTTTGAAAAAAAACTGTTGAAGACACCGAGATCTTACGGATGACGCCCGACGAGGAAGTAGAACCAACATAAAAAATATTTATTCTGGTCTAAGGTTCATCTCACCCGAGGGGCCGGGGGAGGGGGGAAGGGGGGGGGGTCATTGAACTCTCCTCGTCTCGAAACCTTGGATGTCTAGCCTTAAAAAATCACCCCTTATCTAAATCGCTAAATATCATCCCCTAAAAAACATACACATCGAAACGAAATCTTTAATTTTATACCTGCGGCTCGTACTGAAGTCAACCAGGTAAAGGTGCGTCGCAACCCGATAAAATAGACCCTGAACACAAAGGCATTAATATCTAGGGTCTTTGGGTTTGACCTAATATGTATATGAAATATTATTACTATGCCACTCTTTACTCTTTAGGCCCTCGCGACCCTGATAATTGTTGTTCCGGTTGATGATAATTATTAGTAGTTCAAATTTTAATCAACAGCTGTCGAAACGAAATATTCTAAACTGAAATGATTGTCATTTGTATTTAAATCTATATACCATTTCATTTCAAATGTTTCTAATTATGAATGTAATGTTTCGAAGAAAAGACGACCATACAAGTGTTGAATAAACACAATTGTTTGATAATGAACACCACTAAGAATATGCTGTATGCCAATTGGTAGGTGAATACAGAAGTCATATTTCGTGCGAATTAATGCCGCAGAGTGCGCATGACTTTTGGCTGACTACCGGCTTCACGTGACCACCTAAACAAATATTAACAACAGCTATTGAATATTACTTGCTGTAGGATAAAACTTGCTGTTGCATACTAGGGAAGGAATGTCCGAAGTCCATCTTATGACTCGATTCCAGAATTTGCCTTATGACTGAGGAATATACTGGGGGAAATACCTTTGTCGGGATCGTCGGTGGCCGGAATCGAACCCGAGACCTCTATGAATAGAGTATCGCGCCTTATCACTGAACCACCTCTACCGGTAATGGTTACCTATAGGAAACACAGGCATGATGGATTTATTAAATGGCTAAAAATATCGGAAGTCCGAGGGTATTTCACCTGCAAATAGAATTGTGAGACAAAGTTTGACTATATGTGAATGTAACGCTCTTCAATGAAGTACCATAGTTACGATATGCATGGAATGTATAAGCGTACCACATGACGTGTATGAGAATAGATACACAACTATGTACATACCTTTCTAATGATTTCCCTGGAGATTTACACAAATGAAAGGATCTAAACCTTAATTTAACCAATCGGTTCAGATTGTAGTATTCTTTTCTCAATATGTATTAAAATTCTTCCGTTACTCACACTCTCAAACGCAATTAGCACAGTTGAACAACCAACACATAATTTTGTCTTTTTCAGTAATATATCTAACTGATGATTTATTTAATTTAATTTATTCAATATTTTTAAATAAGTTTTCAATTAGTTCCAATACATTATTAATTAAAATACATTAATTTATGCAACATTTTTTTGTAGAGGAAATGCGACCAATTAATAGCTTTTCCGTCTCAATACCTTTTATTTATCACCTGTAAAATTAAAAACATTTGTTATCTGACTGACCAATGGAATAAAGTGAGCTAAGTCAAAGCCAAATCTCGGTCTTATTTTCTGATTATATCTTTAAAAGATGAATAATAGATGTCAACGTTTAAAGAACGTACTTGGGTTGGCGTCATTCATTTGGTTGTACATAACTATTACAGCTACTTTCTAACATGCTTTATTTGGTTTAGACACAAATGGTAAACTCATTCTTGATCTCCATTTTTCATTACGTATACGATTTTTCATTAAAGACGTAGGCAAAAAAATAAAAATATAGTACTATAACCGTAGGTATGTGGTACGCTAAAGAGTAAAGCTAGGTTAGATAAGAACACAATCACTCATGTTATTTCCAATATGGTTACTAATCGTAGTTTCTCATCAACGTGTGCTTTTAATTGATATGTAAAATAGATAGGGCCAACAATGATACGAGGAGTGCAGGAAAGTGGTCACCGGAGAGGTTGGGGGGGGGGGGGGATGTTGCGCTTAATCTCGATTTATTTTTGGAATGCTTTAAGCTGACAAAAATCAAGCTCTGTGTTAAATATTTTATGTTTATTTTCAAGCAATACTTGAAAAAACCTTTCACCAAACCATAGAAATATCTTTGTCGGTATATCTAGTTGAAACTAACGTGGTCATGGCATTTAAATCCTTGTTTTAAATTAAACAAACAAACATCAGCCTTACTGGCGATGCACCTAACTAGCAACCTTCTTAATTAAAATAATAAAGTAACAAAGACCAACACTCCACTGATGGATGAGAAAGAAACGACATTTGTTAAGATGTTGTTGGTAACCTTCAGCAGAGTAGCCGGTTCGATTCTCGGTGGTGAAAGTCAAGCTATTCAGACCTCCAACTCCTTTACTCTTATCATTTTGGTCTCTTTGTGCATTACCTCAATTATAATTCAATTAGCAATGTTTATACATACATACATAGATGCAGACTCAGTGGTTAGTTGTGCACGTTATCGTGTCTTAAAAACATCTAACATTATGTTCACACTTCTCGGCAATTTTGACAAGCGAAAGACCATACAAGGCTGAAAGAAGATGAAGGCTATAAGACTCAACAGTACAAAACAAAATGAACAAATACAATATGTTGCTTCGCTCCCTAAAATAAAAAAAAAAAAATGCTATGAATCTTTTCGTGATAGAGTGACGTAACGATATAATGTAATTTACTATTTTTATAACGTTTTTTGTAGTTTTTTTCAATCATTAAAAATAGCTAACAACTTTCATATTTTAGATTCAATTTTGTTACGCAAGTCACCATTGCTATAATATGGTATCAATTCTGTATTAATGCATTTTACATAATTTAATCTATTAACGTTTATATATTTGCTATCTCCATTTCATTTACAAACATGACTCTTCACACTGAAATTAAATAAATAAATGAACTTCACACACATGCAAAATGTACGTTTAACCGTGGATACTATAAGTAATAAAATGGGTTTTGGGGACTAATTATTTTTTTAGATGTAACGATATATATTTATACTTCCAAATATGAGTTTTGTTCTCTCTATTTAATGAATTACTCAAATGATGTATTCAGTTTAATTAATGTAAATCAATTTTAAAAATGTATTTTAATTAAATCGTGTATTTGTAATTAATAAAAATGTATAAACTATCAATATACTATTCGATCTCCAACTCGTAATTTTCAAGACGTCTCACCGTGTTTCGAGATGCAAAGGCAAAAGGGGAACCTGTGTTTGCATGTGAGCTTACTGGCACGTATATACATGTGTATAAATCTACCCCAACCTACATCACCATGATAATGTATGTGCTAGGTTAACGCACTGTCTGATTCGAGAAAGAAAAGGGGATGTTTTTTTTGTACCGGTTAGTTTTTTGTTTGCTCCTCTCGCGCATCTCCTGTGAAGCTGCGTTAGGGAATTTATCTGAGAGCAGCCCTTTAGTTTGGTTGTATGCCCGGGTGAATAGTTATATATCTTGATTATATAGGATAATACGATGCTTGTATACGTCTATGCTGGCAGCGCTGGAGGGGGGAGGGGGAGGGGTGGGGGGGGTGCTCCTCTGTATGAAGAAACCCAATATACTGGCAGTACACCACATTGCCACCCAATTGTATGTTGAACTACCCTGCGGAAATCCCGATTTCTGTCCTTTAAATTTACTTTAAAATTGTCAAAAAGTTAACCAAAATATGTTATCCCCTAGAGCATTTAGTCTTCTTTCTTGTGATTGTTTCTTTGTTAAAAAAAAATGACCGTGTTTTAAATTAACTGATATAACTTTTGTAATGTGACGTTGGAACAAATTTTCACAATTTAAGTTAATTTGGAAAACATAAATATTTTTGGAACTGAGATACGATAGATAAGAAAAATAATTAAATTCTATTGGATATGACCTATTTTTGATTATTTTTTGACAATTATAACGAATTTTAAAGCAATTTTAGCAGACAGAAAAACGGGAGTTTCGCGAGGTAGATCGACATATTCGATATCTGCTAACCACAAGGATACAGCACACTAAATGCAATTATTAGAAAAATACACAATACACACAGAATTTTAAACTATTGCGAAATGTTGTTATATAGATGGTTATGTAGAAAGTTGGCCAGTGTCTAAGAATTGTTAAATTATATTCACAAATCGATAATCGAATGGAATTATTTTTAAGAAAATGTCTCTCAGATGTTGATGTGCGAACGGCTGAAAGTCATAATGGGAACCACAAATGATCGATACACAGAATCAATAAAATCCCTCACTTACTCAAGTTACATAAAAAAAACTCATACATGAAATACTGCACAAGTTTTCAACTTATATATAACATAGTGAAATATGTGTCCATCTTATATGTATCATGTGTTCCTTTATTGCCAACATCGTGTTTTGTGAAAGCACTCTTATCATCTGTGGTGAAAGCAATTGTATACTGTTGACACATCCACTAACATCTGATTCTGCTTCGTAATATCAACATGGAGACAAATCATCGACGTAGACGCCCAACAGCCAATAATGAAACCAAATGACGACTCTGTCTATCGTTCGGCGTATTCTGGCCTACATAGCCGCGCTCTACAACAATACCTAAGCGGAAGTGATAAGCAACGTTTCTTGTTTGTGATTAGGTTTATCTTTCAAGTAGACTATACTGCCTACAGTTGGTTATATCACTACTTTGTTGTGTGACTGAGTAGTGCGTTAGTCAACCTTGATAATATATTCGTAATTTGTAAGCTCGATTCAGTATAAACAAACACTGTACTGATTTTGTGTGTAAACATATTATATAATTCATCGTTACGGTAAGTAATCAGTGTTTATAGAACTTCTAATTGGCACAACACACTGAAGATTTATAAATAAGGGCAACTGATGATCCTTAGACCATTTTAGATTTTACTAGGTAACAAAAATCCGTTTCCAGGCCCCAATTTGTTGTTTTTATTACTGTCGTAGGTTGGCAGTTGTAGGGCTCATTGATTTTCTACTGTCTGCACCCCTTCAGGTAGTTTCTGTGTTTTTGAGAATTTGTTTAGTTCGGAAGGAATATTGAAGAAGTCAAAAGTCTGACTGAAGCTTGTGACTGTGGTAACCTAAATGAAAGTCTGCCAGCCATAATTGCCGAAAGCGGGAATCGATCCCGAAACCTCCCGTCATAAAGTCTCATCCACTGTCACAAGGCCAGTCTGAACGAATAAAATACCTGTTCAGAGTAACATCAATAACATTTCCTTTCAACAATTCACTTTTAAAATTTATTGCTCTCTTTCTCTATGTGTAATATAATTTGTATGGAGTCTAGTCCGTTTCGTGGTCCGCCCTTATTTAATCATACCGTAGACGTAAGATATAATTAATATCTTGTGGCTTGGATGAAAATTATGATAACCCACAGCACGTGAAAATCTTACACCCTTATTTCTTTAGGGGGAAACTATTTTTTTTGTATATCAATCAAAAGAAGATTTTTCTACCTGAGATTTTGATTAAAATGAACTTCGGGTTGTTGACCCTCTTATAAAAGACCTTGAGTTACGAGATACTAAGTAGATTCTGAATAGGGGAGATATTTTATGTGGCCGTAAAATAAATAAAAGATTTCGATCATCATCATTACTTGAATGGCATGCTTTGTGAAAAATATATATTTACTTCTCTTTAAATGGTCTAGGTTAAAATACGATATAGTTTATTGTGGTTTTTAGGCTTCAACACCCTTCTTATTTACAGGTCAACTTGTATATTCCTATTCCAGACATCAAGCTAAAAGAAGCTTGTCACTACTCACTGCAGACTGTAGAGCTCTTTAGGCCAGTGTGCTGAATGATGAAGCGCCCTTGTATCTGTGACAAAATACCGGTGAAACAGAATTACACTTGACTTGCCTGGCCTTGGGCCTTAGAGATGAATGTGTGAGGTGCTTTGATACGTACCAACTGTACCTGCAGACAAAACTGTCTGGGTTTTATTGGGGCTGTTGAATTACGTTTACTCGAATTTCATGGAAGGTAGGTTTATTGTAAGAGACGGGTGATTTTAGATCGCCCATATCAGTGAAGAAACGTGTGTAATTCAAAGAGGGATGTAGTAATAAGTTAATACATTTTTGTGTACGTTTCCCTGTCTGAGATATATCTTACATAATAATGTGACAGTATTATATCTAAATCCCTTTTTTTGTGTCTCAACCTACATCCATATAGAAGTAGTGTGCACATACGTACATGACTCTTTGTTATCTGTGGAAGAAAAATAATGGCCAAGTTTTTTTTATACTGTCGGTTTTGTAAAATTATTCTGGACTCGTGGTCGCACTTAGCTGCATTACCGATCTTGCTTCTTAATTTTGTATTTCAATAACTGTTCGTCGTCGTCTTACCCTCCTAGAATAACTGAAGAACTTTAACAATATGTAACAAGTAAGTATATAATTCTGAAAACAGGATTGAAAACTAGACTCTGCCAATGTATTTATTTGTATTAATATTTATCTATGTGTTTATTTTTTATTTATTTATTTACTTATTTATTCATTCATTCATTCATTCATTCATTCATTCATTCATTCATTCATTCATTCATTCATTCATTCATTCATTCATTCATTCATTCATTCATTCATTCATTCGTTCATTCGTTCATTCGTTCATTCATTCGTTCATTCGTTCATTCGTTCATTCGTTCATTCGTTCATTCGTTCATTCGTTCATACGTTCATTCGTTCATTCGTTAATTCGTTCATTCGTTAATTCGTTCATTCATTCATTCGTTCATTCATTCATTCATTCATTCATTCATTCATTCATTCATTCATTCATTCATTCATTCATTCATTCATTCATTCATTCATTCATTCATTCATTCATTCATTCATTCATTCATTCATTTATTCATTCATTCATTCATTCATTCATTCATTCATTCATTCATTCATTCATTCATTCATTCATTCATTCATTCATTCATTCATTCATTCACTCATTCATTCATTTATTTATTTATTAGTTCTATTTTAAGTTTTTATTTTCTTTACAATGATGCATTGTTTCACACATATTCCTATTTTTATATATATGTACCTTCATCAGTTTTTGGGATAAAGATCCGTACTTTTACCTATACCTACCTTATATCAAAGAATATTTATTTATTGTTAAATTATTAACACATTTATTCATAAACTGGTGGTGACACATTGTGTTAAGTGGCATTGCTCTAATCTTGCCACCAGCAATATGCATTCTGTATGACATATTGGCAATAAATAATAATAATATTCTTAGTACGCATATAAGGAGAGGAGGCCTCACACACACATCACATCACTTTGCTCGCCCACGTAAACGGTACAAAGTGTACAGAGATCCATTTAGTAATCAACTTTACGCCCACATTTGTATAATAACAGTTGTATTTTATTTACGTACCATAAATAACCACAATTATCTCATATCAATGTCGCTCCCCCATTTACCAAACAAACCTCCAGAAAGGTATCAAATTTAATTAACGGAACGCCATGAAAATCTAGCGGTTCCCACTAAATTAACGAGCAGTATAGAGGACGACAGACTTTTTTATCCGAAGCAACAAGAAAAAAAATACTAAAAAACGTTTCTTAAAAAACCACCCCCCTAGCGTGGGATAGCATCTTAGGGAGGATGCGAGGGTGAGAATAGGACCAACTTAAAAAACAGTCCATAAAAATCAACCCGGAACTGAATACCTGAGCCAAACATTCCGCCTGAAAAAAAAAACGTATTTCTCCACTAATACGTCCCACATTTGGAAGTCATTACGGTCGATTCACGTAGTAGTTTTCTATATCTATCAACACTGCGACCCACTTTCGGTTCGATTCGGTCTATCTGCTTCTAGAATGTCAACAATGGCCACTATGTGAGCACGTAGCCCCAACGCGTGGACTTGTACACCCGGATGTGTAAACACTTGTCACATATTAATACGCACACATAGACAGGGCTCGTAAGTGGAGGATAATGGTTGGCTACTGATTAATAAACATTAACAGCTCATGTAAGTAGGTATTTTATAAAATTATCAGTGTTCCATCGATGTACCACGCCCTTATTATGATTATTATTTATTTTATAATTCTATAACGTAATTAATTAAATAGATTGGATTAGCTCAGCAGTAAAGAATACGTCGGATGGTAAAAGCATTTTAATCCATCATATGTTATGCCAACCTTATATAAGCCATCATGCAGATTCTTGTGTGCGTGGAAGCTGCGAGTATGATTCACAAACCACATTTAACGTGAGTGAGTAGCTCGCAACATAAAACCACGCACTTTGCGGTAATTTTTATGATGTCTTGATTCATGATTGATGAAAGTCTTGCTTCAAGATATTGAAGATATTGAAGATCAATATCTTGCTTCAAGATATTGAAAAAGTTTATCAGGGATTGGGTTTTGTATGAGCTAAATAATGAACTTAGAAACTTCAAAATAGTGTAATTGTTATGAGTCCCCGAAAACCTAGAGCTATTTAAAATTTAAACGCCGTGTAAAAAGATCGAGAAACTTGCGCGAACTGCGAGTTGATAGCATGGGACTCGCCAGCAGCCCGTCACACGGTCGAGCCAATTCGGTGAGCTCGAAATATGTTCACGTTGTTCAACTTCCTATAGCGAGTCAAGTTATAGCGAGCTCCGATCATATAATTCGTTATTTTGACACGTGACCAGTGACATATGATAATCTAGTATTTTATCCTATTATCATCTATTATTATTATATTATTATATTATTAGTACCTATCTATTATACGTTTGTGGTGTATTGGAGATAGTATTTCTCGATCGTCTAAAACGGCTGTTAGGTTCGTTTTCCTGCTATTTTTGCATGGTGGATTGTGCGTTTAAAATTAAGTTATATACCATATCAATATCAATATTTCGTAGTTAGAATAATTATTACAATATAGCTCACTGCCAATAATTGACACATGAATTGGAGACGTTTTCAATGAAGTTAGCTGGAATGGACACTTTGTGCAACAGGGGGTCCCAATTACACAATTTCTTATTACTCTCACCCCCTTTATCAACGGGACCCTAAAATTTGTCATTAAATTATTTAACCACTTATACGTAAGTCCGCACAAAAATTATCCATAGAGTTCACAGAACATGGGCCCCTGCCTGATTCTCAAGGGCCCAGCTCTGGGGACTTACCGGTGAATGTCCCGGTCCCCCTGTGGGCCAGTCCAACCCTGGCCTAGTAGTAGCCAGTAGCCACATCCATACACTTGTCGTTGCCGTTGTTGTTGCCGTTGTCGTTGCCGATTAGTCGGGATCCGAGTGTGTTTAGACGGTAGGTCTTTTGCCTGACGCTAAATATTTTGTAGAATTGTAGAAAGTATTATATCACTATGAAGCTAGTATAGCAATGCAGCCATTATATATTTTACATTTGTCATTGTTAACGAGGAAACTTAAAATCAGTACTTAGTCTGAAAAACTGAATGGGTATAAGGTAATTATTTATTATTTGGAGATTTACTACGTCATATGACGTCGGGGGTGGAGGAAGGGGACCAGTAGGAGAAGAAATGGAACTCATTTTGTCGCCTCTTACGATTGGCAGAGTCACCCTGGGATAAATTCTACCACCGGCCGGTACACATAAAATAGAAATGTGTTATTAATTTAAGATGTATTCTAAACCAAATAAACAACGAAACTAACAAAAGTTGAAATAAGATTGAATGGTAAAAATGTGCCAGAAGCAACAAGTTATAGAACAGCTGTTGAGAGTCACGGCAACCATAGAATAAAGGTAGAAAAGATGTTTCTAACTCTTCCATCACAAACATCGAAACAACGACCTCCTACATCAGAGTCTCGTACAGAACCTCTGAGCCACTGCTCCGTACAAAGTATCCTCATCATACTATCTCAAACTATGTAACAATACAAAAACCCCGACGTAACCAAACTTCAACAGGTCATTATAAACATTTGTTTAGAGCGCCAAGGTCACTGTTGAGTCTACGACTACGATAGATACACTTCCGTGTTCTGTCGGGGTCAACGACCTCAACCTATGAGATAACAGGCTCGTCTCGTCGTAGACTGGGTCACGTCACCAGATAATATACTCGGTTTGGCGTTGTCATGGTGCTACTGCTCGGTGAACCAATCAGCACGCTTGTTTTTCCCGCCTTTTTTTAGCACTGCTCTACGCGGGCATGGTGACACGAGAGCAGGTAATTGACTAGTACAGATGATGGATGGTTGGGTGATGTGTGATGTGTGATGTGTGATGTGTGATGTGTGATGTGTGATGTGTGATGTGTGATGTGTGATGTGTGATGTGTGATGTGTGATGTGTGATGTGTGATGTGTGATGTGTGATGTGTGATGTGTGATGTGTGATGTGTGATGTGTGATGTGTGATGTGTGATGTGTGATGTGTGATGTGTGATGTGTGATGTGTGATGTGTGATGTGTGATGTGTGATGTGTGATGTGTGATGTGTGATGTGTGATGTGTGATGTGTGATGTGT
Organism: Isoperla grammatica; assembly: GCA_945910005.1. Taxonomy (NCBI): domain Eukaryota; kingdom Metazoa; phylum Arthropoda; class Insecta; order Plecoptera; family Perlodidae; genus Isoperla; species Isoperla grammatica. The sequence continues at coordinate 10,486,103 of OX246740.1, read as the reverse complement.
GATGTGTGATGTGTGATGTGTGATGATGTGTGATGTGTGATGTGTGATGTGTGATGTGTGATGTGTGATGTGTGATGTGTGATGTGTGATGTGTGATGTGTGATGTGTGATGTGTGATGTGTGATGTGTGATGTGTGATGTGTGATGTGTGATGTGTGATGTGTGATGTGTGATGTGTGATGTGTGATGTGTGATGTGTGATGTGTGATGTGTGATGTGTGATGTGTGATGTGTGATGTGTGATGTGTGATGTGTGATGTGTGATGTGTGATGTGTGATGTGTGATGTGTGATGTGTGATGTGTGATGTGTGATGTGTGATGTGTGATGTGTGATGTGTGATGTGTGATGTGTGATGTGTGATGTGTGATGTGTGATGTGTGATGTGTGATGTGTGATGTGTGATGTGTGATGTGTGATGTGTGATGTGTGATGTGTGATGTGTGCTGTGTGATGTGTGATGTGTGATGTGTGATGTGTGATGTGTGATGTGTGATGTGTGATGTGTGATGTGTGATGTGTGATGTGTGATGTGTGATGTGTGATGTGTGATGTGTGATGTGTGATGTGTGATGTGTGATGTGTGATGTGTGATGTGTGATGTGTGATGTGTGATGTGTGATGTGTGATGTGTGATGTGTGATGTGTGATGTGTGATGTGTGATGTGTGATGTGTGATGTGTGATGTGTGATGGGGAAGAGGGGAGAGATCAGATGTAGCATGTAGCACACTCCGGACGAAATTCTGGCTTGGATAACAAATTCTGGTCAACTGTTTAGAAGCGTGGGAATGGGAAGATATGTTTATGTATTAAATTTGTATATATTTATTGTTTTATTTATGTATTTATGATTTTGTATTTATATTGTTTAGTTATCTACGATTTACTTCATTTTTTTTTTAAAAGACCACGTGTTAATATGATTACTATTTTGTTTAGTTGGTTAATTATTAAGAACAATTTTAATGTATGTTTCTACACTGTGTTCTGTATTATGTAAGATTTATCATCATCAACTTTAACTTTTGGTTTACGGTAGAGTGAAAGAAGCAGGAGGTCCAGCCTGATTCATACGATAATACATTATGTGGTGGGGGGGATGTATTGCCCCTCCCCCCTACACCCTTTCCCTCAGATCGTTTGAACTAGCGCTTACCCGGCTGGTCCTCAGTCAGAGCCTCCAGACTTTCTGGCTGAGGATGCCCTAGTCACTGGGTTCTGTGGCCCCTTACACAGGTTCAACCCCTACTGCAACAGACGTACAGAGGGGTTACGCTATGCCGAGAGCGTAGTGCATGTGCATACTACGGCCACCTGTTGTTGACGTCTTGAACTAGAAGCATTGTTTCAAGGTTACGCTGGTTCGGACGATACACGCAGCGGGAACATTGAAATGTGTTCAAGAAATATACAAGAGATTGAGATATATTTATGTTGTTATTATTTCTGGTCGTGTCGTTACAAAGTATGTGTTAGATTTATAAATATGAAATAAATTAATATATTTTCTATTACATTTGTACATAATATATGTTACTTGGAGTTGCATGAACATTCAGTATCTAAAGAAATTGTTTAGTGACTCGTAGAACATAATCATGTTTATATTTGGTTTGTTGCTGTTGTATGAATAACTTCGTTGTGGCATTTAGTTGGCGGAGGTTTGTTGCGAAGAGGTCGGCGATATTTTGGTCGGTAGTTGCGGGTTGTAGTAGGCAGAGTACGCCACCTGATGCGCATCCCAGACGCGGGAGTAGGGACCTCCACTGCCGGCCGAGCCGCCGGAATTGGACGGCTCCCAGCCGGGCTCGTACGAGGATGTGGGGGGAGATGGCGCTGCTGGTGCGGAGGACGGGGCGCCGTAGGGCATGGGGGGCGCTGGGGGGGCCGGGGCAGGGGGGCCGTAGGGCATGGGCATGGCCGGCTCGGGCATGGGCATGGGCATGGGCATCATCATGCCCCCCTTCTTCAAGAGCTGCGACGCGATGAAGCCGACGACGAGGAGGATGGCGATCTTGCTCAGGACGAGCGCCTTCAGGGACTTGATGCCGACGATTGCGAGGAGGATTGGAGTCAGCGCTTTCATCTTCAGCTTCAGCAGGAGCAGAATTGGCAGAAGGAGTTTCTTCTTCAGTACTCCGCGGGCTGAAACGTACAAACAATGATGTGTCGGCCATTCAACTGACAACAGGCGCATGGGAAGTGCTTTTTGATAGGGCGACGAAAATGACTCTCTCAGTGCTTTATATGAAAATACAAAGATATTTTTAGGGCTTATCTGCCGTAAGTGCCGTAAACAGATTTAGTTTTTTCAGATCATTTTATGTTTGAGAAATATTATCCTGCCCCCTGGAGAGGGGGGATGATACTCTCGCCCCCCTGCTTCGGATCAGGGGGGCAAGGAACGACTCTACCCTCCGCTCAGGTTCCGACGACGCTGCTAACAAATTTGGAATATTCCTATAAACGATAAGCAATTCCATACTCTTTGAAATATGTAAAACATATGACTTAGACAACGGTTCCTGACTCCTGTATATTGTTATCACTTATCAGAATTTGTAAACAAGAATAAATGTGAGAAATTTAACGTAGATGAATGCATTTCGGATGTACGTTCACTTTAGTGCATTATTATTATTTATTATTATTACAAAATAATTGTGAGTAACGATAGTTTATCAATAGTGATATGGATTCATAAAAGGTCCAACAACGAATTATTTTCTTGCAATAATATTCACATGATAGTATTTTAAGAACATCATACCCTAATTCCCAAAACGTGCAATTCAGAATTTTTTTAGGAATACAATAACAGTATTACATTTCGTAAAACTCTAGGACAAAGACTGAAATTATGGGGAATGCCACTTTGCCATCATTCACGAATTTACGTAATGTTAGTTGCCTTGCACTTTTCTTCTCAAACCTAACTAATGATACAAAAAGAAGTAGATGATACAGAAAATAAATAAAATTAAAAAAACAAACTGTTAATACATGTTATGGCTACTCAACATTTTAGTATTGTCTACGATAATATTGAATGCCAATGGTAAACGTAATATATAAATTAAAAATTAAAGCCGATTTAAACGCAAAATACATTTGACGATAAAATAAAACTACTCTAAAAGAAGAGGCAAAGCTTTAAGCTACCCTCAACCGACGCAGGGGGGTGGGAATGCCTTTTAATTGGTACTTAATTAACCAAAAAATTCTTCTTTCAATATATTCTAATCTCATGAAATCAGTATTTTTTTTTTGAGTAATCTATCTTTAGAACGATAACGCAGAATTGAAAAGATGAGACGAAAAATGGTTCAAATAATGTAACGATTAATTATTGTTAGTTGTTACTGTCATTAGTGATTACTAATTAAGGAATACACATTTATAAATATGCCTTGTAAATGATTGTGACATTGATGTTCAAATAACGAAACCCAACCGAATCAGTATTTTTAGTTACGTATCTTCAGAACTATAACAACGTTGAAAGGTGTAATGCACATTGTACAATGGTACAATAATATAATCAGTGTTACGAATAAAAGTACACTACACGAGCAGTAACCACGGTCATCAAAAAATTTAAAAACAACTCAGGAAGTGCGTTAATTTTAAGAGTGTCCACTCTCTTTCTCAGACGCGAGGGCGAGCATATGACGCAAGGGCACATCAGAATCAGTGTTATTGTGATTCTAATTAAGGAATTAATAACTGAATAGTATCCAAAATAAATATCATAAATAACAAACGAACGATTGCAAATTATGAAAGTGTTTTTAATTTAATTTTAGTTCTTTCGGTAACACATCTACTATCTAGTGTATTTTAGTACACTGTTCCAATGTTTCAATGGTGTAACGAACGTTCATGTCGCACAGTTTCTTTATTCTGTCTACCCTTTTCCGTTAAAATACAGTATTACAAAATTTGATTATGATCATTTGAATAAAATACACCAATTTTCTGGTTTATCCGCATTCTTCGTCCGGCGACAATTCTCGTATTTTATTCTATCAAGTGGTCTTGTCTTAAGTTTGTGTTAAAGTTCCCCCGACCTAACTAGTCTCCTGCTTACGAGATATCCGAGTCCAATAGTACCAACTTAATTTTCTACTTTTAGTTCTTCTTACTATCTGCTTGAAACAGGTCCATTACGGATAATTCACTACCTTGGGTTGGATACTTGGAAATTCCCAATAAAGCGGGCGTGACTAGTGAGGCTTGTGCACTCTACTAAGCGGAAGATTGCCTTTACGAATGTGTAAACGAACGTCAGTAATCTGCTGATTTTCTTTGAATCAACCTGCACGAAAGGGGGGGGGGGGTCGTTGTGATACTAATTACGTTTGTATATAGTATACCTTCTCGGTTACAAGAAGTGATTTTCAGTAGGAGACGTTTTATATACAATTATTTTGTGCTTCGCTGCAATGGCGGCTCCAAAGTATTTGCAAACATGTTTTAATATTATTTCTACAGGACAGTAATCTCTAATTATACATAATGACAACATAACATAACAATAATAATAATAACAACAACATACATAATATGTGCACGTGTACATACCTTGAGAGAGAGACCTATCTTCAACCCTGTCTTCCTCGGGGAACTCGACCTTGAAGTTCGCCAACCCCCTGGCAGGTCTGATGGTGATCTGAGCTCTTTGGAACAAGAACTCGGGCAGCTGAACCTTGAACTCGTGCGTCTTGAGGTATCTGCTCACCCTATCCATGATCTCCTGATCCATATCCATGACGTCATCCATGGACCTCCCTTTGGGCGTGATCGTGTCCAAGTAGGACAACACCTTCGACCTAACACACGTCATGTACGATACATCGCCGGTAAAACAGGTCGCTACAATCTCAGACACCAGTTCTTCACCACTACGAATCTGCCGCGAATCTGTTGAAATCTGATTTTCGGTGACGTCAATTTCCCTACCGGAAACAACAACAACAACAACCACCAACATGAATACACATAAACGTTGAATCATGATTGAATGAATAAATAAATTCTCGATATGCAACGAAGTGACACTGGTGACGGACACAGTGATAATGATAGGCCACTCCTTCTGGCTAGCACCTTTTATTTAAGTGACAGTTAACAGTGTCACCGGGTCATATATTAGAATTAAAAGTATCGTTGTGTGGCATGTACTGTGCACCTCCTTGCTTATTGTAAGGCGCGCGACGAATACCGAACCGTACAGCTATAGCGGATGCCGACAGCCAAATTTGGCGGAGGTTTTCTATGTCAGTTAGATCGTGATTAAGAGAGGATTTAAATTAGGTTGTTATTAAAAGGAATTTTTCGTTTATATGGGGTTGCTCTACATTAATTGTGATTCTGTTCATGAGGGTGACAGTAATTGTTTGGATCGGTATTAGATCCTGTTACTGAGTTCGTTTTCAATTGATGTCTATGTCTCAACTCAAGGAAATCAACCAGTACTTGAAGATAATTAATTAATTTAATACATGTACATTTAATCAATTCATCGTATTACTTCATCTGCACCATTATGATTCTTCTATAATAGCTAAATGTTTTTTTAGGTATTAGTCAAATAGTTACATATTATTAAAAGGTAAAATAAATACGGTACTTGTGGATATATGAAAGAAAATTGTCACATGCAATACAAGATAAGAACGATTACGGGCATTTAAAAAAATGGGGATCTGCTAATAATGTATTGTATTGTATATATTAGAAGCTGTTGAATTACATTTAAATGTCTTACAACTATGATCATCGTTGTCTCGATTAATAATTGATTTCTTGGACGAGATAAAAGTTAGCGCCGTGCATACGGAAAATAAAGTAATAACCTGCACTATCTGTATGCATTACTAAATATTAAAATTATATTGGTTTAGAAAAATTATAAACTATTATTAATAGATCACATCTAAAATTGACCATAAGGCAAAATAGTATGTGAGATCTAGGTATGAATACCATTGCTTGCATGCACAAGTGAGACTAAACACATACATGTGTTATCGAGCATCAAGCTATTTCGAAGTGCTATTTTTAAGTGTTACTTAGAACCAAATAGTTTAATAAATTACAATTCAACAGATTAACTTGTAGATTTTCTAAAATTAAACTAAGCCCTTCATGTGTATTAATTTCAGCCATACATTTAAATTAAACAATCATAACTTTACTATGAATTGAGAAAAATGTTTTAGAACATAACACAGGGTGGTACAAATGTTTCAGTTTTCATAGTCTTTACCTGGCATGAATTGCAACTAGATATTAACTCAGGGCTTCAGTGAGCCGGTTATCGCCAGCAAGTGTAGAGTAATGATTGTATCTGGGCAACACACGCAAACAACAACGTTTCGTTAGAAGAATTTATTCATGTAGCGTACGTATTTCTTTGTTCAATAAACGTACGAGTAAATTAATATTTTAAGTACCTATTTGCTTTATAATTTATTACTCATGTGTTCTGTGATCGAGAACTCAGTAAGTTATATGACATGTAATGATCCAGGTCGGTACACTTTTTCTGTAATGCACGCCTAGTGTATTAATTTAAAATTATAAATACAGTTTGTTCATATTAACTCAATATTCATAATTGTTAAGTCAAAGAAATGAATACACCAGAAAATTAAGACATTGATTTTCATTGTGTATTGATAAGAAATTAGTTTATTGAAAATACACGCTAGAGAGACAGATGTAAATTATTGTCAAGTGCTCTCAAGTGCTGAGTATTATTATATTTATTATATTATATTATGTATGTATGTATGTATGTATGTATGTATGTTTATTTGTTGGCTCATTTAGCCATTTTTAGCATTCCGATACTATTATGACATTGATACAACACACTCCCAATTACAATATCACAATTACAATATTTGTTTAAGATTAAATAGACTTCATTTGGAACTCACACAACTTACTTTTTCCATTTTTCCATCACACTACAGTATGGGCTTAGGCCTAATATTACATATATTTCACATCTTCTCTTTCATTCTGGTTTACTTCAGGGTGTTATGTTACACGGCGTAGATGGAAGAATGAAACAAAGTATTACAAGGTAGGGTATACTTGATGAAGTAATCATAAATATTTAGGAATGATGTTAAATAAAAAACTTGTTTGGGCTGACCAAGTACAGGCATATGCTAGAAGGGAGTAAAACCCCAGAATAATGTAATGAGGAACCTTACAGGGGAAAAGGGAGGGAGGAAAAGTAAAGGCATACAAGGTTTTAGTGAAGTCATACCTATAATGGATATGGAGGATCTCTTTGAGATCCGCACAGGAAAAAGGATGTAATGATAGTGCAGAGCCACTGGCTCTAATGGAGCAGGGGAGAGTGAAGGTGTACGGCACTGTTACAAGAATGATAGATGATCTAGATAGGAAATCGTTGGAGGTGAGAAGGAAGTTGGAGAGGCTGTGTAATATATATGTATATAGGATATAGAATAGAATATAGGCTGTGTAATATGTATAGGAGGTTGTAGGAGGAACAAAGGTTTGCCAGGTTGGAGAGAGGTTCATGATAGTATTCAAGTAGCTGGATACAAAGAAAGCAAAAACCATAAGTTTGGAAGAACAGATTTGGGCAAATGGTTATATTTGGGTCAGATATCTTGGTCATTTTGGGTATAAAAGGATGGGACAAGCTCTCTAAAACACCGATTGTGCAGAAAATCTACATTCTTTTAGAGTCCTACTGAAGAATCACAAGCCCAATTAAATAACTTTAATTTTTATTATAATTTTACCACCGTGTACGCGATTGGAATAAGAAGTATTTCTTTGAATAGGTACTTAATTTGTATTAATTTTGTCTGTCTACCCACTCAGAACAACATTGAAAGTGTGGCCATTTTGCAATTATGTGAATTATGTGTTTCTTGGCTATGCTACTTCATATACTAAGCCTGAGGACACTAAAATGTGCTTTTCCTCTGCAACCATGGGTATGGAAATCATAGTAGTACAATGTTATTATGTTACATGTACAATGTTTTCAATATGGCAACACATTACATCCACAATGAAAGCGTTTAGAAAAAGATAAGGAAGTTAAAAATAACTAATAATAAATCATTACGTTGGTCATCATTGAAATTGCCCCGTAAATGTTGACTGGGAAAACGCTCTGTGTGGCGCGTTGATAAGCGAGCATGTCACCTTCCAAGAACATTTTGTGTTTGCGTTCAATTTAAAACGAAGAACTCTCTCTATCAAAAAACAAAATGTAGACCGTTTTTGTATTATTATTATTATTATTATTATTATTATTATTATTATTATTATTATTATTATTATTATTATTATTATTATTATTATTATTGAACGTTGTGGAGAGCGTTGTTTACGTTACCTAATTCCTAAAATTTTTAATTCATTGCCGCCTGACGTCGTATCCTTGGATAAATTATCGTTAATTAAGACAAGTTTAAAATCGCATTACCTTATTAACCTTCCAGACAGAATGTACTGAAAACTTCCCTGCATTAATTGCGCGTACAGTGCTGAACGGTATGTTTAATTATCTGTTACCCTTGTATGTAAAATTGACTTTGAATTTTTAAATGTGGAATAAATAATTTTCTATTTCAACCCCTTATATCATATTCTATCATATTATTATTATTATGTATCATATGCATCATATTATTGTAAGTCATGATATCGTTTTGTTTCTTTACTTTTGTGTTTCTGCTTTCTGCTACGAATGTGCTAATTTACGTCTTTTATTTGTATGTGACCCACTGATAAGCCACTAGGCTTAGTGGGATATTAAGTATGCACAAATTGTATTGTACATTGCTAAAGTTTGTAATAAAAAAAAAAAAAAAAAACTTTTATTATTATTATTATTATTATTATTATTAATATTATTATTATTATTATTATTATTATTATAATAATAATTATAATTATGTTAGTAATATTATTATTATTATTATTATTATTATTATTATTATTATTATTATTATTGTTGTTGTTATTATTATTATTATTATTATTATTATTATTTTTATTATTATTATTATTATTATTATAATTATTATTATTATTATTATTATTATTATTATTATTATTATTATTATTATTATTATTATTATTATTATTATGTTTATTATTATTATTATTATTATTATTATTATTATTATTATTATTATTATTATTATTATTATTGTTGTTGTTGTTATTATTCTTGAATGTTGAAACGTGGTAAATTCAACGGGGTATTTCATAGTGTTTTTGAAAATTTATTTAAATACTGCGGACTGTACGTGCTCAAAGAAAGTATGAAATATTATTTTTATTGATTTTACTAAACTATAGTTTTGAAATAAAGTATAAATTATTGAGGTTATTTCGTATTGGCTATTGAATGGATATTTAATACCTACATGCACCTCCGCCTTTAGTCTATAAGCCGATCAAGTATTCAATGTTTGCCTAGCGCAATCGTAATTGGAATGCGCGACATTGAAAGTTACAAAAATCCCATTGTTATTCATAGCGCGCGAGGCACATGGCTCCACATTACACTTATCCGGCATCGCTACCCTATAAACACCAAAAACAATTATCAGGAGGGGAAATCAAGGGGAAGCTACTTCCGACTAATATAAAACTACCAGCTGCCCCTCTGTGGTCGTCATAAGCTCACTTACTGTTAACAATTACACGTCGGTTGGAGAAGAAGATTGGGAACGAACTATACCACAATGGCTTCCTTTACGTATGCGATTATGTTTGCGATGTTTGCGACTGCGTTTGCGCTGCCGACGCAGGTGCAAGAGCCGACCAATGACAGTTCGTTCTGGAGGAATACCCTTATGGATGGCACCTTCGAGGAACTGCGCAGTGAGTGTGCGCAGAAGGACGAGATTGCGTGTATGAAGTATAAGGTGCTCAGTTTCGTTGACCAGTTCTTCCAGAAGGATTCGTTTAAGGTAAGATATTATTGTATATCAAAATGGTTGATTTATTACCTAAGAAAACAAATTCAAGATTAATTGTATTTGTTTATTTTTTATTTTTTATAAAAACTGAGTGTATATTGAGAAATTCTGTTTCATGTAAATCCTATTGCAATAATGATGTTGAAATATTTCCAAAAATCGAATTCAATATTTTCAAACTAATATAACATTTTATCATCATATTTTCTCTTTTAACATATTTTTAATATGAACTAATTTACTTGTGTCGCCTTTCAAATTTTAATTATAAAAACACTTGGAGCATTGCCGTTCATATATTCCTCATTGCCGGGAGCATTGCCGTTCATAGCATTCCGTTCTTATATTATACTCTCCCGAAACAACCTTACCGATGGTTAGGTTAGAAGGATATAGAGTTCAGGCCTATATACGAGTGGTTCGCGGCCAATCAGCGATCGATATTTGAAATTGGGGCTCGCCGTTTCACTCACCTATGATGAAGGCATCTGTTAGCTAGTTTCGTTTTATGTATATCATTTTATCACATCAAAATTAATATACATATCTAGTTTTGATTGTGTACTCTTTTCCTGTAAATAACTCTGTACATTTGACGAGTTTAGAGATTTTAAAATCATGTGATCTTGTTCCTCCATTTGATTTATTTATAACTGGCGCGTTGCCACAACTAGGAAATGGTCGGTTTCTAGTTATAGAATATCGTGAGTTCAAGTCCAATGATCTCGCAGTACTCTCGTGTTTCTTGGTTCCTTTATTGTGATGGTCAGGAACCCAGTACAGTCAGATTCACATACATTATCTTAGTGAGATCTGCTGCTGAAACAAAAAACATTAGTTAAGCTTCACACATTAGTCACTACTTTTGTAAATCAAAGATTAATTTTCCACAAATGCTCAAAGTTAATGACACGAATTTTTTTAATAACAAACCCTGTTTAAGATTTTTTAAATGGTTACCTTTCTACTGTAGTGCCTAACACTACCTTCTAAATTTTGCTTCACACTTATTAGTGATAGGCAATATATTAAAGAGCAAACGACATTATTTTTGCTTTATCCTGTCGAAAAATACAGAGAGAACCAATACCTTGATATCGCCATCGAAAGACATATATATTATTAAAACCGCCCAAAAATTGATATTTTTTAAAATTTGTTTAGTAATTCTTAAGAACGCGACACAGTATTGAAAAAATGGTTACTAGAACCAACATTTAGATTAGTGATAACTAAATACGGATTAAAACAAGTTGCAAATTATTGCAAATCAAAGAATTAATTATTCACCAATTTCTAAAATGCCAACCGTAATTATTGCAATTTTGGAAATGTTAATTAAGTTCTTGGTTCTGACGAAAGTATATATGTTGGTTATAAACCACTATTTAAATACTGAATAGCGTTCTCGAGATTTAGATAGTTTCAATGAACTTATGTTTATTGACATAAACATAAACATAGTACGGCTCGGTATTACGATCTCGGTATAACTATTTCTTCGTGGAATAACTTGTGCATAACCATGGCAACCACCAATCAGAAGCTTTGAGATGTTGCTTATCCCGAGGATAACTGTATCTAGAACCTTATCCCGAGATCGTAATACCGGGTCTAAATCAGGTAAATTGGGAGTAGTTTTGTAAGTTAAACTACCCCTCCCCAACTAAATTACTCTTAATATTTCTGAGATGTTTCAATTGTTTAGATTGTGTAAAGAAACGCAAATGGTTTACAGGTATCGGAGCGGCTGGCGGTAGTGAAGAACTCCTTTGCCGACGACACCGCCGCTGAGGCTCGCAGCGCTGGTGGCGACTTCCTCGACCGCGTTGAGAACTACGTCCAGTCCCATGACGTGACACTGGCGCTGCCTGGCTCGACCATCACTGTCTCGCCCAGGAACCTGGACCAGGATGAGATCAACGTGAGCTTCGACTTCTCCGGGGAGAGCCGAGGGGCGGAGGAAGGTGAGGGGGTTGTTGTAAGGGGTGGGGGTAACATATGACGTGACACTGGCGCTGCCTGGCTCGACCATCACTGTCTCGCCCAGGAACCTGGACCAGGATGAGATCAACGTGAGCTTCGACTTCTCCGGGGAGAGCCGAGGGGCGGAGGAAGGTGAGGGGGTTGTTGTTAGGGGTGGGGGTAACATATGACGTGACACTGGCGCTGCCTGGCTCGACCATCACTGTCTCGCCCAGGAACCTGGACCAGGATGAGATCAACGTGAGCTTCGACTTCTCCGGGGAGAGCCGAGGGGCGGAGGAAGGTGAGGGGGTTGTTGTAAGGGGTGGGGGTAACATATGACGTGACACTGGCGCTGCCTGGCTCGACCATCACTGTCTCGCCCAGGAACCTGGACCAGGATGAGATAAACGTGAGCTTCGACTTCTCCGGGGAGAGCCGAGGGGCGGAGGAAGGTGAGGGGGTTGTTGTTAGGGGTGGGGGTAACATATGACGTGACACTGGCGCTGCCTGGCTCGACCATCACTGTCTCGCCCAGGAACCTGGACCAGGATGAGATCAACGTGAGCTTCGACTTCTCCGGGGAGAGCCGAGGGGCGGAGGAAGGTAAGGGGGTTGTTGTTAGGGGTGGGGGTAACATATGACGTGACACTGGCGCTGCCTGGCTCGACCATCACTGTCTCGCCCAGGAACCTGGACCAGGATGAGATCAACGTGAGCTTCGACTTCTCCGGGGAGAGCCGAGGGGCGGAGGAAGGTGAGGGGGTTGTTGTTAGGGGTGGGGGTAACATATGACGTGACACTGGCGCTGCCTGGCTCGACCATCACTGTCTCGCCCAGGAACCTGGACCAGGATGAGATAAACGTGAGCTTCGACTTCTCCGGGGAGAGCCGAGGGGCGGAGGAAGGTGAGGGGGTTGTTGTAAGGGGTGGGGGTAACATATGACGTCACACTAACGCTGCCTGGCTCGACCATCACTGTCTCGCCCAGGAACCTGGACCAGGATGAGATCAACGTGAGCTTCGACTTCTCCGGGGAGAGCCGAGGGGCGGAGGAAGGTGAGGGGGTTGTTGTTAGGGGTGGGGGTAACATATGACGTGACACTGGCGCTGCCTGGCTCGACCATCACTGTCTCGCCCAGGAACCTGGACCAGGATGAGATCAACGTGAGCTTCGACTTCTCCGGGGAGAGCCGAGGGGCGGAGGAAGGTGAGGGGGTTGTTGTTAGGGGTGCGGCTGAAGGGTAACACTCAGATTTAGTTGATTGAACGGTAAAATAGAAAAGTGATTTCCGTTTCGTACCTTATGTTCATTGTTGTAGGTAAATATATGTTTTTTTTTATTATAAATATAAAACAATTAAGCGGGTTAATGTGAATTCATCAGAAAGAACATTTATTGTCTATTGAATAATGTAAACATTTTCTTAATACTATTGCAGTTATTATTATTTATTATGTTTCAAAGAGAGATGTGCTAGTTACATAGTACGAACGTTACTACCACCTCAGGGTCAAGAACCAATAAACATTATTTGATTGGATTTATAATAGATGTAGCATAAATATGAAAAATACACATAAATACAAAAATATGTTAAAAAAACATTAAATTATAAAATATGAATGTTACATTATGATAGAAAGAATATTTGCAAAATATACTGTAGGTCCGAAGTATAGGTGTATGTGCAGTGTTTAAAATTTAGTATATTATAGAAACTCTTTTTTTTATCACAATAAAAATTGTGCCTCAAGCCAAAGACAGATCTAATAAAAGTAATGTTGTGTTTCAGCCCGCAAGAGCAAACTGAAGAGAATCCTGATCCCGATCATGATCTTCGTCCTTCTCAAGGCCATGACCTTGATCCCCCTCTTCATCGGCATCCTGGGACTGAAGGCCTGGAACGCTCTCCAGCTGTCCTTCTTCTCCTTCGTCATCTCCGTCGCGCTGGCCGTGTTCCAACTGTGCAAGAAGATCGCTACGGACACTGCCCACCCGATCATCGCTGCGCACAACCCCTGGGACGCTGCTGCGCACTACGCTGCGCGGTCTCTAGATGGCGGTGATGCGCAGACCCTGGCCTACAGCGCGTACCAAGCTTAGGCCGCCCTCACACAGACAGACACACACATTGGCAGGAGATCATTTTAAAAGATTATCCAGCACCTCCACATTGTCTTCTAAATCTCTAAGGGCGATTTCACCAAACTTTAATCCGGCGATTTTCTGTTAATTGGAGATCAAAAATGGTGCCAGGTAGAAGCCACCGTGCATAGTTTATGTAATGTTTGTTGAAACTATGGTAACCAATCCTAGATTAGTAAATCGGCCTATTAAAACGTTTGGTGAATTCGGACCTAAGTACAAGGAATTATGTTTTAAATGTTATACACACCATTATACAGACATCATTATTAGATTTTAAATTGCTGTGTATTATTGTTCTTGAAGATTTAGGGCCGGTTTCACCTAACTTTAGTTCCGAGATTAGAGGTTAATCGGAGAATTGCTCCGAGCAAACATGGCGCCCGCTAGTAGGCACCATGTATTTTGTATTTAATGTTTGTTGAAACCATGGTCGCCAATCCGAGATTATTAAATCTGAGATTAACAACATTTTCTAAATTCGGTCCTTAGGAGACTTTGGTGAGAAACTAGACAGGGGTCTAGATATTTGTTCCAAACTGGCATTACGTAACATAACTGATCAATCGAACCAAAGAAGTAAACTAGATAACTTACATTGCCATTTTCACAGGTCGATGCTTTAATTGAAACAAAAACAAATGTCGACTGACAATACCGAATTATTTAACAACGCGATTGACGATGGAGTGTGCTGCTAACCAACAATTTGATAATTTCTCACAGTAATTTATGTTTTGATATTTATAATATTTTATTTAACTTATTAAAACTGTGTTCATTCAACAATAATTTCAGTGTTACTTTAAGTTGACAAAAGCAAACCATGACTAAAATGACGCTCGTGACTTGATGACAATGACGCCACAATACTGTTGGAGTTGATTATTAGACTAGACAAACTGATTTACAAATAAAACCAAAGACTTCATTGTTTTATCTTGCGGTTTCATGAACAATGATGGGCTGGCCCATCAAATGACACCTTACCTGACATTTTTTGACACAAACCTTCCTTTATTTTATACTACAACGTTACTTCTCTCTACCTCAGGACACAAACTACGTGAATAATGACGACACAAACCACGTGACTAGTGACGACACAAACTACGTGAATAATGATGACACAAACCACGTGACTAGTGACGACACAAACTAAGTGAATAATGACGACACAAACCACGTGACAAGTGACGACACAAACCACGTGACTAGTGACGACACAAACTACGTGAATAATGACGACACAAACCACGTGACTAGTGACGACACAAACTAAGTGAATAATGACGACACAAACCACGTGACAAGTGACGACACAAACCACGTGACTAGTGACGACATAAACCACGTGACTAATGACTACAAAGAATATAATCCAAAAATGTGTATTGTTATATAAATAAATAAATTGTTCAAAATATCTGTATTTTATTGACACAGTTTTTATTTAATTTGAGACAAGGTAGTATGCCAGTTTCCCCATCCTGATTCCCAATAATCAATTCAGGACCGGTGTAACAACGCCCGGCTAAATATTCAGACCACCGCTAACTTGTTTTCTCCATGGCAACCGCCAATCAGAAGCGTGGTTTCAAAGGAGAAAACAAGTAAGCGGAGGTATAAAATATTTAGCCGGGGGTTGTAATACCGGGCCTAAGTAAGTTATGCATTAGGCCTAGGCATATGATACAATTTTAGCTGTTCGATTTTTTTTGGCTCAATGCATATAGGATTGTGCATAACTAGGTGTCATTAATTTTATAGACATGTTTATTTTTTTATAAAAGTGTCAGTTTAAAAACACAAATTATGGGAAAACGTTATTTTAAAACGCATAAACATGAATGCATATTCCACGTATGAACTTGTGCACCTTGGACTTTACCTACGAGTTGATCGATTTTCCTGCCGTAAGCGAATATCATTATAAATATAAAATATACGACATGTTCAGTCAATGTGAATTGAATAGGGAACACGCGTATGAAAATTTTAATCAATTTTTAAAAACCTTGTCTCTCATTTAATAATTTTGTGTCTTTGAATTTTGAAAAACGGATCAGTCTATGCCTCAAAATAATTGGTTTAGTAACGATGAATAAAAGGGCGCGAAAAACAGGCCGCCGCCATGTAGAGTGGATTTGACGTCATGGTTTTGTACTGTGTACGCTCACCGCCCCAGCGATTGGTCTGCTTTGCCACGACTACAGAATCATTGCGTCACAGCCACCTGTACGCGTTTCAGATCCCCGAGTTTAAACTTCAATAAATGCGACCACATTAAACCTATTTAAACATTTCTTTTTTACTTGGGACTTGCATTAATATACTTTTTATATCTGATACTATTAAACTAAGTGTTTGGTTTAACAAAAAAAATCGTACGCGTGTTGCCTATTGTATTACACAGCTAAGTTCATATAACCATATCCAGGATTGTTATAATAACTTGATCAAATATAAATTAGTTATAAAGTGTTCTTATGCATGAGTGTATTGCATTACTTTGGTTATGTTTAGAAAAAACCTCGAAGAATAAATTAATATACTAATTGGTATATATTTGGTGTAGGCGCCGAGTATGGAAGTGTTCGTTGACTGTAGTTTATTCAGTTTTCTTCACGGTTATCCCTCTTGACACTCAGTATTCACGCTTCTACTAATTATTAATTAAACATTACAGTTACACATTATCTTATTATATGTAGCTAGCAGTTGCCCGCCGCAGCTTCGCTCACGGGATTTCAGGACTTTGTACAATTGTGGTAAACAAAATGGTAAAACCTCGTATTATTTATTTATTCTTAAAGAACAATCTAATATGGGTTAATTTATTGTTTATATTGTTTTAAATAGATTAATAGATTAATAAAGCAATATTCAATATTTTGGTGACAGTGCCGGGATTATAAAAAAAGTAAAAATTAACAGAGCGTTATAAAAACCTTAAAATACAATTGATGTTACTAATCTATGAATCAGTATAACATATAGTAAAATAGCGGACTTTTGGGGCTCGGGTTAATGTTAATAAAATTAATAGAGTTATGCAGCCTCGTCGGTAATACATAATTATTTCAGTCATTCTTCAATGTACATAATATATTATGTTAAAAAGGCTGGAAACGTTTTAAAATTAATGTTTGACATTAACGACGTTGATAATTATAATCATTTTGTTTTGCGTCGTCGTATGTTATCATACGTCCGTAAAATGTTGCATAGTTTGTACGAATAAAGATAACGTTGTGAATACATTTAAAAATAAATTATCACACATCAAAAAGAAAAATAATAACGGTTATTACCTTTAATGAATTTTCATTCAGAATGAGTGAAAAACAGTCAATTTTGACTGATGATGGCATGTAGTCTCTTTTAATAGATCTTGGAAATGTTCACATTTTCAATTTCCTCGCCTTTCCACCTCACTTTTTCTCCTCACAGTGAAAAGCTATTTCATTTTGCTCTTCTTTTGAGTACAACTTTCAGTCGTTGTGAGGACGGTTTTCAGAATAATCATTCTTAGGTTAGTATCTTGAGTGTAACTTCCAATTTCCATTGCTTTTTTGTTATCCATTAATTTCGATAATATTTTTGAATTTTGAATTTACTCTTATATTGTTTACGGTTTACGAAAGAATCACTCTTGATCAGGATAACTCCATAATAATTTTTATCTGTTCACATATCATAATTAGTATTTGAAACACAAAAGCTTGTATCTGCGTTCCTAGAAATATAACCCAATAACTTGACAAATAAGTATTTATAAAAACAATTCTCACAATTTCAAAAACATCTGCAAAGTTTATAATTTTAACCATCCGTATCAGTGTTGATATAAGCAAATACCTTAGTATACAACCTATTGGCTGTTGGGTATTTGATATACGTCATAGAAATGTATTGGCTATACAAACTTTATTAATACAGAAATAATGACGGTTAACGAAAATTAAAAAAATCTACTTTAACGCGGTTATAGTTAGTACAGATACTTTGCTTTCCCATAACGTCAGTAAGACTTCATACTGGTTGCAGCTAAATGTTATTCGAACAGCTGAGAGATACGACGCTAGTGTGAATATGAATAGTCAATGGAAAGCTAAACTCTTCTTACTGACACAGACATCTACAGTTCTTGCATTTATAAATCCTTAAATGTACAATTCACAAAATATGTAGAAATATAACGTTTTACTAGCAGGCCACTCTTAAATCATATGCTAGTCCACCCTTGAAGGATATAGAAAAACTGCGTTAATGAACTCAGAAGCTATTCAAACTATAAGAACTTTTACTTCTAACTACCAGTTCAAACAACAAATCACGAAACTCGAACGAAAAGATTATTCTGGTGAACTTTGTACCATACCATCAAAGACAACACAACCTTCTTGTCATTGTAGCAATATTGGTGGTGATGATGATGATGATGATGACGATGTTGATAATCATATTAAAACGAGTGGGTGATTACGAAAATATAACAAACTTCATATAAAATGACATCCATCTATGCCAAAGCTACGATTTAAACCTGGAAGGCAGGGACCGTGGTTTACTAAACCAACTTCTTATAAACCCCGGCCAACTAATTCTACCAATGTAACATTATAACATCCAATTCAAAGACTGTCGTTCCACAGCAACCTTGTGAATGCTACGTCAGATATGAGTGAGGCATTGACCAATCAAATGTCAGTATTTGAAAAAGCCAACCACTGATTGGATCCTACTAGCTCATGTCATCAGCATTTACAAGGTTGCTGCGTAACCACTATGTACAGAAATGATGCAATCATAATAATATTTTTTCGTAGGTATACCTCTTATAGTGTACACACAAGTTTTATCTGATGTGCTCTTCTAACTAGATGTATGTTGGAGGAGTGTTTGGATAGTTGGAAAGGAATGTCCTACAACTGTTAGTGGGACTAAATCCCTTTACAACTGAGAAAAACGTCGGAAAACCCCTTCAGTCAGAATTTACGGTGACCGAAACCGAACTGGCGATCTCCGAGATTATACACTTTCGCGTCTTACCGCTGAGCTACCTCTCTCTATTGGTGTCCAATGATAGAAATTACTAAAAGCCACTGATTCTTTTTAAAACACTCTTTAATCTTCGACATCATAAATAAAATATATAAATTACAAAATTTTTAAATAAAAAAGTTTCGATAAATATTTGTTAATGTGGTGGGCGGTGTTAGAGCTGCTGGTGTCCCCTGTATGCGATCTCCTGGGCGTCTGCGGCACGGCCATAGCCCGGGTGCTCCCAGCCGTGGTGCTCCACGGGCGCTGGGTGGTGGACCACTGGAGGGGGGTGGTGGGGGTAGTGCACCACCTCGTAATTTACCACCTGTTGAGAGGAGAGGCTTTAGCGACATCCACATCGAAAATGAACACAATACAGTAGTTAACAACATTTTTGCTTAATTTCTGCAATAGCTGCCTACATAACTGGAAATTATGCATGTTGCAAATAGCTACTATACTTAATAATTATTGAGTGGGGAATAATCTTAGTGTTATTTTGAGAAATGTTTTATGTCTAAAGCCCTAACCACAATTGTCGGCATTGTGATCTGAATCGGCATTGGAACCGTACATTATCCCTTTGCAATCAGATTGCAATTAGAACATAACGATTTAGTTGTGAACATACGAACCATAATTATAAGTTAACTCTTTCGCGATTTACGGATAGCGATTTGATTCTGATACCAACAATTTTAAGGTAGAGCTTTATAGTTTGTCTGAAATGCGATAACACACACTATTTCCAGTTATTAAAAGAAATAAAAAAATGTCGAGTAGTGCAAGAACATCAATTTGATGCTTGTTTTGGTTACAAAATTTGATTTTGGTTCGAAACGTGCATCGGACTATTTATTTTATTATTTAGGCCAATTCGTTCATAATGAATGAGAGGTTGGCATAAAAGATCATAGCTCGAATTGTTGTGTGACTGCCAACCTATCCTAAAATTAACTGAAGACTAAATATTAAAGGAACAGCTTTACTGGCGTTGTAACTTCACCCAACGTAAGTGCTTTATACTCAACGTTTGTTCCCAAAATGCTTTTATTTTGTACTTAGTATTACTTCAAAATGAGGAATAGGCGATAATTCAGTCATACAAATTTGGTCGACTACGTTTCAGCTTACCTTAGGCTTAGTGAACTTGAAAATGACGAGCGCACCGGACAGAACGAGGGACAAGAGTCCAAGGGTCAAGGCCTTCCACGTCTTCAGAGCGATAAGGGTCAGAGCCAAGGGTAGCAGGGCAGATGCCTTCAGCTTCAATCCCAGGAGGAATGGAACTATGATCTTCTTGATATATCCACGCTCTGAAACACATAGATACACTTATCAGTACAACAGCACACATGTGAGCAATGTTGTGCACTTCCAGCTTAGCTGGCTCCCCTAGCTTAGCACTTCCATGTGCAAGAATCACATATGGCAGACTTTTAAACCTGTGACGTGTTAGTGTTAATTTAGTTTAGTTTTAGTTTAGTTTTGGTTTAGTTTAGTTTAATTAAAACGTTAGCGTAGTATTTAGTGTTTAGAAGGCTCTTCGCGGCACAAGATTTCTTAGGATATTAAGTGTTTTAGCATAATGTTTGCCAGCGTCGACGCCATTTCTTGTCAAAACTTTTTTTTTTATGACAAGAGACAATTAATAACTATAATAATAATAATGTGATAGCCGGCAAACCTCATCGTTTCAGAGCGATAAAGGTCAGAGCCAAGGGCAGCAGGGCAGATGCCTTCAGCTTCAAGCTGTGATTTGATTTTGAAATTTGAAGCTAAAGAAGTTTTCAAATCGTCAACGCAACGCTGGTGAAGTTGCCTTTATGTCAAAATTGTAAACAACAGTTGCAACCTTGTAATACTGACGCAACGATATGTCTGTAAATCACAATTTGAAATAAGAAATATGAAAAAAGATTATTTTCAAGAATTAATGTACTTTTATTTACTACTTTAATATTTTAATAATACAGGGGTATCACTGATTAAATCTCGACCGTCTAACCGTGCGGAATAATTTGAGCAATTAGAACAAAGATCAAATCCAGGTAGCGTAGACAAGCTGCGCGCGCCGAGTTACATATACATCTTGTATTTTATGACGCAAAGGAAGAAACTTGATGAATACCGTCTACTAAAATGTTCTACTTGTACTTAAGAGAGTATTTTAACATCTTCTTGTTGTTTGTGTTGTCTTATCAACAGGAAGTTTGTCGTAAGTGGGTTAGGGGTCATTGTTCTTGGGTTTTATGCTATTGAAGGTGATTGACACACATTTTAAAACCTTATCTTACAGTACGGAACTCT
Source organism: Isoperla grammatica (assembly GCA_945910005.1). Classification (NCBI taxonomy): domain Eukaryota; kingdom Metazoa; phylum Arthropoda; class Insecta; order Plecoptera; family Perlodidae; genus Isoperla; species Isoperla grammatica. The sequence continues at coordinate 10,464,634 of OX246740.1, read as the reverse complement.
CCTTCAACTTCAATATACAACACCTTCAAGTAAAACATTTTCATCTACAAATCTCAGGAATATAATTATGTATATTTACAAGTAAATCGTTTAATACAAGATCCAAACTTTTCTAGCCAGCCAAGACGAGATGTCGTGTGGCGTCATCTTGAGGTAAACGACCAAGTTCATGAATGAATGTAATATATATCTATTGTAAAAACAAATGTATTGATTGATGTCAATCTCGTCACAAAATCTATTTAAAAACTATCGTTTTCTGGGTTGTATATTATTTAAGGAGAGGTTTTTTCCCGGCCAAGCAAGCATTATTGTTCAATGGGCTGCTGAGTTTTGGTACGGCTAGAGTCTAGGCTAACTAATAATACATAATTTAACTAAGTAACATTAATATACTGTATCGATTCGTATACTGTGGTTTACATATACCCCAGGGCCCGGATTCACAAGGGGTCCTAAGTCTTTTTCTGGTCTTAACTCTAAGACCGGCCTTACTTTAGACCTCTTGTAAAACCAGACCCAGGTCACATGAACAAGTTACCAATTACTGGCGGGAATAAGGACACAATGACCATTCCAAAAATATGTTTTAAAATCTGTTCTAAGATATTTTCCCGGATTCACAAGTGATTCAAAGTTAGGTCAGTCTTAGAGATAAGACCATAAACAGACTTAGGACCTCTTGTGAATCCGGGCCCAGGGCCCCAATATAAAGCTAGATTCAATTAAGTCAATATCCAAAGTTAAAAAATCTAGTTCGAACCGGGAATCGAGCCCTGGACCTTCTGCATTGTAGCAGTGGATGTATGGAGTGTATGGTCTGCATTACCTTGGCCATCGTTCTTGTCCTCGGAGAGAGGAACCGTGAGTTGAGCCGGGATGTTCTTGAGGAGGAACTTGGGCACCAAGAACAACATCTCTCCGTTGAGGATCTCCTTGGGGATGCGAAGCTTGAGCTCGTGGGAGGCGAGGAACTCGTCGACGCGGTCCATGAAGTCTTCGGCGTGGACGGGGGATGCGCTGCTCCACTGCGCACATACAACAACAACAACAACACGGTCAGCTCACATTCATAGTAACAGGTGGACGGAAAGTTTGAGTTCTTTTTGTTATTGATCATCGGTAAAAACGAAACGTAAACATTTATTTATTTTAATAATTTTTTATTGTTATTGTAGAAGTATTGTTCATCAGAATTTATTCCTGAATTTAGGAGACAAGAAGTCATCCTTGAGTTCTAAATGTTATCACATACTCTCCCACTAAATAATTAGAAAGTATTAAATATTATGTATGGTTCCGAATCTAAAATCTAAAAATTACGATAATACAGAATGCATTCTTGTTTCGCTTTCGCATAAACATAATAGCAATCTATTTCAAACAACTTTCAATCGAGGTAATGGTGGATGGTTAGTGACGTTTGAGTAGACAGGTTACAAGTTGGGTGGTAATGTTGACCAATAGATAGTTTATATGGCATAAAACCGACGTCTCGTATTTATCTTTTAACACCGGGTTACTGTATTTCTGTGATGGCTGTACATGCTCCAAGAACGTGTGTATGTGATACCAAACAATACAAATCGACAATGAATAAGTAAACGACAATTGGCTTTAAATCACATCACATGGAGATGCAAGTTAGTATTAGTATTCAATTGAGAACTGTGTTCTTGGAGTGAGATAGGCCTACGCGCACAGTATACTAAAGATGATCGTTTAAATGCGTTGTTGCAAAACAAGTGTAACTATTATTATATTATATGCTCATTGTTTACATTGTGGTTCAATGTTGTGAACATTATTAATAGAGTATAATGAACACTAGTCATAGCTTTTTGCTTTAGTTTTAACTGGAACGAATTAGTATATCTAGTCACGTATTTAAATAAAATATATAAACCAATCACTTTCAACAAAATGTACATTTCTATGTATTCAAAAAAGGCGGCTCATAGACTCGCAAGCTTATATTTATAAGAACCGAATAGCAAAACACATGTTCACACTCGTAATGTTATGAAAGGCGACTAATTCTTTATCTTTGTAAATAGATGTCTCGATAAAAATTGCCTGGTTTGCACAACAATATTAGAAAAGAATATTCGAAAACCAAATAATGAACGTTGGGTACAAATATTATTATACAAGTGCTGTATAAATCTCAAGAGCTCCCAAGAATATGAAATCACTCACTTGCCAATGTCGTTTTTTAAAATTTGTATTACTAAATATTATTATTATTATTATTATTATTATTATTATTATTATTATTATTATTATTATTATTATTATTATTATTATTATTATTATTATTATTATTATTATTATTATTATTATTATTATTATTATTATTATTATTATTATTATTATTATTATTATTATTATTATTATTATTATTATTATTATTATTATTATTATTATTATTATATTATAATATTTATCAATATTGAATAAATTCAAAAACGTGTTTCCCCTCTTCAAATGTTCCCCAAGACAAACAATAACTCGTTATCTTACCTTGAATTCACTAGGGTAGTAATATTTGTTCGACTTCTCGATGGCCAGATTCTCCGTGATGGGTATAACGTCTTTCTTCATCGAGGCGCTCAAGAACGCCAACACTTTGGGCTTGACACACGCGAAGGAACCTCCCTGAATGCACTCGACATACATCCTCTTGAACACATCCGCAGCCGTCATCGGCGTCGCCGCTGCAAACTCTCTGGCCTCCATCGGCGTCGCGACGCCCTCCTCCGTCTCGCTGTCTCGCAGCTCGCCATCTTTAATCCATTCAACAGGTACCTCGGCCGAGTAGCCGACCGCCAACACGCCAACGAAACACGCCACCACCAGCGCAAACCGACACATTATAAAAGTCGAAACAACAAATTACAACTTGACCCGACTCTGCCAATCCTAATCGTTAATGTGTACTTAATCTAAGTGACATTTAGTTTTATACGTAGGGTGAGTGTCGGTGGTGGGGGGAGAGGTGCGATATGAGGTTTGAGCAAAGTGGGGAGAGTGCGTTACAGTGACATAAAAAACTGACCACGTGCGATGTCTGACGTTTGATCGGAGCGATTGACTTCGCAAGGTTATTGGGGTCATCGGTTGAACTAGAACGGTTGCGGTTGTGTTGTGAATGGTAAGGTGCGATGCGACGTTTTGGCACTGTTGGTCGCCACGTTTTTGAAGGCAGGACATAAAGAGAAAGGATAAGTAGGATCGTTACAATCTGATTGATGGGTGATAAGGTGAGGTGATTGGAAAAGCAAAGTAACGATGTTACTATTTACATTGTGAGACTTAAAGGCCCGTATTCACAGTCGTACCATTGAGTTTCGTACCGTACTCATAGGGGCGCCCGTTGTTGCTATGGATTTGTTTTCTATGTGGGAAATAACAAGCATGCAACTGTTACCTGGCAACAACAGGCGCCCCTAGGGGTAGGGGACGTTTATGAATTCCAGCCTAAGTTGTCGAGGAAGTTCTGTACAGTTTGATACAACGTCGGCCACTTAAATGTTGTTTGTGATCTGATTTCTTTAATATTTATATATATGTTACATAAAGCAGGAAGTAAAAAACATACCCTGCTGAGAATCGAACCCAGGTCTCCCACTTGCAGACGGGCACTCTGACACTGAGCTACAGAGGCGTTGAATTACAATCAAACTTATTTGTTGTTTTTATATGCATAGATTATAACTTATAACACGTTAAAGTGGCAGATTGCTCTGCCCATACATTAGACTATACTCACGAAATAGACGCGGCAAGTGGGAGGCCTGGGTTCGATTCCCAGCGGGGTCGGTATTTTACATTATGTTTTATAGTTGTTTCAAGAACAAAACGATTAGTTATCAGTGTATACCATCATGTATAGGTAAAATTAAAGGGCTGAGCTCATTAGTGGTCTATGCCACATTCAGTTCATTTTGAGGCAAATGGATGTAAACTTGACTGTTATAATTCGCGTATGTGATATAGGAATATAGTGTCGTTACATTATGAAAAAAAATACAATTTTTTTTATTATATAGATTTACGGTAGCAGCCTAAAAAAATTGGTCAATAGTATTTTTTTTTTTTTTTTACCTTCATGTAAAGGTTTTCGTAGAATTTAATATAGTTATTTATATATTACATAAACTTATTAAATATCGGACGTTTTTTTATTCATAATGTTAAAACACACAAAAACGCACTGATTGAAACACGACGTTTTCGAAACTGGTCAGCGGCTTCGTCGTCCTTGGTGATCAAACAGGACTGTAGGCGCTGTACCTTGTGGAGGCGTGTGTTTTATTCTGTTACTGCACCAGTCTCTACACGTGTAATATTCTGTAACTGCATCAGTCTCCAGGCTCCACACGTCTGTCTTATTCTGTAGGCCTAACTCTTTCAATATTTTGATTTTATACAACGGATATAGTCTGTTTTTTACATTTTGTAAAATACCGTTGTAATGAGTTCTTTAGGGTCTACATTATAATCAGTATTGGTTATTTTTAATTAATATGGTTTATAATAGTTATAAAATAACTTCCTCAATGGCAATATAAGAAACGCTATATTAAGTTTGTTTAGGTTCTTCGTAATACAATATATAGAGTACATAATATAGTGTGTTTTAGAATTTAGATTACAATTACAAAGGTCCAGCTTAACAATACACTAAGGACCATCATTGGGCATAAGCACATGATTAAATATAAAGAAAATTAATGTTTAACCTTAAAGCTGGCTTTTTTGTTGTGAGTTATCATTTCCACGCTTGTATTTAATATTTATGTAATTAATTAAAAATAATAATTTATTTAATTAAAATCACATCATAATCCGACAAAAAAAGAGTAATATATGAATACACGTCGTACGATAGGAAGAAGATGATGATGGTTATATTTGAGGTTTACGTTTACTATTTTTGCAACGATGCTAATCGTGACGATGAGTGGGTTATTTCTGAAGTTGAGAAAACCAATCCAGGACTCGAACCTGGAACGCAAGAACCGTGGTTTACTAGAGAATCCTCTAACGGCTAACCGGCCACGACGCAACAGATCAATATTATTGATCAGTATTATTATATTTATAGAGGAGAAAAACAATTATATTGTCTGCTGTTCAACGTACATAGAGTGACCACAAGGATTACAGAAGAAGGCTAGCCATGTTAGCCTTGTAACTGAGTGGGTTGACATTTGAGAATAAATACAAAATTATTAAACAGTTATTTATTTATTTATTTATTTATTAACTTTCTGCACTAAAATACGAGAAGAAAGAAAACGAGTAGTGAAAAATCAATAATAATGTGCGTTCAACAGTTAGCAGCCTAGATTACCAAAGGTGATGTATGGATGGAATGTGAATATACACACAATACTTGTCATCTAATTGCGTCAGCTTTTATACCAGTGTGTAAAAGTTGAACCTTTGACACGTTGGTAAAAGCTTAATTCTTACTACTTCGCCAACAAGATTTGTACTCTCCAAGGATGAAGGCAGTGGCGTAACTCAAAATTACGGGGCCCGCGTGCAAGTTGGATTTTTTAGCCCCCACTTTTTAAAAGGGTTGGAAACTAAAATGTAATGCTTGAAGTATGGAAATACAATAATTATTTCTGGCACCAGATTACTTACGTTTGTCTCGTTGTCTTTTAAATCTGTAAGTTAAGATTGTATTTTTTATTATTCTGAATCTGAGAAATCCGGTGAATACGTTCGTATACACCCATTTTATAACAAATCGGTGGTTGTTAAGGGGGGCCTCTAAGTCGCGCTGAATTCATCTGTCCTCTATCAAAACCAACGTTTTACCGCTGCGTCAACAATACTTAAATAGCTCTCACCTATCCTGTGACAGTATAAACATCTATTTGCACAACGGTAATATAGATTTTTCCAACGCACCAAATCCCACATTCTGTGAGCGCAATGGTAATGTAATTTTTTCTCATTGCGCTAAAACATCATCGATCAACATTAATTTTGTTGTGTGCAGGTATTAAAATTGAGGCAATTAAAAATGGTCGCTAGCACAATGGGAATTGACGCAACTCCACGGCTGTACTAGCCTTATAAGGTGTAAAAAAGTGTTGTTGAGTTAGCGCTAACACTGTTCCTTGTCAAAATTATAATTATAATTCTTATAACAATTCACCTGTTCTATTAAGTTTCGTTCTAATATACTGGCCGTATAATTGTATCCTACCAAACCAACGACATATTTTTATTCACCGCGCATTTATTTTAGTGTTTCAACGAACATAAACCGATTCCTTGCGGTTTTTTACACATTTGTACAGGCGGTTTTTCGCTTGCTGGAGTGCACAAGTCTCACGCCCGCTGTGTTCAGATTTTCCAGACATCCAATCGAAAGACGTAACTTATCTCTAATGTATATGTTTAAAAGTAGATGGTCGGAAACTAGAGAAGTAGAAAACTTTCTTACTATTTTCTGACTCGGCTATCTCGTAAACATGAGACGATTATCGGATTTAGAAGGGTGTGTCTCTCGAGTTTGAAAATTCGTACAAAAATAATGAATAGTGATGGCGCAAGAGAGACACCACCGTAAAATATACAGTTATTTCATAAAAATACTCACACAATAATAATATAAAATTTCGGAGTACCAGCTTCCTACTCCTTCCTCAGACCGAGAACAAAAGTCCTTTGTGTCCTCGGTCTGAGGAAGGAGTAGGAAGGGTACTCCGAAAATTCACCGGTTTTTAAAGTAAGTGACCCTGGTACAGTTTTATATTTTGTGTGTGTGTATTTTTAACATCATTCCGGTTTCCAGTTCAAACGCTTTCTGTGTGTGATACAGTTATTTTTTAATTTAATATCAATGAAATAAAACAAAACATTGCGTTGTAGTTGTAGCTTGGCCCGGTTGGGTCACGCGTATCCCTATCTGTGTCTCGCACCACTCGAGTACCGATGTCTCCCGGAACTAAGGCCGGCGCGCGCACATTGACCGGAAATGCAAAGCACGAACTATGTTCGTGATTGGAGGAAATAGTAACTTAAATTCCGTCATTCACAACCGTTGACACGTGTGTGGAATTGGACACACGGCGCTCTTTCACGCCCTAACGGCACTTGTTGTTACTTTCGACGTAGTGGCCAGCGTTATCACGGACCCATGTACTTCGTTTTTGATTAAGAGCGAAGGGTACCTCAAAGTCAAAAACCGCACAAAATTTTTATTTCCGAATTATATCTCAAAGATGGCCTTTGAAATCGAAAATCTTAATCAAAAGCGCACTGGTGGTTTAGTAAGCCCTACATACTGAATGCTCTCAATTGTGGTTTACATTATAATCAGTATGGTTTTATTTCAAATTAAAGTATTACTATTTATTCATTTAGTAATCAAAATAACTATGCTAATGGACTAATCCGGCGCAGTTGGCCGAGCTGGATTAGGCGTTGGTCTAGTAAACCGCGGTCTCTGCGTTCCAGGTTCGAATCCTGGCTTGGGCATGGATGTCATGTGGCGTTTTTTCACCCTCATAATCACCCACTCATCGTCTCGATTAGCCTCGTTGCAAAAATATGGAACGTAAAACCTCAAATATCATCATCGCTATAATGGACTAATGGTTATAACATTGCATTCAGTCTGAAGGGCGTACCAAAACACAGTTGCGCTGTTGACTCAGATTTTCGATTTTGTGTTGCAATCTTAAGATATAATTAAACAAATAAAAGTTTCTGCGGTTTTTGACGTAGATGTACCCTGCGTACGTTACTTTAGAGCGTTTGGGGCGACGCGTTAGGCGCTTCAAGCGCGTCGACCAATCAAATTGCGAGTGAAACGAACCCATTGCAACATTACAAAACTTGCTTTTATCCTGTGTTTTGATCGACGACGGAATCTAACCTAAAAACCACATGTCTTCCTTCCACATTTCGAGGTAAACAAATGCTGCAATCTGTCTCTACCATTATAGTAAAATTGTATTCGTAAACGGCTTGATTAGTCTTCCTTCACAAGCTCACAGATACATTAAGGTTCTAAATATTTGGTGACATTTGTCATGTTGTCTTGCGGCTCGCGCTAGGCCTACCAAGATCGCGCTACCGTAAACACTTCGACGCGAGCGACGCACGTAACGCAGCTAACGCGTCACCCCAAACGCGCTACAGTAACTGCGCCTTTATTTGTTGTTTAACGACGTAGTCTACGACTATGTTCATATGACTTCGGGGGGTGGTTTGTGGTAAGAAACAAGTAGAATGTGAAGGGGAGGAAAAGGGAAAGGGAAAAATGTACCGAGTTTCGTCTAGCTTCTCCACCTTGACCTGTCCGGCTAGGATGGCCCTACCAGAAGCATACGCTTCCGCCGGCATAGCTATAATACTATGTATGCTAATGCCGGCGACCAATAGGAAGACGAGTTTGCTGCACATTCTGTAGCTGTAGCTGTAGCTGTAGCTGTAGCTGTAGCTGTAGGTGTAGCTGTAGCTGTAGCTGTAGCTGTAGCTGTAGCTGTAGCTGTAGCTGTAGCTGTAGCTGTAGCTGTAGCTGTAGCTGTAGCTGTAGCTGTAGCTGTAGCTGTAGCTGTAGCTGTAGCTGTAGCTGTAGCTGTAGCTGTAGCTGTAGCTGTAGCTGTAGCTGTAGCTGTAGCTGTAGCTGTAGCTGTAGCTGTAGCTGTAGCTGTAGCTGTAGCTGTAGGTGTATCTGTAGCTGTAGGTGTATCTGTAGCTGTAGCTGTAGGTGTAGCTGTAGCTGTAGCTGTGTTGACTGTTGAGTTGGAGAGCAGATGATCTGATGACTCTCTCAGTCAGACAGGGGTTTATATACCCCACTCTCCCTGCGATGCTGCTAGGGACTCTGGGGGATTTCATTACGTGACAGGAAGCTATGTACGAACATTTCAATATTTTCAGAATATCTTATCGTGCGTACTAGATGGATACTTCAATTCTCGTTACCAAAACATATCTCATTGTGAATTTTGCACAATGGAAGAGGTTGGAATAGTTAACTGAGTAGAGGGGAACGAAAATTATCATTTTGCTTCATCGCATCGTGTGATATGACCGATGATATTATATTAATCGAAATGTTAGGTAGGCTTCATAGAAAGGGCCCACATAGGTATTGTGCTTTTGGCAATGTGCTTCCGTTGGATTCAATAGCTACCACGGTCAAGCCAAGGTCCACTTGGAATTAGTTAACACGCACTTTAAGTTTAACACACGCGAAGGTAATATTCCTAAACAATTTCCCGTCAAACACACTATTGAGTCGAAATAAAAATAAAAGTAAATGAACATGCTTTACAACACGGTTATATCATATTTGACATTGAAATTATAAAACGTTAAGGAACGAACATTTTTTAAATATTTCATAATATGTTATAATAATTAATAATTTTTCGTAGCAATACCCAATATAGGGTGCACACCAGTTTTACCTGATGTGCCCCTCTTCAGGTGACTAACTAGGTATTAGGGTGGTTGAATAGCTGGGAAGGAATATCCGAGGGCTATTAATGGGACTCAATCCCACATTCGCCTTTACGACTGAGGAAAACCTCAGAAAAAACCTTCAGTCAAGACTGCCGGTTCGATACTGGCCATGTCGGAGTCCTGAGTGAAGGTTTTTTAAGGTTTTCCTCAGTCACAAAAAGCAAATGCTGGGATTGAGTTCTACAGTACTATCAGTCGGACATTCCTTCTAAACTATTCAAATACCGCATTACCTAGTTAGTCACCTGAAGAGGCGATGAATTATCCCTGGGCAGGTTCTCTACGAAACATTATTATTAAATATTAATATGATTATTCAAAATATATGTTATTGTTCGCAACTCCTTCTATATCAATCATGCACCATCTGGACGTGCGATACCCCCTTCCCCCCCTAGGGGCGGACTGGGATAAAAAAGCCCCGGGATGCTGGATTTCGGGGGGGACCCGCACGAGGTGGTGTGGCGTAGCTGGGGTCTGGGGCGAAGCCCCAGCCATCGGAGGCAAATACGCCGAAGTAAAAAATTTTTTGGGGTTGCATTGCATTTGGCGGCCTAAAATGCGATTTTAGGGCGCGATTAACAGATGCCACCCTACCAGTAGCACTACCGGGCGCGTTATTCAAAATCTGCCACAACACCGAACAGTTGTAGTTGGTCGGCACATTCCGACTCACTCGAGTGGCTGCCCATCCACGTTGCACTCACCGCTAACCCCAACGCAAGACAGGGCTTGTTCCCTGCTTCCCCGCCCTTAGCCGCCAAGTCACGGACACGCGGCGCGCGGCGCGCGGTATTTCAAAATAATACTTATAGAGTGGAGTTAAGATTTTTTTAGCAATATACAGAGAAGTATTTACATCATAGTAACTTTCTGATGGCAGCCCGGGGGCCCGGACAGGAAAAGGGCCCGGATTTGCCCAGGGGCCCGGGATGCGATCGCATCCCGGCATCCCGCGCCTGCCCCCCCAGAAATGTTTTTGGGTTCGACAGATCTATAGTGGAGGATACAATGCAACTCTAAATCTATACAATGTTATATCTGAAGATATTGAGACTTCAATCGAGGGATATTAAAAACTTATTTAGCAGTGAATTTGTAAAATGAAACAAACAGGCGATACAGGAATCTCTCTCATCGTCTTCTCTATAACCTTCAACTGATTCCAATTAGATGTGTTTAAACTTTTATACCGACCACAGCTTTTAAACCATTTGGCATGATTGGTTCGGCCAGGGGTTCTTTAACTTAGAAACTTGACTCTTATCTATCCATATGGTGCTTGCAAAGATTATAATTGGTGCTTGTGTGTGCATGTAAACGGTAACTTTGAAGCCGTCGTATCAACAAAGAACATTAACCGATAGAGGTGGCTCAGCGGTAAGACGCGAGACTCTGATTCGGGAGGTCGCCGGTTCGATTCCGGCCACCGGCAGTCCTGACTGAAGGTTTTTGTCGAGGTTTTCCTCAGTCGTAAAGGCGAATGTTGGGATTGAGTCCTACTAATAGCACTTGTACATTCCTTCCCAGCTATCCAAACACCCTAATAACCTAGTTAGTCACCTAAAGAGGGGCGCATGAGGTAAATCTGGTGTGCACCCTATAACGGATATTCCTACGACAAAAAAAACATAATAAATTATATAAATATCTCCCACTGGAAATCGGTTCTCGGAACTGACTATGTAGACTATAAAATACAAATTAAGTTCATTTATTTTCAATCACTATCTCACAGCAATAGCCCTGATAGTTAAAACGTGTTCACTGTAACCAAGGAGGTTTTATATAGTGTAACAAGGAGGTTTTATATAGTGTAACACTAACATTATATAAAACCTCCTTGACTGTAACCCACTCATATCTTGTGTAACAATGAACCATGCCTAAGAGTTACAGTTACTTAGTTGCATATGTGTTTTCATTACTGATGTTGTCAACGTTGTTTTTCTTATTTTTTGTGTTTTTTATCTGCTAATCTTTTTAGTATTATCACTCTGTTTTGTCTGCGTATTTATTATTTTTGTTTGTTTGTTATAATAGCCCTTTATTATTTTAATACACTTTATTTTAATGTATCAAACCTTAAACTGTTAAAACTGGTACTGGTGTTTGTCATTAGGCATTAGAAATTGTTATAGAATAATTAAGGAACGAAGTGATTTTTAAAGTGTAACATGTAAATGTAGGTTGTAAAGAGTGAAAACTTGCAACACTACCATAAAGAAACAATACAATATGAAATAATGAACTAAAAGCTGGTTGTTATAAAAGTATATGGTGAACCACCCCTCCAGAAAGTAATTATCAACCCAAAATGTGGTACTGATTCTAATCGAAATCATCAGTAAGTGATATTTTATGAGGATAAGAAACTCCATGTCATAGTTAAGATTCAAGCCCGAACTTATAATAACAACACTGCATTACTTACTGCACCTGCACCTGCACCTGTACCTGCACCTGCACCTGCACCTGCTGGTAAATGCGTAGCCTTGGAACTCGGCTGTCGGCCACTATTTTTGCACTTTGACTACGTTTTCAGGCTTTTGTTACATTGCTGGTATGATTGTAGCTACTTACCGTCAGTTTCCAATATTGCAGACGCTCTATCCATCAATGTTGTGGATCCATTATAAGATAACGAGCCCATGATTCAAGCTTGGAAGGCAAGAGCTGTGGCTTTCATTGCATAAGCTCACTCAGGACTTCTCCCCAGCGCTACCACCAGCGCAGCGCTACTACCCCTAAGAGTCTAACGCAGCGCAGTGTAGGGGTTGCAACAATACGAACTATCTATCACGGTTAAAACTTTAAATACTCTTTGTTGTGGGAAATTCCTGCTATTTGGCAGTAATAGTCAGTATTATCCGTACCAATAGCTAATAGTATGACTGCACATAGTAATTACTAATACATATTTATATATATGTTTTGGTAAGTTTTTTGGTTTCTCTCTGTTTTGTTCAAAGAAATGAGAAACATGACAATGGTATATTGAGGTAAATAAGGCCAAGGCATCATAGTTGATTATAGCTTTATTCGGGTCTTATTGCACAGTGGATACAGGACAGATGAAATAGAGATACATAATTCAAAGTCACAATGTTTAAATCCACAGGTTGTTCAAATGGACGTTTGTGTATCAGCCCTTCTTTGGGGGACGGCAACCGGGTTTGCACATATCGCTGATACCCTCAACTCGCTTCTTGCATTCGGCAGTATTGACGATAGAAGGACATTTCTGAAAGCAGAAATAAAATCAGTGTCACTATGCATAAGTGCACTCAATAAATTCAAAGTTGTTCTGAATCGGCCTTGTTGATTCTGGCATTTGTCCGCAGGTGTTCGCACTGTCCAATCACTGATTCATATGTTTCGTATTTGAAATATCGATCTTTGATTGGTTATCGCTCACTCGTCGACGGTGTTCGAAGCCTACAGGGTTGGTTTAGTCACTTTAAATTAAAGTCCCCCACTGCAAATCAATTTAGTTACTGAGTGGGTAGACTCTAAATGTGAATTTATTTATTTTATTTTATTTATTGGTATAGTGTATCGGCTGTATGTCTATCTACCCTGAGGAACCCATAATTTCTCTCTGCTAAAATTGTTTTGAAATGCTTTAAAACACATTTAGGACTGGCAAACTGTGAATGTTTATGAGGATAAATGGTTTCCCAACGTCTCTATGTAGAAGCAACTTAGTATCACAACTGGTGTCCTATACATACAGAAGCAGTTTCTGTCAACTAATGGCATCAATTCTAAAGGCTTCAAGTAAAAGCAGACCACCATGTGGATGAATTAAACTAAATTCAATTCAATTCAATTCAATTCGATTCGATTCGATTCGATTCGATGCAATTCAATTCAATTCAATTCAATCAAATTCAATTCAATTTAATTCAATTCAATTCAATTCAATTCAATTCAATTCATTAAATTCAATTCAATTCAATGTAATTCAATTTCACTAGCACTTTCAACGCAATTATTAATAGCATACATTTCTATCCTGGTCGCCGTAATAAACAACCTAATGCATGTATGTGTTAATGATTTATTGGCTATTAATTATTATAAATGAAGAGCAGATCACATTAATCTATCGTATAATACCTAACCGTCAACTGTAGCGACTTGATAGTTCCAACTTGATTTTCGCATGCTAACCACTAACCACTAATCTGCTACACACTAAACGCTAACAGCTTTGGACACGCCACCTAGTATGCTAACACAAAGTTTGTTTATTGTTATCAATCATCTAAGGAAAATAAATACGATAATAATACTTCCACTCACTGGTTGGGTATTTTCCTAACCTAAAAGTATATCAGCTGTTGATGGCTGGTATCAACCATCTTGGTTTAGTGGGTTAGTCGGTTTCGTAGTGTACACTTTCGGCCACTACCCACTACCCACTACCCACTAGCCAAATAAGGAGCATTGGTCCCCTATTGTGATGTCAGTGTTACTTCCTTTCGATTAGTATAACTGAGCTTAGTCCACTACGAAAAACGTCAAGTTGGGACACACCCTAATAATTAGTGGCATACTTACAGACATCAAATATTTGCTCAAGCATCTCATTATTTCACAGGCTCCAGATTTGCAAACGGCATCAGCGTCAATAACAGCTGTAAGAGAGCAGAACACACTTAAACACTTTAAACCGGTACAGTAGACAGGAGATTGTTTAACTGTGAATTAATGACAAAGTCCTATATTATATATATTCAAATCAGAGGTACAAAAGTCTCCAGTCATCCGATAGTTAAAATTGTGTGCTTGTATCTAAGTAATATATCATGAACTGGACTAAATTAAATACTAGAATAATCTCTTAATCTCTAACAGTGAATGTTCTGAAATTAATTGTGTCTATAGTCTGAGTTACTTTTTTAAACCAAGCGGTAAGAATGCGATGCTCTTTGTAACTTGTTTCTTTCTAATTCTATCACTGTTGAATATTGAATTCGGAAATGTGTACAAGCGTCGACTAATTTATTTTAAATTAGTCTGAAGTTGAACTGAAGTATTTCCTCCTACAAACAAATTAAGATATTTCAGTATAACAATATGACCCGTATTAATATTGTGTTGTGACAATAGACTCAATTTATTCAGTCGAGTTAAGTATGTGATTTGTTTATGGTTGCTATGGAGTTTGTTTTTCTTATGGGAAATGACATGTAATTAAACAATTCCATTGCAACAAATCCTGTTCTTAACTTGACGCTGTTGACTGTGCATACGGACTTTTGATATAAATATAATATGATAGTACCCTACTTATGTCCAACAAATGTGCGTGTTAGTACTGTAACCATTTATGTTGTTATATTGAGTGTTCTAGTTATTTGGCATAGCGTATTTATTTTCTGTGCACAACCCGTAAATATGCATTTTGGCCATTCGTAGCTACTGAAAGTTTGCCAGAGTTGTCATTGCATTGTTCAAAGTATCTCACTAATCTTATGCCGACCTCTCATTCTTATCTATCGCCCCCTTGAGTTGTGTCATATAAACAGATTTGAATATTTATTTATTTATTTTATTTATTTATTTAGTAGGCGGTCTTCCACTTCGTTTTCGTGCACAAGTTACTTTCACTGCGTTTGGAGTTTTCAGGTATCCAATATTCCGTTGTAAACTATCACTAATGGACGTGTATCAAGCACGTTAGAACTAGAGATGTACAGAATTAAGTTGGTGTTATTTCGTCAGCAAGAGACAAGTTATGTTGTGACAACTGTATCTGTACTTACGAGCGGTGGCGGTACACAGAGCTTTAGCTTCAGTCAAGATGGTCGACCATTCAGGTGTATCAAGTGTTGTCAGGTAAGAGTCGAGGAGAGCCAGATCAACTGTAGCAGGAGTAGTCGTCTGAAAATAGAAATTAATTTTGAATCTCCCTTTTATGTTTGTATCTATTGAAAAAAAAAAAACGACTAGAAAAATTGCTGTTCGAGCAGATATGTATTTCTAGTTTCTCTCTGAAGTATAAAGAAAGAATAGTTAGGAAACTAAATGGATTTATACTGCATAATGTTCATCAAACAAATCTTTTAATTAATAAGGAACACTGGAGTGCGCTACTGACAGAAGGTCCATAAGTTCAGTGTGAATGCAAAATGAGCACCTGTTTGTTCGGTGTACAAACATTGTGAGATTTCATTAAGGTCCCCAAATGTCCATTTATTCGTCTTTCCCGCCCTGCAAAGACGAAGATGATGGTTCAGCCATAAACTGTGACGACCCCCCTCGCACCTACTGAGCACTCATACAGATTCCTTCTAGTGTTTTTCGCAATTTGTTATCGGACATCCACTGTAGCAGATCCTACTCCCATTCGTCTAACAAAGAGTTTTAATCCTATCACCCCTCTGGAAAACACATTTTTAATTTTGTATTCCGTCACTGGCGCTGAGCCACCTCTATTGGTAAAAGAGCATGGATCGATTATATTGAAGATACTGAAAAGTCAGTGATAATTATTGAATGAACGAAAGTTATTCGTTAACGGTGAAATGGATGAATATGTCTTGTTAGGGGTGTTTAATGCCAACTTTTTTACAGCCAATCAAAATAAGACGTGAATATCATAATACTAGTGTTGGTTAAACTCACCGTCAACAAATTTTGTTTAGCGAAGGCACATTCCATTGCACACTGAAACAAACAAAATACGTCAATTAATGTTGTTTTGATTAAACAGTGAACACAAACGATAAGATGTGTTCTTTAAAAAGACACTGCAAAGACACTCTCTGATGACACACATCATTTAATTCATTTTCTTTGTGGAGCTTTCTTCTTCCTATGGTAGGTATTTTGTTAATTCCTAGATATAAGAGTATATTATCTATATTGTTGAGGTTTGGGTTTTCACTTTTTACTACATACTTTATTTTATATACTAATTGTTAAGTACAATAAATTAGCATTTCTGTTCTAAAAATAAATATTATTTTATACTTAGGACCAAATAAACATGTATTACTACGCATACTGCTAATATATTTATAATTTTGTACGTATGAACTGAAAAGGACATAATTTATTTTAAATATTTTACAAAGTACAAAATAGCATTTACCTAAACACGTACAAAGGTGCACGATAACAAAGCGTTTAGTCCAAGGGTGTTATTCTTGAAGTGATGGTAAGATTGATTAGAGTAGAGGTAGAATATCCCTTTTTTGAAAATATAATCACTTCCAATTTAGGAATTCTCAGACATGTTGAATGTTTACTGAACTGAACAGCATTGATCATTTGAGACTTCTGAATAATATAAACACGATTTCGTTTAAACGTAATCGGTGTAGATATCCATAACTTGCTGACAAGTAGTTGTACATGCGAGATTCCGTTTTTATGAAATTTGTCCAAGAAAAGACGTTTCACCTTTCTCACTAGTGTTATCACGTCACGAAATCTTCTCAACTTGGTGAGTAGACCTCCGTTGGTTCAACTGACATCCCCTGAGGTGATTCCTTTGATATGGTGCCCTATAAAGGTGACTGACCAACAACTTGAGTTCAAACCGACCACGCCAGCTGAGTTGGATTGGAACCCCATTAACTCATCCGCGCACTCTTTTACATATACGAATTAAGCGTAGTAAACATACCTACTTTTATTGACACACCGTACGGAGATCCTTTAGCCAATAGCGTATCACGTGACCTCGCGATTCCTATATAGCCCATGAAGATACCAAGGGAAGTCGGTTCTCTATGGCCCAGACCACCTGACGGCAGTTATTTCAAATTTTAAAGAACACGCTCTTGGTAAGTTTTAGACTTGAAAAAGTCTACGTTTAAGTTTGAGCACATGTTGCAAAGCCAATAAGATATGTCAAGCCTTCCCGCCTGGGACCAAGATATTTGAAGTTGAATGTCTTCAACGGTCGTCACTGTTGCATTCACACATTCAGAAACTTAGGAACCACCCCGAAGTTGATAAAGATCGAGTTGACAAAGAAGGTTTCTGCTCTCCTTGATTTATATACGTCAAAGATGATAATAACAATAATTCGTCATAGGAATACCCGTTGTAGGGTGCACACCAGCTTTACCTGATGTGCCCCTCTTCAGGAGACTAACAAGGTATGTTATGGTGTTTGGATAGTTGGGAAGGAATTTGTCCGAGGGCTGATAGGAGGACTTAATCCCAGCATATGTCTCGACTGAGGAAGACCTCTGAAAAACCTTCAGTCAGGATTGGTGATGACCGAAATCGAACCGACGACCTCCGTAGTTAGAGTCTCGCGTCATACAGATGAGCCATCTCTATCTGTGTATGATAGGACATGGTGACGTCGCGGAACAAGTTGACTTACATTGAGGTTTCCACCAGGGGGTGGGGGAGTAGTTCCAGCTGTGGGGACTGGGCAAACAACAGTTGGTTCTGCTGGTTTACAAGCACGAAGGGAGTCGGCCTTGAGTATGGCTGGCAGAGTGGGGCAGCAAGCTGTAAGGTTCATTCGTTGCTGGAACAAACAAAAACATGAACATCAAAGTAAGACAATTTCTTTTTATCTCTCGCCTAAAACGCTTTAAGGTTGTATGTCCATCAACCCTGAGGAACCCTCGATTTGTTTGTTGTCGGTGATGAAAATTTGTCCTCAGAAAATACGATAAATTTGCTTACAGTATATACAACTCGACAGTTTTTATCGCAAGGACTCGGCGAAAAAAGTGAAGTTCATAAAACAAGCTAAATATTGTAATCCGATTGTCAAATAATTGAAATAATTATCGAACAAGTTGCTCACGAAATATAATTGTCATGAATGGGATGGCAAATTTATAAAAGTATTAAACCATAAAACACAGTCAACGTGTACCACCGGTACAAGTGTTTAGTGTGCTCATACACAAACTGACAACCAAATTCTATGTTCTAATGTTGACAAAAATGTATTTTTCATCAGCTGATCCATCAAAAGCGAGGCTACAAATAACAATAGTGTACTTTACTAGTGGCGGCTCGCCGGGTGAAACAAGTGAAGCTGATCTTCACCAAGAAGTCTGTCATAGTTTCATGTTAGGCCTACTATATTATTGACATTGTATGATGAAATTCGGTTTTCTATTTTGTAACTTGTTTAACTGATCATTTCCACTCACCTAGCCCGTATTTTATCATAGATTGTCTGTTGAAATGACTCAAGTTTGTTGTTCCAAAACACATATTGTCATGCCGACGAAATAGCCGAGTCTAATAATACAATATTAATTTTCATATCCTCTAATAGATCCCAAAACAGCTTCAGTAGTGACCATTTTTGAGCAGATGTTATGATTCTGAAAAGCCCAGCAACAATGGGTATAACTTATGAGACTAGTTTTGTAAGACCATTTTTACAATAAATACGACGTTTGGAAGAACAGATGTAGGGAAATGGTCATATTTGGGAAGGACTATTAAAGAATGGAACAAGCTCTCTGAAGTGACTGTGCGTAACATGTCCATTACTTTCGAGTCCTAGGATAACAACTTGTAATTTTACCACTGCGTACGTATACGTAATTGTAAATATATATTACACTTCGAACTCAAATTCAATCTACTGAGCGTGCTGTGCTTTGTCGAACGCAAGTCAGGTATCTCTTGAGTTTCGTTGCAACAGCGTGCATAGCGGGCGCTTTAGAAAAGGATGTGAAGTAAGCATGAGAATAAGAGTGGGGGGACCAGACCATATTATACTTACACATCCTTCGTCTTTGCCTTTGTCACCTTCTTGTTTGCGGGGTGGTGTAGAGGGGGTCTTCTTGGGGATAGCAGTTGTGGGGGCAGGTTTTTTGGGGACAGGACTTGTGGTGGTAGTTTTCTTCGTGGTGGGGGCAGCCGCTTGAGCAATAGCAATCTGTAATATCAGAAAATGCATGCATTATTGTCAGTTATCATTAAAATGTTTTAAATATATTAGCAAAATATGCACTCATAGTGTTATATCAGCAATCAGAAGTTGAAGTTTATCTGCGTTTGCGTTCTGCTATCGAAGAAATACGTAATGTACTATACCAATGTACATAACGAACGACGGTTTGTCCTAAACAGTGTATTAGTGATTGTCTCAGTTAGCTTTTTGAAGAACAGACAAGAATAGTATTTGTATTAGTATTTTAATTATTTATTTATTTATTTATTTATTTATTTATTTATTTATTTATTTATTTATTTATTTATTTATTTATTTATTTATTTATTTATTTATTTATTTATTTATTTATTTATTTATTTATTTATTTATTTATTTATTTATTTATTTATTTATTTATTTATTTATTTATTTATTTATTTATTTATTTATTTATTTATTTATTTATTTATTTATTTATTTATTTATTTATTTATTTATTTATTTATTTATTTATTTATTTATTTATTTATTTATTTATTTATTTATTTATTTATTTATTTATTTATGTATTTATTTATTTGTATTAGCATTGAAATCTTTTCGCCAGAAAGTTCGTAGATATTGACGCGCTCGCTTATCAACGCGTCAAACAGAGCGTTTTCCTAGTAATAATTAAGCGAGCGAAGCGAGCGTTTCCACTTGACTCTTATGGCACTTCGTTCTGTTTTTTTGTTTTTTTTTTTTTGTTTTTATGTCCGTCGATAGCGGTCGAACGGAAAGTCCGATCAACTTGAAATTTGGACCATCCTCGATGTGGATTGAAGGTGTATAGTTTTGAGGCAAAATCGTTCGAAAAGTTACAAAGTTACACCATAGTTACTGCAAAATATTTTTCTGAAACAAAATGGCGGCAAAATGTGAGATAGCCAGATTTTTCTACAGATTTTTCCGGTCACGAATATGTTAATGTAATGGCGATGTGATAAGTATTGGCAAAGTTACACGAAAGTTACTCGAAAATATTTGTCTAAAACGCTTTAACGGCAAAATGTGAGGTGGCTATCTTATAGTAAATTTTTGTCCGGTCACGAATATACTAATGTAAACGCGATCCAATACGTATTAGAGGCAGAAATTACATTTCTATTGCTGTCAATAAGTGTTAGTAACGGTGGCGGACCGTGTTGAAAACATGATCACGAAATTTCTTAGCAACGCACATTGCACTGCATACAACAATGTCGGAAAACATAATAGCCATTGAAATAAGAACAATTTTTGCAATGCGCATTCTTGAATTGTTGTTAATTGTTGTTCGTATTAGCATTGAAAACTTTTCGCCAGAAAGTTCGTAGATATTGACGCGCTCGCTTATCAACGCGTCAAACAGAGCGTTTTCCTAGTAATAATTATTATTATTAACGTAGACACAATATAAAGTTCAGTACAGACGCCAATATGAAGCGTTACTGTTCTCGTCAACTGCTGCTAGGGGTGATACACGTAAAAAGAAGTTGCGCCAACAAGTTGCCGCAAGAACCTGACAGTGCAGCGACTGTCTGGATTTTGAAAATCATTAGGTTCACGTGTGATACCCAACAGCCAAGTCACAAGGCGCAATAGCCCACTACAAATATTATGTCAGTTATTTATTTTTACGAATTAATATAAATAAAACTGTTACAGTAGGAAACAAGTAACATATTGCTGTCATGCAAACAATTTAGATGCCCAAGCTAGTTTAAGTACCAGTACTAGTTTAAGTATCGATATAATACCATGTTTGTTAACTCACCAAGCTGATGCCGGCGACCAATAGGAAGACGAGTTTGCTGCACATTCTGTAGCTGTGTTGACTGTTGAGTTGGAGAGCAGATGATCTGATGACTCTCTCAGTCAGACAGGGGTTTATATACCCCACTCTCCCTGCGATGCTGCTAGGGACTCTGGGGGATTTCATTACGTGACAGGAAGTTATGTACGAACATTTTAATGTTTTCAAAAAAGTTGAGAGTGTATTCGGTGAAAATTTTATTTCTCGCTAGGGGAAAAAATCTCGTTATGAATCGTGCAAAACGGATGAGAGTAATAGCTTAGTTAATATTGAGCAGAGGGGAACGAATAATATCTCACCACTATATTACATAATTTGAAAGGATGATGATATTAATCGAAATGTGGATGTCTTTTTTTAGAAGGAGCTCACAATGGTTTTGTGAATTTTTCAATGTCCTTCCCGTGGATCCTGTCGCTGCCATGACTAAGCCAAGGACCATGTGGTACTAAGTTCTTGGTAAGCATAATTATAATAATAATACAAACGAAGGTGACATTTCACGTCCTGTCATGCAGATTCACTTGAATAGAAATCAAGATAAATAGTAAATAAATGCGATACATGGTTATGTAAAATTTAACATTGAAATTACGTAACGCCAAGGACTGCCCATATATAGACGATGTTGAAAATGTTTCATGATAAATGGTGTGATTTAAGCAGCGTTCACAACGATTTACTAAGACTTTGCTAAGACTAACGGGTAGTGTTTAAGGTTTAATGTGTTTTAACAGTTTGTGACATATCGAGCAGTGACTGGTTGTTACTAAGAAAGTTGGATCTTATTCAACTTTCTTAATCTCTATAGTCTTAATTCTTAGTTATTCTGAACGGTAACATGTAAAATCTACTCCCTTAAACCTTAATTGTTAGTCTTAGTCATTCGTTTTGAACCGAACTTTACGAAAACGTTGCTTGTAGTTACAATTGATTAAACAATCATGTCACTGATTGTTGGCTGTTGATGACGTCAAATTAAGAATTAGAACAAGAATAAGCAACATTGTATCGGTCTGATACTATCGCTACTTGTGGTATAATGTTGCAATTATTTAGCAACTATTAAGCAATTTATTATTATTATTTTATTGTTGCAGTACATACAAACTCGGTCAAAACCGGCGTAAACATGTTTTACGGACATAAATGTCAAATATTTCCATGCGTTTACCTTAAAAAATGAATTAAATGTATCATTGTTCATATTATGTCTCCAAACCCACTGTATAGATTCTATATGAAGTATATATATATAGTAGGCCTACGAAAACATTTTAAGGGTAAACCCAATCCAACGTTTATTTTCACAAAATAAATGTCAACGTTTCGACGACGTGTAGAGTCGTCCTTTTCAAGACATACAAAAACAAATAAAAAACCACAACAACCAAAAACACTTACAGAATCAAAATCACTGCCACAACTCTACACGTCGTTGAAACGTTGACATTTATTTTGTGAAAATAAACGTTGGATTGGGTTAATTGTTAAAATGTTTTCGTACTATACATTTTGCAACCAACAAAATGTAAGAAATCATTAATCAAATATGTATATATATACTGTCGTGGCCGATTTGTACTCATCCCAGCATTCGCTCTTCGTATGCGCTGGTGGAAACCACGAAAACGATGGAGAATTTCTTGAAGTCTTTATTCTTCTAAGTTCAATTTTTTTTAACTATCCTACACGTGTTCAATATTACTGATTTTTACATCTCGATGTATACGTTCGGTTGGAGACCAATTAGTTTAATACTGTCATGGAGCTTTCACGGAACAATACCATTTGCTTATAACATTTTCGATATAAGAGTTACTTTATTCTAGAGATGCACACGATAATCGATATTATCGTTCGATATTCGATATGCAATAAAATTTTGATAATCGATAATACAAATATTATCGAATGGTATGATTTCTAAAAAAGCGGGTTCGTAAAGCATTATTTCGTTCTTCTCGGACCTTTCTGGTATTGAAATACTCAAAGATACCGCCAAAATACTAAGCCTCATGCCTCGTAAAATGTGATTATACTCTCAGAGTGTCACGTCAGATGTGTCCAAGGTAATGTTGCCATATCGTTATGTGCTCGATTAGGCGACATATCACTGAAACTGTAAAAGATTGCTTTAATTTTGTAAATTTATTATCGTTCGATATTATCGATCGATAATGCAGTCATCTTTCGATTATCGATAGTTTTTATTTTATCGATGTGCATCCCTACTTTATTCTGCTTCCACATCATTTTTATTTCAATACAATAGCTACCTGCTTATCTTTTCTCGCCATGTTATCTATACACTGTGGCATAAAGGTACGGTTACAACAATCAAAATCGTTTCTTGTTTCTTCTTGTCAATAATTATGTTTTCAGGTCTATTGTGATGTACGGTTTGGCCTGTTATAACTGCCCGTTCGAAATATAATTTGAAGTAGGAAGGCTTGACTGTCTAGTATTTTTCAGGCTTGTATTTGTAATAAGCAGTAGTTGTGTTTATAAGCTTATACTTTATGGTTAGCTTCTGATGTATAATTTTTTAAACTTGGTCATGTATTATACTGAACGTTGTTGTCACATCTAATCCCAAGTTAATTCCTTTCGAAGTATAAATATAAATACAAGAATATAGCATATTACATAGTAGCAACCTCTTATATGGTTTTCTAGTTATAGACCAACAGTATTTTCTGTTGCAGTCGCGACATATAATGTAAGTAGTGTATAATCTGCCATGATTCGCCGCCTCTGTATCCCAGTGGTCAGATTGTCAGAGTGCCCGCCCGGCAAGTGGGAGACCTTAGTTCGGTTCCCAGCGTCTGTCAAGACGAGCATCGAACCGTCATGTCACAGTGTTGAGTGTTGACACCTTTTGTTGCTCTGACCGTCCTGTACACGATCTCCCAACCTTCCTGCTCTCCTAATATCTACCACCGGCGAAATAATTTGTATAATCTGTGTTTTCGCCCGACTGTTCATTCCTTTTTTTGTCGATACTTTGCCCTAACTTTATCGAGCAAGATAATCGAGCAAGATAATCGAGCAAGATATCGAGCAAAATGTTTAAAGATTCATGTTTTATATTGCGCTATCGCACCTTTCTTTATGCGTTAAAGTGTGGGAAACGTATTATCTACGATAGTTTCCGGGTTACGAATGTTTTGCTGACTGAAACGTATGCATGTTTTATACCGGGACACGAAGAAAGGATGCCCCAAAAACGTTAAGGGTATTGTTTTTTCTTCAACCTATAGCATAAATGAACTACGGTCAAGCAATATAAAAAATATAAAACTTCAAACATTGATCTTACGTGATCTTGCTCTCTAAACCTAGGGCAGAGTATCGAGAATGAAAAACATGATAATATTGAGGGTATGAGCTATCCAAACCAAAAAGTAATAGCGAGATGAACAATTTTATGCTCCGTACAACGGCGTACATGATAATTAATAATAATTTTATTGTTGTTTTCCTGTCCCATGGAAGGACAGGATGGCCAGTGTAGGGTTATGGGCATGCCCATACCCTCTATGATGTGCCTGCCTTGATTATTTTGTGACAGAGAAAAGTTACTCTGACAAGGAGAAAACTTCTTTATCGACCCTGCTGCGACGGTGCTTCGAAAATATGTTGTATCATAATCCCACGTAACGCTACCTAGCGACATGTTTCAGAACTCGCATCATCCTAGAGCTTTCGCTTTACACCAACAGACAGCACTAGTGTTCTCTGTCTCGTAGATGCAATCGACTTCGATAAAGATCGACCGTGTGACACTTTTTCGAGCAGGTTGGATTTGTTTTGGTGAGTGCAGCTGTGGTGGAACTGTGTCAACCTAACCGTTAGGCGTTGCATACATTACATTGCAGTTGCACTTAGCTATCAGCCTATCACCTTCACCTTGAACCTGCTTCGCTGCAGCGGGCAACACAAGGCGACGTGAAGCTACGCAATTCACTTTTAATACACGCGGTAGAATAATTCGGGAGATAGCTATTCTCAATCTGATTTTATCTGGTGACTAAATGTACACATTTTCAGTTCTTTTGTAAACCCCTTGGACCGAAGACCGATGAATGAGGGAGAAAGTATCAGGGTCTTCACCAATGTGTCAAATGTGTGCATCAGGAGAAATACTCTTAGAGCGTATTGGTTGGTCCTTATTGATGTATCTGTCTGAAGACTCACTGGTGGCTACGAAAAACAGACAGGTCGTCTTATTGTTGGGTTGTCGGAAGACCCTATCCATGCATTTAGAGCGCAGGAAGGGGGATACAATCAAACACGAGTTGCACCTTATAGTCATCAGATAGGGTCGGATAGAGATAAGCTTGATTTTCTTCAACAGCGATAATGATTGAAGTCAATTTTCGAGGATTTTTCTCCGACAATGATCAATTAAATGAAATAAATTAATTTGCTGTTCACATTTAGGTATAATATCGTTGTAAATATAAATAATATTAACATGCAAACCAATATCCGTTTTTCTCACACTTTATATTATATAGGGGCGTGGGTTAGAATGCCGAATAAGTTAATAATGCATGTTTTTTTTAATAGCCGTTATCTTCATCTATTAGCCCTCACTGTATCGAATAGCATGATTACAATAATAGAGACGTGAAGCAACATGCTCATCTAATTGAATTATTTTATATAATTCATTCATACCAATTACCGATATGTTTTCAAAATTGAGTTTAATTAAAATATGCACTGAAGAAATTAATATTGAATACAAATCAAATAGAATTGTTATTGGTGTTTTTATGTACAGCGGGCATGATTAAATGCTGTTTATAACAAAAACACAAGGGATAATCGGGTTGATTTCTAGTCGTGCAATCTGTTTTTCTATTGGTTCATGTATAACCATAACAGGCTAACTTAAATGGTTCTATATGGTTCATATAGATAATATATATAATTAATCGATTATTATAATATACCTCGTCATGAAATACAAATTCTGATGCGTGAAGTCAATATACTTATCATATTTATATAGATAGATATATTCAACAAACAACCGGTTGGCTGGTCACGTTTTTATCAGTAACGACTTCTCGTACAAACTGATACCGCGATACAAAAAGTATGTTAACGGTTTCACACCTACTTGATCATTCGTAACCTTTGAAAGTGCAAAAGGTGCTTCGTAAAATCGAAATTATATTTGTTTTTTTCTCTACCACTGGTTTACCGTTAACTTCTACAGCTATGCTGATGCAGGTATAACTAGTTCGTATGTAGGCTAGACCTGTGTACGTGTGTTGTCACACGTAAGGAAATGTGGCCATAGGACCTAAGTGAACCGTCTAACAGGAAACTCTATCAAGTCACTACAACGTGGGTTTTATGTGTTTGATATTCAATTCCATAAAATATTATAACTATTTGAGGAGACTCATTTACTTAGTTTTGACAAGAAATCCTTAAATTTCGTTCCAGATGTCCACAACGAGGTAGAAAAAGAAAGTGGTCTCTGATTTCAATTTTTAAGATTTTTTATTATTATATATTTTACTCCTGACTAGGGACTGCTACCTTATCGTGGTGGGCAGATTTGCGTGCTATAGAGCACTGCCGGCGAAAGCGAATGCTTCTGGTAGGGCCACCCAAGCCGGACAGGTTGAGGGGAGAAGTCAGACGAAATGCTGTTCATGTTCTCCCCCTTTTCCTTTTCCTCCCCGCCCTCCTATACTTGTTCCTTTATTTTCATCTTCATATTTCACCCACTCATAGTCTCAATTAATTAACAAAGTTGCAAAAATATGGAACCAAAACCCAAATATTTCTCAATCAATCAATCAATCTAATATTTTATTCCAGACCACACAGTTCATACAAATAATGCACTGATCAACGAAAAACGTAAAGACACTTTTTATTCTGAATGTATTTTCTTATCTTTTAAAGTCGCAGTCAATGTTATGTTTTCCCCATGAATTCACAAGCTGCACACATTTTAAAATGGAGAATGGCTTTATCAATAGAACTTAATCAAAAGGTTGTCAATAACTGGTTTTTGAAATGGAGCTATAACACATAATGAAAAATCACGCACGTGTAAAGAATTTAAGTCGATTATTTATTGTCAAAAACACAATTGTGCGCGTGGGGGGGGGGGGAGGGGGGTCACAAATGCGTTCAACGTTTCAGTTACGGCGTGGAAATACTATTTTGATGATCGATCGACCTTCAAATAGAATCAACATACTTGCTTCATTCATGCTTCAGTTTATTATGTGGCTCTCGAGGCATAGACGAGGGAGTCTTTTAAATGTTCCTTCCATGCCTGTGAAGTAGAACAGATTATTAATATTATTATTGTATTGAATGTGTGACATTCCATCTCGGTCAAAGCCGGTGTCGTTATACGGACAATTACGGATGTAATGTCAAATATTTTCATGAGGTATTTTTTATTATTATTTATTAATATTATTATTATTATTATTATTATTATTATTATTATTATTATTATTGTTATTATTTATTCATCCCAGGACAGGTTATACAATATATATATATATTATGTTAAGTTTCAAATTCTCACGGCTATAATAATACCCCATATATAATATATATATATATATATAATACCCCAAAACACAATTATTTGATATATATGATAAAAATACACACAGTAGAACAAGTAAAGACGGTAGACCGCAATGTTTGAAACAGGGAGAAGGACATTAGCTGAAACAATCATATACTAAAAACCTGATCAGGTGAATGGATGAGTGTATCTTGACCTGGCTTAACATTGCATTCTTGTTGTATCCAGCCTTGACAGGTAGTTCCTGTTATTGTTACTTTCAGACGGGTGATGGCCGTGTGTTTGAAACCACTTTAGTTTTCGGAGAGTTAACTTTCAGTGATACATTTTGTACATCCGTACTGGGCTGATATTGGGCAAAGCCCCCTTTCAGAATGGGACGTAAAAAAGCATGTTTAAAAAAACTCTCACGTGGAAAGTACCCAAGTAAGTACAAGAATAAAACGTGTGTGTAAAAGGTAAGAAAGGTAAAAGTCTTCGGTCTCGTCCGTGCATGTAGTACAACATTGTTTCTAAAAGTAATAAGCAACAACAAAATAGCATGTTAGAAAGTGACGAATAGTCTTAGAAATTATGTTCTAGTTGTCGCCGATACCTGGGACTAGAATCACAAAGATGTCTAACTAGAACTTGTCCTGTTAGGCAAATTCTAGCTAGATCTGTCAAGATAAATCATCTTCGGCGATTACTTCACGTTCTCAATAAAATATTAATTAAATTGATTATATTTCACTATATTTTATCTTTATGACATTGCAGAACGTCATATAAGCACTTATAGGCACCTTTGTGAATCTGGGCTCTGGTATTTATCTTTTGCAGTTTTCTTGCATCGGTTGGTATTTGATTCTTGCTTCTCATTGTAATTATTGAGTGAAATTTACAAAAACTCGTTACAGTTACCACAACAGATTTATTTTTGTTTTGTATAAGACAATAAGGCCCGGTATTACACCGCCCGGCTAAATATTCAGACCACCGCTAACTTGTTTTCTCCTTTGAAACCACGCTTCTGGGGCCTCATTCCTGTACATTTTTTTAACTCTCCTTAACTCTCGCTAACCCCATGTTAAAATGACCCCGGGGTTAACTCCTACACAGGCTTCCCTGCATAATTCGGAGGCAAATGTGACCCTGTCTGATAGTAGGGTTAAGAAGAGTTATCTCAACAATACTTTGAAATGCCGCCATTTTGTCAATACCCGTGAGTGTAGTTTCACAAATGTCACATTTCAAATCTTTAATTGGGATATCCACCTACATGAATGCGTTACTTTATGTGTTTATTGAGTTAATAAATAATTTTGTGTATTTATAGTACATTATAAAGGTCCTACATATGTAAATATGTAGTTTTATTGAGTATTTTGTGGACGTTTTGAGGTTATTGGAATGTTTTTGTTTGTTATTGTTTTTATTTTGTCTCGTTTTTTCAACAATGTCTTAATTCGATCGGCGTCTCAATTGCTGACTCCTGATTGGCTATTGACTAACACCGGGGTTAAGTTTGCAAATGTACTGGAATCAGGCCCCTGATTGGCTGTTGCCATGGCAACAGCCAATCAGAAGCGTGAAAACCACACAAATTACCTACCTATTTATTTATTTAAACAATAAAATAAATAAACAAATAACAAAGCTTTGTAATGGAAAATAATAAAGTGATCCATTTAACAAATAATTAAATAAATGAAGTAATTTTTAAAAAGAATTAGAATAAAATCAACATAAAACATTGTTTGGGAATGTTTTACATAAAGCTTTTGTACCAATAACTCTTTTACAGTAATTTGTACCAGTTGTTCTCATAAACCGTTCTGAAACAGGTTAATTATCAATACTGTGTGCTTACCTAAGATCATGTATGCATATAGGTACATTTTGTGGGTGGTAATAAGGCATGTAGGCCTACACATTCATTAATCGATTCATCCAACCCCGGTGTATCGACATGTGACTGATGTGAGGTGTCGCTAATAATTGTTTCTATTTTCTAATTTGTTCCAAACAAATCTAATATTTACAGATAATTTAGCTCTTGTGGACACTAAACTCAGTGCAGACAAAAATAATTGGAAATAATAGGAGAATGCATTATTTTGGGGACTGCGTAAAATATGTTCTTGCCATTCTTTAGCCTTGAACCTACGTTTTATGTGTAGGTAGCCTACAACAGTTTTATAGTTTACTACGTGTATCAAATCATACTTTTTAACTAGATTTTCACTGTCCTACACTCAAACCACCAACATTTAAGCATCATGTTCCTCTTCCTTAACACTGACCCTACTGTGACCCTACCAAGTGAATAATCGTAACATGAAATGATTAAATTTTACAAACCTCGAGGCAACAGTAGCTGAAACTTATGTAGGGCTAAGGTGGCTTTGCTGCCAAACGTATTGTTGCTGTGACATTATACCTTGGAGGCCACTACATGGTAGGCCTATACCATTCGTTACCGGTAGACTAGGTGGGGTTGCTGGAATATGTGCGATGAAATGCGTACTTACACAATTTGCTAATTATATCCACCCTGTTCTCGGCCGGTCTTTTAATCCAATGTGTATTTCATCAATGCACCCAATGGCATTGGGGAACTGGCACAAAGCATAGCTTAACATGAACATACAAAAGATACTTCGTTAGTCAGCCAATTAACATCAAGGATACAGCTTGGGCATATAAGCAACTGTCAATTGTCATAATTGAACAGTCGTTACGCATGTCTGGTGCCTTAGGTCCGAGCCCTACGCCTAAGGTAGGCCTAAGCTATGGGTTCTAGGCCTTACAATTGGAATTATCTAGGCTACGCTAGGCCTAGACCTAGAGGTTAGCCTAGGCCTGCGGACAATGATGTAGGCCCACCGGTAGCTTAGACCTAGCTCAGTTGACCTAGGCCTATGCCTAGGTGCCTGTATTAATCTAGAACCAATTATGTTAAGTTAATGAGTCTGTTCTCCAACTTACCTTTTTTGTCTATGAGGCTAGGCCTAGGATAGCCTTGGGCGTAGCACTTCGAAAGGGTAGGCCCTAGGGCTCCGCCTGAAGAGCAATGTGTCCATGGCTTCTCAAAACCTCTTCAATTGACACTTTCCAGCTAATTTTCGACAGATGCCAATATAGCACATAAACACACTTGTCTTCCTGACGGAATGTGACACCAAGGACAAATCGAACCACGGGCAGGTAGGCCTAGGCCTATGAGCAGATGACTAGGGTCCTAGGGCTAACCTAACCAACCTCGAGTTTGGCAAACACTTTGTGAATGGAAAGTAATAATTTCGTGAAAGCTTATTGTTAGAGTAGTTTGGAAGATCCAGCTATTATCGGAACACTCATCGTTGCCCCTCAATTACTTGCTCGATCCAAACTGCAACCAAACGTGAGACCTTGAAGTGTCAGCTGTCTGCTGTTGACATTTTCAAGAAGCCTGCGGTAGGCGGGGCTAACCTAACCTATAACTTCGCGGGAAATTAAAAGTATTTCAAACGGGAAATGATTGTAATACGTTTTTGCTAAGTATTTATATATAAATTTAGCCTTCAATTTGGAACACACGTGTACTAAATGTTTCAATTAATTATTTTAAATCTGAAGAAGCACGGGTCCTCCATGTTGAATAAATCCCGGTCCGCAGCCTTTTACTGCTACTTGATCTTGTCACGGAAAAGGCTGTGATGTGCACTATGTGGCAACGCCGCCTCTGTTTGCAGAAGTTTCGATAACACCAAATAATGGGCGTCTCAGGCGCGACTTTCTGCCGCTCGCAGCGCTAGCAGTACTGAAAGGTCCAACTCGATCTTTGCACCTCGTTTTCTCAATTCAAACATTCAAATCGTTTATATTTAATACTTTTAAATATAAATCATCCATTGTAGTAATGTTTTACAAGGTTTTTGACAGTGAATACCTTTGTTATAGATACAAAACAAACATATTGTCGTTTGACAGTTAGACAGTTGACTAACGACAATATTTAACATGGAATGAATTACAAAGTTGGACCTTTCAGGACAGGTGCTGCAACCTACTTCAGCTTTGACCTGAGACGCCCATTTAAAAAGCGTCACACTTTTAAATTCACAAAAATTTAGGGCACTAGCAACACCAAAAGACAACAATGAAACAAATGAATTGAATCGATGGACAAACAACAAGCTGTCAAAAAATAATTTCTTCTGATTTTGGAAAACAAAACAAAAAACAAACAAATACACATACAAACTTTCTCTAAGTCGTTGTCTATCATTAAAAGTTTTAAATGGCGAGCAGTTACTATTGCTACACTTGTTTGTATTTCTATGGTTGCAATTTTATTATTTTGACAGCTGATTGTGTGTCCATCAGTTCGATTCATTTGTTCCATTGTTGTCTGTTGGTGTTGCTAGTGCCCTCACAACAGCATAACTTTGAAACTAACTGTTTGAACAGGAAAGATGGCATACACGTTCAAACTTCAGCGCCCATGCTAATCTTATGGACCTAAAATATGAGTTTGAACCGGAAGTAGTTACTTTTTGGCGCACTTGCATTCCCTAAGGTATGCGAATACTTTCGTTAGGACTTGGCTCGTTAGGGACGTGACATGGCCCTCTGTAGATCAAGCTTTGCCTTCGGAGACCCGAGAAGGCTGTGACACAATGGAACGTTTAGAGATTAATTGATATTTGGGAAAAGTAAGGTATTTGCTAATACGGTCTGTCGTGATGTCAGTGAAGTCGGTGATTTTTTATAGATAGCCAAAATGTGTATATTCCAAAGATGTTTCTATAGCAAATGCAATACGATAAACGGGCATCTCTTCGGTGAACTCTTTGGAAACTGCAGAAATGCCAACGCGTCAGAACAGAAAATGATTTTTGGTTTAAAAATGTCAAAACTATTATGGATCGTATCGTCTATCAATTGAAAAGTAAAATTTTTCCATTTTTATATATTTTACTTCAATATGTTAGATATAAAAAATCATGTTTGCCCATTCCATAATGCGGCCTAATGCCGACATTACACGACTCAATACTTGTGTCAAACCTCAAACTTATTGAATTCAAGAACAAAAGCGAATCAACAACAGTTTGTTCAAACTTATTGAATTCAAGAACAAAAGCGAATCAACAACAGTTTGTTAAATGCTTTTTTGTCCTTTACGAAAGTATAGGGTACGCACATCTGACGTAACAGCCGAACTACAACAATGGAATAAATGAATTGAACTGGTGGACAAACAACAAGCCGTCAAAGTAATATCTTTGCAAATAATGAGGAGAAACAATTAGTTGTAACGATAGTAACTGCTCGCCAGTTAAAATTTATGTTAAGTAATGGACAGAAACTATCTGCAAGTTTGTAAACGTTCTGAACGTTTGTTTTTTCCAACTTCAGAACTTCATATTTTTTTTTTTGACAGCTTGCTTGTCCATCAGTTCAATTCATTTGTTTCATTGTTGTGTTTTGGTTTTGTGCGTACCCTATTGAACCGTGTAATGTGGGTTTGAGGCGCAACAAGTGCCAAGATTCGAACCCGTAGAGGCTGATCAAGGTCACCACTCAGCCAACGCACTCCCAGAAAATCGTTTCCAGCTGGTTTCAGACCGTATCCATATTACAACATATCATTCCACAACGCGTATATTTCATCAGTCGTATCCTGGATGTGGCTTTATTGCACGGCCGAGGAGATGGATGGTTTCAACCCAAACCACAGTCAAGTGCGGACACGAGCCGTGATCACTTCCGGTAGAGTGTGCCCGTCGACGCCCGCGGAGGACGAGGGCAATGCTTCTTCTGGTGCTCACCGCTCTGTTGCTCGAGAAGGCCGTGGCCTACGCACCGCCACCCTGTGACCAATACACCGCCCTCGTACCCGACGAGTTCGGTAGACTCATGGCGAGGATCAAGGTCCCGGACCCCGGTGGCAACACCACAATCAACGTAACCATCTATACGAGAGCGAAACTAGATCGGAGACAGGTGAGCTGCTGACTAAACTTTGGTGAAACAGGACTCAGGGTAGAATGTAAGATTTCATAGTTCCCACGTGACGTAACAGCGGCCATGATTGCGACCCAATTGATGAAGGCCTTTTCTAGATCGTTGGCGGATATTATTCAAATTCAATAAATAAGGAAACTTTATTATTTAAAAAGTAAATATAAGTATTTAAGAAATCACAATTACCTCACATACCTATTTTGTTACAAAAACAGGCTGAATTTTAAACAGCTAAGCATTTCTGTGTTCCACCGCAACTGACTTCAATATTGTTTCTCCATGGCAACTCGAAAATTGCATCACAAATGTGGCCGCTGCCTTAGACCAGTAATATAGGTAGACGGAGTATGACGTCATCCCGAGTGAGACCATCATTGAAACCACGTGATGTGGGGACAAAGCCTTCTCGACCAATCCGCGATAGACTGCATTCTTAGCGAGAAGTTCGCAGGTTTGCCGCTAGATGGTGTTAGGTGCGCGGCAAATACGTTTGACATTAATGACAAAGGATGTATTATTATTTGTATTTCCTCAGAAATGATTAGTGAAGGTACTGTTAATCTTAGTTAACATATTTTTAATTTGAGGGCCAGGCCCGGCTTTAGTGTAAAATCTCGTGTACGCGGGAAGTGAAAATGCCGCCTATAATATATTTCCTCTGACAATAGCATGTTGATAATCACCTATTTTAAAGATGAGGTAACAAGAAACTTCAAAGGGCTTTTTGTATTATTTTGCTAAGGAAACCTGCTCGGGGATAATTCATGCCCTAGCCCTAATTGTGAGAATAACCAGATAGAATGGACACGGGAAGTTTGAGCGGACTCATCCCTTAGCATCCACCCTAACGACGGTAGAAAATATTGGCATAACTTGATTATGATTCCCAGTGGTGGGTATTGAACCAGCGATCTGCTGAACCAGAGTCTCGCGCGTTACTAGTTTAATTATGAAAAATTTGGTGCGAAGGAAGCAGGTAAAATAAATTAGTAATTCCACCCCAGCTAATGTTAATATGTTTTATTTTATTAAAGACAATTATTTGTATTTAAATTAACTAATGTGAAATGAGTAACCCAACTCAAACAATTAACAACGATGCATGTATGTGCAACAATTTATGTGTCATCAGCGAGTTATTTTATGAACTACTTGAAGGGGTTGGTCTGCTTTTTCAACTGGTTGTGTTATTTTAATATTTTACTTGGCAAGCAAAATTAGTATTATGCTCCTTGAGAAGAAGAAGAAATTATTGAATTCTGTGTAATACATTTAAAAAAATATAAACGTAATAATAATATTTAAGACATAATTATGCCAGGCTATAGCTTGGATCGAACACGTTACATAATTTGTATTTGTATATGCCTAGAAAACACCTCTAAAACATATACTGTCTAAAATTACCTTATGCAGCTTATACAACTTCACAAGAAAAATGTGATTTTCCGATAAATGTTATGAAAGTTACTGAGGCGTGCTCTGCTTTCTAAAAGACGTAGCAAGGCAACAGGCACCATCCTGACCCGCCCTCCCCGAGTGGGACACCCCTCACCTATATCACGAGTATTTAGGAGGTCGTCATCCCGAATGTCTGCTATCTCCGTCCCGTCATCCTCGCCCTCGAGATCGTGCTCCGCGTCGGCGTCAACGTGAGACTCATGTTTGTCGGCGCCCCCTCCCCCCAGTGGCGTATCCAGGAATTGGGAAAGGGGTGGGTTTTCAACCCATATTATAGAGAGTGGAGGCAAAACATAATTGGGGTTCCGGGGCGGGGGGGGGGGGGGGGGGGGGCTTGCCCGAAAAAATTCTCGTCAAGGTAATTTTAGGCAAATCTGTGCGTTTTACAGCGGCCAACTGAAACATGATTACTCAGTTTCTGGCAACACATTTTTTCCTTAGCACCGCTAATAAAAGGAACCTCAATCAATAGTTTGCATATTTTTCGTATTGCTTTTGCTTTTAATAATTTCAACAATATACAATAATTATAAAGTAAAACATCTAACTGTCTATTGAAATACTGTCTTTTGATACCGTCTATTGAAATGTAAATGGTAATTTTCCATGTTTCCTTTGCAAAAGGGGGGGGGTTTCGTCCCCCCCCCTCCCCCCCCCGTGTATACGCCACTGCCTCCCCCCACCCCCCAAAAACGATCACAAATTTTGACATTGTACTCTTTAAAATAAGAGCTTCTTCTGCCCGAGCTTTCTTTTTTTTGCCGTCTCCCATCCCGAAGGTTTTTTACGTTTTCTATCCATGTATGCACTTCTTAATTTGAAGAAAAACACATTGTACTCGAGCAAAGAAACAACAGAATGCAATAGTGATGACTGAATAGCACAGGTTGCGGGTCTTGGAAACACGTGTATAACGCCTATGTAGGTACAAGTTTGCCGCCTGTTCGGAATCACCTGCACCTCATGTAACATATCAACCCTTCAATAAAGCGAAGGATGAATGGAGAATGAGTGTTGGGTAAAGCCGTCGTATTTGAAAAAGTCACGTAATTCGTTAATAGCCTCATTGGACCAAACCACAGTCGCCAAGCCTCCAAGGTGTATATAAGGGATGTTGTACAATAAAACTTGTAATAAGTTATTGGCACGTTCTTTGCTAAAACCCGTCATGTACAATGTGTTATTACCTTGTAACTTTAAAATGTTCTACTCAATCCTTGTCTTAAATTATGTGTTAAATTGGCAGCATCCCTCCGAAGTGCCGCCTATGCAATTGTGCCGCCGTACGCGGTCGCGTACGTCGCTTACGCCTAAAGCCGGCCCTGTTGAGGGCACTAGCAACACAGAAAGACAACAATGGAACAAATGAATTGAACTGATGGACAAACCATCAGCTGTCAAAATAATAAAATTGCAACCATAGAAATAAAAACAAGTGTAGCAATAGTAACTGCTCGCCATTTAAAACTTTTAATGATAGACAACGACTAAGTGAAAGTTTTGTAAGTGTATATTTTGTTTGTTTTTTGTTTTGTTTTCCAAAATCAGACGAAATTATTTTTTGACAGCTTCTTGTTTGTCCATCGATTCAATTCATTTGTTTCATTGTTGTATTTTGGTGTTGCTAGTGCCCTATTGAAAATGATCATTTTTCTTTACACAACGATGTACTGTTTGTACTGTTCATACGCAAACGCTTTAAATTGCCGCGCATCCTGTCCCCACATCACGTGGTCTCAATGTTGGTCTCACTCGCGGCCGGTCGCTAGCATCTGCTTGCTCCTACCTATATTACTGGTCTAAGGCCGCCACGCGCACAAACGTGACGTACGTGCAACCTATGAATGGGAAATGTGAGTGTGTTTTTAATTTACGGTTGGAAGTAGATGATATAGATAACTCGTCGCCTAAAAATACCGGGCACATTAAGGGTCCAGCCCGCATATGCGTCCGTTTTTTCGGTTTATCCAATCACGGCCCATATACTCATTCGACTTCGATTGCGAGATGCTGGCTGTGATTTGATGAATCGAAAAAACGGACGCATCGCATGGATCGGACGCATGCATGGGTTAGACGTTTTAGAACTAAGTTATTCTATTTTTACTAATGTTAAAAGTTTTCGATTTTCTATTATCGAACGGCCTGTTACGTCTAATGGCCTGTTCCCATGGTCAACGCGGGTCAACGCTTGACGCTGAGCGCTGTCACGCTTCGGATTCACAACGCCACGGCTTCATCGTCAACGCACAAGGGGTGTGGTTCCCATTTGTCTACACATTAACAAATATCACCCATCAAAAGGTGGGGTATGATATACACAAAACACGTGTATAGCAATAAGCTGGAATTAAATAAATTCATACTCTAGAGTCTAGACTATGCAAAGATGTAGGCCTCGGCTGGAGCCGTTGCCAGGACCATTTGCACGCACCAATTCATACTTCCATAGCTTTTATGACAGAGCCGCAAGGATTTGGATCTTCTTCACTATGGAAATACAAGTTTTGT
The DNA here is from genome assembly GCA_945910005.1 of Isoperla grammatica. Classification (NCBI taxonomy): domain Eukaryota; kingdom Metazoa; phylum Arthropoda; class Insecta; order Plecoptera; family Perlodidae; genus Isoperla; species Isoperla grammatica. The sequence goes on along the minus strand of OX246740.1, from coordinate 10,426,870 downwards.
CACTTCCAAAATTTCGCCTAGCGGAGGCTCGTCGAACTCCCAACTTGCGAGTTCGACGAGCCTCCGCTAGGCGGAGATCAAGTAGACCTTGTTATGAAATATTAGTATCTAGAAGACTTCTTACTTGTTTTCACCATAGCAACAACCAATGGGAAGCCTGGATGCCGTGGATAAAACAAGAGCGTTTATTAATTCAGGCTCGATTTCTTTTAAATTTATATTTTATTTTATATCTGTAATTATTAAATTCATTTATTTGTTATTTTGTAATATTATTTTGTGAAGAATGTTAGACTGTGTTGGAGCATAATGCCATTTTCTATTATCCTCCCAGAAATAATGAATAATAATTAGTAATATTACTTGAAATTACAATAATAATAATTATTATTAATATTACTATTATTATTATTATTATTATTATTATTATTATTATTATAATTATTATTATAATTATTATTATTATTATTATTATTATTATTATTATTATTATTATTATTATTATTATTATTATTATTTTTATTATTATTATTATTATTATTATTATTATTATTATTATTATTATTTTATTTTTTATTATTATTATCGTTATTTTTATTATTATTATTTTTATTATTATTATTATTTGTATTATTATTATTGTTATTATTATTATTATTATAATAATAATAATAATTATTATTATTATTATTATTATTATTATTAACATTATTATTATTAGTATTATTATTATTATTATTATTATTATTATTATTATTATTGTTATTATTATCATCATTTTTATAATAATAACGTGTACCTTGCTTATTTCAGATTATGTCCAGTGAATTGCATCTGGTCGATTCGAAAAGACGTTCACCTTTCATGGTCTACAATCTTCACTTTCCAACTCACCATCCTTTGCCTATCATTGGCATGATCACATTCAACTACATCACCATCTGTCAGGAGTCAGGTACGATTAATGCACACAGTAGTTTAACTATACATACATCACCTACTCTATTCCCATGGTGACTCACATACTGTCCAACATCCTTTGCCTATCATTGGCATGATCACATTTAACCACATCACCTGTCAGGACTCAGGTACGATTAATGCACACAGTAGTTTAACTGTACTTACATCACCCACTCTATTCCCATGGTGACTCACATAGTTATCTTTTTCAAAGACAGAGTCAATGTAGTCTGCTTGGTTTATTCACAACCCACACTACGATTCCAGCCGAACAACTGAGAGCCGGCGGTTACATAACAGAACATTTTTCGGTGTTGGGGGGGGGGGGGGGGGGGGGGGAGAGAAGTGAAATTACAGTGGGCAAGGGGGTTGAGAAGAGGGCGTAAGCCCCCAGCTGAGACCCGCATGTTTTTTTTTAATTTTCAACACTTTTTATCCGATTTTGGCAGGTTAAAGTGAGGTTCTAAATGAAACTAAGTGAACTACGAACTTCAAGTACGTCAAAACAAACGTCAAAATAGGGTTCATTTTTATTTAGGTAAAATATGCTCGTAAAAATCAAATTAAAAAACATAAGCTGTATTATGTTGAAGTCGTCAAAACGTAGGAACAATATAGTTTAAGATATGAACTACGTTACTGGACCGACTGTCGTGATTGACTTTACAAATTGCAAACAAAATGTAAAATGCATATTTAAATGCAGTATCTGCATCATCGCGTTGAAATTATGATATTCGTGAAGTAATGGATTGACTATAGGATTTACATTATTTGTTATTTTGATTTCATTTCTTGTTTACGTACTTTATATGAAATGGGACATATTGCGCGTATCGTATAGCCAGTTAAAATCTGTAAATTATAAAATTTCTTAAATCCGGGGGGGGGGGGGGGTAATGCCCCCTGTTCTACCCCCCCCCTCCCTCCGGTGCCCATGAGCGGTTATAGAGCATCTTACGTGAACATACAGGGATAGGGGTATGACGTATGCCTGTGTGTGTGTGTCACTATAATGAACACGGTATGACGTATGACGTCATGAAACACCTAAACACAGGAGGTGTGTGTCACTATAATGAACACGGTATGACGTATGACGTCATGAAACACCTAAACACAGGAGGTGTGTGTCACTATAATGAACACGGTATGACGTATGACGTCATGAAACACCTAAACACAGGAGGTGTGTGTCACTATAATGAACACGGTATGACGTATGACGTCATGAAACACCTAAACACAGGAGGTGTGTGTCACTATAATGAACACGGTATGACGTATGACGTCATGAAACACCTAAACACAGGAGGTGTGTGTCACTATAATGAACACGGTATGACGTATGACGCCATGAAACACCTAAACACAGGAGGTGTGTGTCACTATAATGAACACGGTATGACGTATGACGCCATGAAACACCTAAACACAGGAGGTGTGTGTCACTATAATGAACACGGTATGACGTATGACGTCATGAAACACCTAAACACAGGAGGTGTGGGTCACTATAATGAACACGGTATGACGTATGACGTCATGAAACACCTAAACACAGGAGGTGTGTGTCACTAAAATGAACACGGTATGACGTATGACGTCATGAAACACCTAAACACAGGAGGTGTGTGTCACTAAAATGAACACGGTATGACGTATGACGTCATGAAACACCTAAACACAGGAGGTGTGTGTCACTATAATGAACACGGTATGACGTATGACGTCATGAAACACCTAAACACAGGAGGAGTGTCACTATAATGAACACGGTATGACGTATGACGTCATGAAACACCTAAACACAGGAGGTGTGTGTCACTATAATGAACACGGTATGACGTATGACGTCATGAAACACCTAAACACAGGAGGTGTGTGTCACTATAATGAACACAGTATGACGTATGACGTCATGAAACACCTAAACACAGGAGGTGTGTGTCACTATAATGAACAGCGTATGACGTATGACGTCATGAAACACCTAAACACAGGAGGTGTGTATCACTATAATGAACACGGTATGACGTATGACGTCATGAAACACCTAAACACAGAAGGTGTGTGTCACTATCATGAACACGGTATGACGTATGACGTCATGAAACACCTAAACACAGGAGGTGTGTGTCACTATAATGAACACGGTATGACGTCATGAAACACCTAAACACAGGAGGTGTGTGTCACTATAATGAACACGGTATGACGTATGACGTCATGGAACACCTAAACACAGAAGGTGTGTGTCACTATAATGAACACGGTATGACGTATGACGTCATGAAACACCTAAACACAGGAGGTGTGTGTCACTATAATGAACACGGTATGACGTATGACGTCATGAAACACCTAAACACAGGAGGTGTGTGTCACTATAATGAACACGGTATGACGTATGACGTCATGAAACACCTAAACACAGGAGGTGTGTGTCACTATAATGAACACGGTATGACGTATGACGTCATGAAACACCTAAACACAGAAGGTGTGTGTCACTATAATGAACACGGTATGACGTATGACGTCATGAAACACCTAAACACAGAAGGTGTGTATCACTATAATGAACACGGTATGACGTATGACGTCATGAAACACCTAAACACAGGAGGTGTGTATCACTATAATGAACACGGTATGACGTATGACGTCATGAAACACCTAAACACAGAAGGTGTGTGTCACTATAATGAACACGGTATGACGTATGACGTCATGAAACACCTAAACACAGGAGGTGTGTATCACTATAATGAACACGGTATGACGTATGACGTCATGAAACACCTAAACACAGGAGGTGTGTCACTATAATGAACACGGTATAACGAATGACGTCATGAAACACCTAAACACAGGAGGTGTGTCACTATAATGAACACGGTATGACGTATGACGTCATGGAACACCTAAACACAGGAGGTTTGTCACTATAATGAACACGGTATGACGTATGACGTCATGAAACACCTAAACACAGGAGGTGTGTGTCACTATAATGAACACGGTATGACGTATGACGTCATGAAACACCTAAACACAGGAGGTGTGTGTCACTATAATGAACACGGTATGACGTATGACGTCATGAAACACCTAAACACAGGAGGTGTGTATCACTATAATGAACACGGTATGACGTATGACGTCATGAAACACCTAAACACAGGTGGTGTGTGTCACTATAATGAACACGGTATGACGTATGACGTCATGAAACACCTAAACACAGGAGGTGTGTGTCACTATAATGAACACGGTATGACGTATGACGTCATGAAACACCTAAACACAGGAGGTGTGTGTCACTATAATGAACACGGTATGACGTATGACGTCATGAAACACCTAAACACAGGAGGTGTGTGTCACTATAATGAACACGGTATGACGTATGACGTCATGAAACACCTAAACACAGGAGGTGTGTGTCACTATAATGAACACGGTATGACGTATGACGTCATGAAACACCTAAACACAGGAGGAGTGTCACTATAATGAACACGGTATGACGTATGACGTCATGAAACACCTAAACACAGGAGGAGTGTCACTATAATGAACACGGTATGACGTATGACGTCATGAAACACCTAAACACAGGAGGTGTGTGTCACTATAATGAACACGGTATGTCGTATGACGTCATGAAACACCTAAACACAGGAGGTGTGTGTCACTATAATGAACACGGTATGACGTATGACGTCATAAAAAACACCTAAACACAGGAGGTGTGTGTCACTATAATGAACACGGTATGACGTGTGACGTCATGAAACACCTAAACACAGGAGGTGTGTCACTATAATGAACACGGTATGACGTATGACGTCATGAAACACCTAAACACAGAAGGTGTGTGTCACTATAATGAACACGGTATGACGTATGACGTCATGAAACAACTAAACACAGGAGGTGTGTGTCACTATAATGAACACGGTATGACGTATGACGTCATGAAACACCTAAACACAGGAGGTGTGTCACTATAATGAACACGGTATGACGTATGACGTCATGAAACACCTAAACACAGGAGGAATGTGTCACTATAATGAACACGGTATGACGTATGACGTCATGAAACACCTAAACACAGGAGGTGTGTGTCACTATAATGAACACGGTATGACGTATGACGTCATGAAACACCTAAACACAGGAGGTGTGTGTCACTATAATGAACACGGTATGACGTATGACGTCATGAAACACCTAAACACAGGAGGAGTGTCACTATAATGAACACGGTATGACGTATGACGTCATGAAACACCTAAACACAGGAGGTGTGTGTCACTATAATGAACACGGTATGACGTATGACGTCATGAAACACCTAAACACAGGAGGTGTGTCACTATAATGAACACAGTATGACGTATGACGTCATGAAACACCTAAACACAGGAGGTGTGTGTCACTATAATGAACACGGTATGACGTATGACGTCATGAAACACCTAAACACAGGAGGTGTGTCACTATAATGAACACGGTATGACGTATGACGTCATGAAACACCTAAACACAGGAGGTGTGTGTCACTATAATGAACACGGTATGACGTATGACGTCATGAAACACCTAAACACAGGAGGTGTGTCACTATAATGAACACGGTATGACGTATGACGTCATGAAACACCTAAACACAGGAGGAGTGTCACTATAATGAACACGGTATGACGTATGACGTCATGAAACACCTAAACACAGGAGGTGTGTGTCACTATAATGAACACGGTATGACGTATGACGTCATGAAACACCTAAACACAGGAGGTGTGTGTCACTATAATGAACACAGTATGACGTATGACGTCATGAAACACCTAAACACAGGAGGTGTGTGTCACTATAATGAACACAGTATGACGTATGACGTCATGAAACACCTAAACACAGGAGGTGTGTCACTATAATGAACACGGTATGACGTATGACGTCATGAAACACCTAAACACAGGAGGTGTGTCACTATAATGAACACGGTATGACGTATGACGTCATGAAACACCTAAACACAGGAGGTGTGTCACTATAATGAACACGGTATGACGTATGACGTCATGAAACACCTAAACACAGGAGGTGTGTGTCACTATAATGAACACGGTATGACGTATGACGTCATGAAACACCTAAACACAGGAGGTGTGTCACTATAATGAACACGGTATGACGTATGACGTCATGGAACACCTAAACACAGAAGGTGTGTGTCACTATAATGAACACGGTATGACGTATGACGTCATGAAACACCTAAACACAGGAGGTGTGTATCACTATAATGAACACGGTATGACGTATGACGTCATGAAACACCTAAACACAGGAGGTGTGTGTCACTATAATGAACACGGTATGACGTATGACGTCATGAAACACCTAAACACAGGAGGTGTGTGTCACTATAATGAACACGGTATGACGTATGACGCCATGAAACACCTAAACACAGGAGGTGTGTATCACTATAATGAACACGGTATGACGTATGACGTCATGAAACACCTAAATACAGGAGGAGTGTCACAATAATGAACACGGTATGACGTATGACGTCATGAAACACCTAAACACAGGAGGTGTGTGTCACTATAATGAACACGGTATGACGTATGACGTCATGAAACACCTAAACACAGGAGGTGTGTGTCACTATAATGAACACGGTATGTCGTATGACGTCATGAAACACCTAAACACAGGAGGTGTGTGTCACTATAATAAACACGGTATGACGTATGACGTCATAAAAAACACCTAAACACAGGAGGTGTGTGTCACTATAATGAACACGGTATGACGTATGACGTCATGAAACACCTAAACACAGGAGGTGTGTCACTATAATGAACACGGTATGACGTATGACGTCATGAAACACCTAAACACAGAAGGTGTGTGTCACTATAATGAACACGGTATGACGTATGACGTCATGAAACACCTAAACACAGGAGGTGTGTGTCACTATAATGAACACGGTATGACGTATGACGTCATGAAACACCTAAACACAGGAGGTGTGTGTCACTATAATGAACACGGTATGACGTATGACGTCATGAAACACCTAAACACAGGAGGTGTGTCACTATAATGAACACGGTATGACGTATGACGTCATGAAACACCTAAACACAGGAGGTGTGTGTCACTATAATGAACACGGTATGACGTATGACGTCATGAAACACCTAAACACAGGAGGTGTGTCACTATAATGAACACAGTATGACATATGACGTCATGAAACACCTAAACACAGGAGGTGTGTGTCACTATAATGAACACGGTATGACGTATGACGTCATGAAACACCTAAACACAGGAGGTGTGTCACTATAATGAACACGGTATGACGTATGACGTCATGAAACACCTAAACACAGGAGGTGTGTGTCACTATAATGAACACGGTATGACGTATGACGTCATGAAACACCTAAACACAGGAGGTGTGTCACTATAATGAACACGGTATGACGTATGACGTCATGAAACACCTAAACACAGGAGGAGTGTCACTATAATGAACACGGTATGACGTATGACGTCATGAAACACCTAAACACAGGAGGTGTGTGTCACTATAATGAACACGGTATGACGTATGACGTCATGAAACACCTAAACACAGGAGGTGTGTGTCACTTTAATGAACACAGTATGACGTATGACGTCATGAAACACCTAAACACAGGAGGTGTGTGTCACTATAATGAACACAGTATGACGTATGACGTCATGAAACACCTAAACACAGGAGGTGTGTCACTATAATGAACACGGTATGACGTATGACGTCATGAAACACCTAAACACAGGAGGTGTGTCACTATAATGAACACGGTATGACGTATGACGTCATGAAACACCTAAACACAGGAGGTGTGTCACTATAATGAACACGGTATGACGTATGACGTCATGAAACACCTAAACACAGGAGGTGTGTGTCACTATAATGAACACGGTATGACGTATGACGTCATGAAACACCTAAACACAGGAGGTGTGTCACTATAATGAACACGGTATGACGTATGACGTCATGAAACACCTAAACACAGGAGGTTTGTCACTATAATGAACACGGTATGACGTATGACGTCATGAAACACCTAAACACAGGAGGTGTGTGTCACTATAATGAACACGGTATGACGTATGACGTCATGAAACACCTAAACACAGGAGGTTTGTCACTATAATGAACACGGTATGACGTATGACGTCATGAAACACCTAAACACAGGAGGTGTGTATCACTATAATGAACACGGTATGACGTATGACGTCATGAAACACCTAAACACAGGAGGTGTGTGTCACTATAATGAACACGGTATGACGTATGACGTCATGAAACACCTAAACACAGGAGGTGTGTGTCACTATAATGAACACGGTATGACGTATGACGTCATGAAACACCTAAACACAGGAGGTGTGTCACTATAATGAACACGGTATGACGTATGACGTCATGAAACACCTAAACACAGAAGGTGTGTGTCACTATAATGAACACGGTATGACGTATGACGTCATGAAACACCTAAACACAGGAGGTTTGTCACTTTAATGAGGGGTGCGCACTTCACTGAAAAAAATTCGTCTTCACGATTGTCTGAAAGAATTCCAGAAATCAGTTGATTTTCGTTGCCCAGCGTGTATGAAGCGTGACGTCATACATCGAGTTACGTAAGCTTGAGACTTGTAAGAACGGAGGTAACTATATTGCATTCGTTTTCTAATAAAGGTTACTTCTTTATTTCAGCTCCATCATTTGACAAATACCTTACCACTACGTCGTACGTACAACAGGTCGTACGCCAGAAGTACTTGTCCGGCTCGCAGATAAGATACGGTGAGGAAGTGTCACTCTTTGATGGCGTGACGTCACAGAGGCCATAGGGAGTATTCACGTGACGTCACAGAGGCCATAGGGGGTATTCACGTGACGTCACAGCGGTCATAGGGAGTATTCACGTGACGTCACAGAGGCCATAGGGAGTATTCACGTGACGTCACAGCGGTCATAGGGAGTATTCACGTGACGTCACAGCTGCCATAGGGAGTATTCACGTGACGTCACAGCGGTCATAGGGAGTATTCACGTGACGTCACAGCGGTCATAGGGAGTATTCACGTGACGTCACAGCTGCCATAGGGAGTATTCACGTGACGTCACAGCGACCATAGGGAGTATTCACGTGACGTCACAGCGGTCATAGGGAGTATTCACGTGACGTCACAGCTGCCATAGGGAGTATTCACGTGACGTCACAGCTGCCATAGGGAGTATTCACGTGACGTCACAGCTGCCATAGGGAGTATTCACGTGACGTCACAGCTGCCATAGGGAGTATTCACGTGACGTCACAGCTGCCATAGGGAGTATTCACGTGACGTCACAGCGGTCATAGGGAATATTCACGTGACGTCACAGCTGCCATAGGGAGTATTCACGTGACGTCACAGCGGCCATAGGGAGTATTCACGTGACGTCACAGCGGTCATAGGGAGTATTCACGTGACGTCACAGCGGCCATAGGGAGTATTCACGTGACGTCACAGCTGCCATAGGGAGTATTCACGAGACGTCACAGAGGCCATAGGGAGTATTCACGTGACGTCACAGCGGTCATAGGGAGTATTCACGTGACGTCACAGCGGTCATAGGGAGTATTCACGTGACGTCACAGCGGTCATAGGGAGTATTCACGTGACGTCACAGAGGCCATAGGGAGTATTCACGTGACGTCACAGCGGTCATAGGGAGTATTCACGTGACGTCACAGCGGTCATAGGGAGTATTCACGTGACGTCACAGCGGTCATAGGGAGTATTCACGTGACGTCACAGCTGCCATAGGGAGTATTCACGTGACGTCACAGCGGTCATAGGGAGTATTCACGTGACGTCACAGCTGCCATAGGGAGTATTCACGTGACGTCACAGCGGTCATAGGGAGTATTCACGTGACGTCACAGCGGTCATAGGGAGTATTCACGTGACGTCACAGAGGCCATAGGGAGTATTCACGTGACGTCACAGCTGCCATAGGGAGTATTCACGTGACGTCACAGTGGCCATAGGGAGTATTCACGTGACGTCACAGCTGCCATAGGGAGTATTCACGTGACGTCACAGCGGTCATAGGGAGTATTCACGTGACGTCACAGCGGTCATAGGGAGTATTCACGTGACGTCACAGAGGCCATAGGGAGTATTCACGTGACGTCACAGCGGTCATAGGGAGTATTCACGTGACGTCACAGCTGCCATAGGGAGTATTCACGTGACGTCACAGCTGCCATAGGGAGTATTCACGTGACGTCACAGCTGCCATAGGGAGTATTCACGTGACGTCACAGCTGCCATAGGGAGTATTCACGTGACGTCACAGCTGCCATAGGGAGTATTCACGTGACGTCACAGCGGTCATAGGGAATATTCACGTGACGTCACAGCTGCCATAGGGAGTATTCACGTGACGTCACAGCGGCCATAGGGAGTATTCACACGTGACGTCACAGCGGCCATAGGGAGTATTCACGTGACGTCACAGCTGCCATAGGGAGTATTCACGTGACGTCACAGCTGCCATAGGGAGTATTCACGTGACGTCACAGCTGCCATAGGGAGTATTCACGTGACGTCACAGAGGCCATAGGGAGTATTCACGTGACGTCACAGCGGTCATAGGGAGTATTCACGTGACGTCACAGCTGCCATAGGGAGTATTCACGTGACGTCACAGCTGCCATAGGGAGTATTCACGTGACGTCACAGCGGTCTTAGGTAGTATTCACGTGACGTCACAGCTGCCATAGGGAGTATTCACGTGACGTCACAGCGGTCATAGGGAGTATTCACGTGACGTCACAGAGGCCATAGGGAGTATTCACGTGACGTCACAGCTGTCATACTCATAGGGAGTATTCACGTGACGTCACAGCGGTCATAGGGAGTATTCACGTGACGTCACAGCTGCCATAGGGAGTATTCACGTGACGTCACAGCGGTCATAGGGAGTATTCACGTGACGTCACAGCGGTCATAGGGAGTATTCACGTGACGTCACAGCGGTCATAGGGAGTATTCACGTGACGTCACAGTGGTCATAGGGAGTATTCACGTGACGTCACAGCTGCCATAGGGAGTATTCACGTGACGTCACAGCTGCCATAGGGAGTATTCACGTGACGTCACAGCTGCCATAGGGAGTATTCACGTGACGTCACAGCTGCCATAGGGAGTATTCACGTGACGTCACAGCTGCCATAGGGAGTATTCACGTGACGTCACAGCGGTCATAGGGAGTATTCACGTGACGTCACAGCTGCCATAGGGAGTATTCACGTGACATCACAGCGGTCATTGGGAGTATTCACGTGACATCACAGCTGCCATAGGGAGTATTCACGTGACGTCACAGCGGTCATAGGGAGTATTCACGAGACGTCACAGCTGCCATAGGGAGTATTCACGTGACGTCACAGCGGTCATAGGGAGTATTCACGTGACGTCACAGCGGTCATAGGGAGTATTCACGTGACGTCACAGCTGCCATAGGGAGTATTCACGTGACGTCACAGTGGTCATAGGGAGTATTCACGTGACGTCACAGCGGTCATAGGGAGTATTCACGTGACGTCACAGCTGCCATAGGGAGTATTCACGTGACGTCACAGCTGCCATAGGGAGTATTCACGTGACGTCACAGCTACCATAGGGAGTATTCACGTGACGTCACAGCGGTCATAGGGAGTATTCACGTGACGTCACAGCGGTCATAGGGAGTATTCACGTGACGTCACAGCTGCCATAGGGAGTATTCACGTGACGTCACAGCTGCCATAGGGAGTATTCACGTGACGTCACAGCGGTCATAGGGAGTATTCACGTGACGTCACAGCGGTCATAGGGAGTATTCACGTGACGTCACAGCTGCCATAGGGAGTATTCACGTGACGTCACAGCTACCATAGGGAGTATTCACGTGACGTCACAGCGGTCATAGGGAGTATTCACGTGACGTCACAGCGGTCATAGGGAGTATTCACGTGACGTCACAGCTGCCATAGGGAGTATTCACGTGACGTCACAGCTGCCATAGGGAGTATTCACGTGACGTCACAGCGGTCATAGGGAGTATTCACGTGACGTCACAGCGGTCATAGGGAGTATTCACGTGACGTCACAGCGGTCATAGGGAGTATTCACGTGACGTCACAGCGGTCATAGGGAGTATTCACGTGACGTCACAGCGGTCATAGGGAGTATTCACGTGACGTCACAGCGGTCATAGGGAGTATTCACGTGACGTCACAGCGGTCATAGGGAGTATTCACGTGACGTCACAGCGGTCATAGGGAGTATTCACGTGACGTCACAGCGGTCATAGGGAGTATTCACGTGACGTCACAGCGGTCATAGGGAGTATTCACGTGACGTCACAGCGGTCATAGGGAGTATTCACGTGACGTCACAGCGGTCATAGGGAGTATTCACGTGACGTCACAGCGGTCATAGGGAGTATTCACGTGACGTCACAGCGGTCATAGGGAGTATTCACGTGACGTCACAGCGGTCATAGGGAGTATTCACGTGACGTCACAGCGGTCATAGGGAGTATTCACGTGACGTCACAGCGGTCATAGGGAGTATTCACGTGACGTCACACAACAAGTTGTCTGTGCATATCGCCCTAAATGGCCGTCGTCATGACCTTGTTTCTGAATAGCATTAATCAACTAGTACAAAACATTAATGAAGATGTTGTGTTTTGTTTGCAGACAATAAAATCAAGTCTAGTATCTCCTCGAAGACTATCAAACGTTTCCCCTACTTCGCATTTAACGTCGATCGCGAACTCGCCCAATATGGAAATGCCCCGAAGCCAATCAGGACTACACCGGAGCCAGTCAGGACTACACCGGAACCAGTCAGTATGGCCATGAGGCTCCCACCACCAGAAACCGAAAATTTGAGAGGAGGTACTTATTTTGGGAACACATCCAATTTCATTTAAATTATGTCAAACAGTAGCCACTTTAACCGTTGTCATTACAAGAAAAAGAACATACTAACAGGACTTCTCGAACATCGAATGAGAATTGAGCGGCGGATGATATAGGCAATGTTAAAAATGCTCAAACGTCACATGACTGTGTGAACATGCCTTTATAATTATCACACTGCCTTCTAGAAGCTTTAACGTACGTAAACGGATTCAACCAATTATTTTTAACATTCACACTATTTTTTAAGATTCAATACTAATTATTTTGTTTCTAGACACCTATATGCCAAATTGTTTTAGTTAGGACCACTTTTATGAAAACGTCGGCTGTCATTGGCTGGGCTGAGTATTTTAGGCTAACTTTGCTATGGCTTTCTTGAATCTTAAATCTTAGGAAGTTGTGTGAACGCCACAATGATTTTGTATTAACTAAAATCTTAAATAAGTGTATTAACCGACCTAATAACTGCTCAAGATTAATGTTTATTATAATATACACCTTCAGCTAATTTACTTACTTCATATTAGCAGTAACTGATATAATAACACAAAAGTAATATTTTTTCAAATATTTCTTAATGAAAAAGACAGTTTGCATGTCTAGTGCTGCATCACAAGGTCTGTGTCTGTCTAGTGCCGTGCATCACAAGGTCTGTGTATGTCTAGTACCATGCATCACAAGGTGTGTATGTCTAGTGCCGTGCATCACAAGGTCTGTGTCTGTCTAGTGCCGTGCATCACAAGGTCTGTGTATGTCTAGTACCGTGCATCACAAGGTCTGTGTATGTCTAGTGCCGTGCATCACAAGGTCTGTGTATGTCTAGTGCCGTGCATCACAAGGTCTGTGTTTGTCTAGTGCCGTGCATCACAAGGTGTGTGTGTCTAGTGCCGTGCATCACAAGGTATGTGTATGTCTAGTGCCGTGCATCACAAGGTCTGTGTATGTCTAGTGCCGTGCATCACAAGGTCTGTGTATGTCTAGTACCGTGCATCACAAGGTCTGTGTATGTCTAGTGCCGTGCATCACAAGGTCTGTGTATGTCTAGTGCCGTGCATCACAAGGTCTGTGTATGTCTAGTGCCGTGCATCACAAGGTGTGTGTATGTCTAGTGCCGTGCATCACAAGGTCTGTGTGTCTAGTGCCGTGCATCACAAGGTGTGTGTATGTCTAGTGCCGTGCATCACAAGGTGTGTGTGTCTAGTGCCGTGCATCACAGGGTTGTGTGTCTAGTGCCGTGCATCACAAGGTGTGTTTGTCTAGTGCCGTGCATCACAAGGTCTGTGTGTCTAGTGCCGTGCATCACAAGGTGTGTGTATGTCTTGTGCCGTGCATCACAAGGTGTGTGTGTCTAGTGCCGTGCATCACAAGGTGTGTGTATGTCTAGTGCCGTGCATCACAAGGTCTGTGTGTCTAGTGCCGTGCATCACAAGGTGTGTGTGTCTAGTGCCGTGCATCACAAGGTGTGTGTATGTCTAGTGCCGTGCATCACAAGGTCTGTGTGTCTAGTGCCGTGCATCACAAGGTGTGTGTATGTCTAGTGCCGTGCATCACAAGGTGTGTGTATGTCTAGTGCCGTGCATCACAAGGTGTGTGTATGTCTAGTGCCGTGCATCACAAGGTCTGTGTGTCTAGTGCCGTGCATCACAAGGTGTGTATGTCTAGTGCCGTGCATCACAAGGTCTGTGTGTCTAGTACCGTGCATCACAAGGTGTGTGTATGTCTAGTGCCGTGCATCACAAGGTCTGTGTATGTCTAGTGCCGTGCATCACAAGGTGTGTGTATGTCTAGTGCCGTGCATCACAAGGTGTGTGTGTCTAGTGCCGTGCATCACAAGGTCTGTGTGTCTAGTGCCGTGCATCACAAGGTGTGTGTATGTCTAGTGCCGTGCATCACAAGGTGTGTGTGTCTAGTGCCGTGCATCACAAGGTGTGTGTATGTCTAGTGCCGTGCATCACAAGGTCTGTGTGTCTAGTGCCGTGCATCACAAGGTGTGTGTATGTCTAGTGCCGTGCATCACAAGGTGTGTGTGTCTAGTGCCATGCATCACAAGGTCTGTGTGTCTAGTGCCGTGCATCACAAGGTGTGTGTATGTCTAGTGCCGTGCATCACAAGGTCTGTGTATGTCTTGTGCCGTGCATCACAAGGTCTGTGTATGTCTAGTGCCGTGCATCACAAGGTCTGTGTATGTCTAGTGCCGTGCATCACAAGGTCTGTGTATGTCTAGTGCCGTGCATCACAAGGTCTGTGTATGTCTAGTGCCGTGCGGACAGTCTGTCGTGCCCAGCCACCTCATCTACGGGGGGATGCCGACAACCAAGGGTCACTGGCCATGGTTAGCAAACGTCTACCTGGGCCCTGAGATGAACTGGTTCTGTGGTGCCACCGTCATCAGCATGATGCACGTCATTACAGGTGAGTGAGCCAATGTTTTCCTTTATTAATTAATTAATTAATTTATTTATTATGTGAATAATTATATTTATTAATAATAAAAATATAAATTAATAATTACTATAACATAACATAATAAATCCTAGCTGGTTTGTAACTAGTTCAATCATAAGCAGTGGTGCTTTATCAGATATTACGTTGCTACCTAGTTCACGATAAAAGAAAAATTATGAATCGTTTGACGTCCAAAAAAACAAACAAATACATTGTGCAGTGAATAATGTATGATGTCGTTTTTGTTGAATGCCTATATATTTCATATGTAAGAACTCATATTGGGACTATTGAATTGTTCTGTCTTTTTCGAGATCCTTTTTCAAAATAGAAAATCAACTAAACACAATTAAAACATATTATGGCAAATTCCCGTTGGCAACCGGTTGAAATTACTCTTCTTTTCAGATAATAATAATTGACTATAAATCTTGTATAGCAACTTTTTAAAAATGTATTATAATTATGTAAGAAAATAAATTTAGTTCACTTTGCTGCGTTTCTGGACTGGACCCGTGAGTAACTTATTCTATTGGTTACTCAGGAAATACATATCATTTTGGAGCTAAATTCGAAGCCCAATCGGCTTTCAAAACGTGTTCGACCATGGACACATTGTCCCTTCAAAGAATGGAATTTAAGTTGGTAGTGTTGGTCAATTAGTAGCAGTAATGTTCTTGGTTTAAGTTGGTAGTTGGTAGATTTGAACACTCTTTACCCGATTACGATGTTGGCAAGTGTTAAATTACACATTTGTATAGGATATAGTAATAACGATCCTAACGTACAAGTGTGAAGTGTAATTTGGCAAGTTTGTGAGAAGAATATTTTGACTGTATATGGTAACCTATTTACATAAATTCATAGACGACCCAAAGTTGTCGTTACTATCTTAAATATATTGTAACTGTATTATTTCTTCTTCCATTTGACAAAATCCTTATCAACCGCGGTGGCGGTAGTCAAGGTTACCAATGCATTCGTGGTGCGCTAACGTCATTATCAGGAATATTCACGTGACGTCACAGCGGCCATATTGGAGGCCACAATGTGCGTTTACATTTGCACTAATTGAAGACGAAGCGAAGACACCCCTGTCTGTGACAAATGTGCAGTTCCTTTAACTTTAAAACATAAATTATTAGAGTAGGGAAATTACAATGAAGAGAGAAAAATATGTAAATTAACTTCTAGTCTAAGAGAAATTTTATCTGATGACTCAACATTGAAGTTTTTCACTTTCTCCAAAAGATTCAGCTCTTTAAGGTGATCGCAAATAAAACATTGATGAAAAAAAATCAATTAGTGTGCACTAATAAAAAATAGTGTCGTATGCCCTAAAACACGAATTAACTAACCAATTAATCAGTAGAAGACGAATATGCTTATAACGAAACATGAAATATACGTTGTCTACCGAGACAGTCTAAACACTGATTTATTTGACAAACAAACAAACAAGCAAACTCAACAAACAAACAAACAAACAAACAAACAAACAAACAAACAAACAATCAAACAGAACGACTTCACAAACGCAGAATTGAGACGCTCGCTTTGCCATTTATGTTGTCGCAATGCAACTGAAAAGGACATGAAAAGGACAAAAGGAAGAAAACATAATAACATCAAATTTGTTTATCTTGTGTTTGATATTCACTCACAAATACTTGATATTGTGATTTTAAAACGTTTGTTTGTTCCTTTATACAACTGTTGTTTGCAAGTGTTGTTGGTCGGTGGTTCCAGCTGCGCACTGCATGTTTCAACCCAACGGCAGCCGCGCTCGCTTCGAACCAGAGGACGTGTCCGTCGCTCTGGGGCAGTTCAACAGATCCAACATGGCGGAGGAAGGGGTCCAGATACGCATGGTGAGATGTTCAGAGCAATGTGCCATCAATCTCTATACCATTGTAACCATTTTCATACTGGCTTCACGTCTAAAATGTTTATCTTACGCCAGTTTCACATTTCAATGAAAATCAACTGTATCCCTTGTGTGGCGATCTTTCACTTAATATAGACACTAGATTCATAAGTCAGGCACATTTTTTTGTTATTATGCTGGATGGCTTCTTCAGCCTTTCGTTTGTTTAACTATCCAATACAAAATGGCTTCCTTGTCTGGCTTGCTGATATCATTGGGCAGGAAGTCCATATAAAACTTAAGGGTGGCACATCTAAAGAGATGTGCTTTGTCTTGGTCTTCAGATCTACACAATTTGTACGTTGCCGGTTCGTTATTGATGCTGCAGGACGTCGTGGCCGGTTGCAAGCCAGAACTGGTCGGTGACCGTACCTCTTGACAGTTTTTATCCGGCCCTCTTTCGATCTCCGTACACCAGCTTTTGGGTCGTGAAGGCTCTCCTTTTGGGCTTTTGTAAATTATTTTCATTTCTGACTTGATCTTGGTTTTGCACTGCTCAGGACATATCTGCGTTGGGGTGCAGCTTTCCCGGCTTTTTTGGCCAAGAAGTCTGCTTTTTCATTTACTAGTATCTCACAGTGGCTGTGGATCCATTGAACCTCTAGGACTTTGTTCTGCTGACGGGGGCTGGCAAGAGAGTTCTTGAAGAGCAGCGATTGGGGGTGGAGGTTCACTAATCGGATGGCTGAAACGCTGTCGCTGGGATGACACATTTTGACTTGATGAGTGAGAAGGCGGGTGCCTTAGCGATGTTTTGAGCCGCAATGGCGATGGCTGCAAACTCAGCGTCGAAGCATGTTGTGCCAGCGCCCATCAGAATGGCTTCTGCGAAGAAAGTGTAGTGAATGCCATAGCTAGCCAGTTTAGTTTGTTTCGAGTCGTAAGAGTCATCCGTGTAGACGTGCATCCACTCTTGCAGAGGAAAGTGCTTCTTCAAGAGTACCTTGGTAGGTATTTTCAGCTCTTTTCGGTCGAGACTCTTCGCTTCTCAATGCTGTCTAATTTTGTTCCTGGTATGAACTGATTGGATCTATCTGGAAGGAAGGGAGGCTGGCAGTGGTACATCAAAAGGTTAGGAATTTCAAATTGATTTTTTATTGAATTTTAAATTTTAAATTTGCACGTTAGCGTGCAAATATTTAAAATGCCAAACAATTTTTAGTATAAAGTGTCTATACTTCTATGTTAGGAGTAACATTTGCACTAACACCTTTTGCGTTTACAGGTGAAGGAAATCGTGACGCATGGTTCATTTAAACCAAAGGACCTATTTCTAAGCGGCGACATTGCTGTGTTGACGCTTGACTTGCAGGCGATGTACACGCCATACGTCAGACCCATCTGTCTCTGGGACACAGACTCGAGTCAGGAGCTGATATACAATCAAGTAGCTACAGTAAGTCATGTTTCTGAGCGCCACATTGCTGTGGCATCAATCGACTTGAACAGTTTAGCTTTAACCGCAATTGTCTGCATCGTGATCGTATTCGGGATCGAGATTGCAATCGTAAATTTTCTCTTGCCACATCGTTAAGACATTACGATTTTATTGTGAACAGCACCGTAAGAACCATGCAATAGTATGTTGTGCCGGCGCCCATCGGAGTGGCTTCTTCGAAGAAAGTGCAGTGAATGCCATAGTTATGCTTTAAACATAGTTAAACGTTTTCACGACTTCCGGATTGCGATTGCAATCCAGATACCGACAATTGTGCGTAGGCCTTTAGACGTTGGCGGTTTTACGCCCCCCCCCCCCCCCCCTTCCCCTGGCGGCAACGCTTCCTGCAACTTTCGATATGACAGTTCATCTGATATCTCTGGATACGGTTATTACTCTTAAAGCGTGACTTATATTGTTTCCGCCAAACTTTCGTTTAAGAAGGTATAATATTGTAGTTTAACAGATACACGCGCTGATTCCCTGGTCTTTATCACCCTAGTACGGGACTCGAAACCATTTTCCTGGTCGCTGGTCTCAAGGTTTACTGGGGACGTAGCATTATTGACTTACGGGAACTCGCACATCCGGGAAGGATCGATTGAATCTGAAGACCCCGGGTTCAAATAATGAAGGCACCGTATATATTAGTACGAATCAAATTATCCTACGCCAGGCTTTAGCGTGACGACCCATACCAGCAGAGCAGGGCAATTCTGTATGGGCGACGATAAATCTATCAGCGCTTTTGATCGTTACTAACGGGAAATGCAAGGCTGTGATTGGCTCATCTCCTTCTTCTAACAACTGAGACCGGTGATAAATGTATCGTCACCCATCCAGAATCAGGGTGCTGGTCATACTCGGCCAGATGGGCCCATCTCTCGTACGCTTGCGGGAGCCGCCGTTACTACCTCGTTATACCGCTAGTAACTGTCCACCCGTTCGTCCTTGATCGTCAACCCAGACTTGATGCAACATTTTTGACTTTACGTCGGGAGTCCGTCGAGGCACGTGAACGCCTCAAATAATTTCGACGTCAACGCCCACGACCAACGCCAGCGTCCGACGGAAGAGCCTGAGAACCAGCCATTAGACATTGTCACAAATATAATGTAGATAACGCTGACAGCCGCGTTTTGGCGATAGACCTAGCACACGAGCATGACGTATCACAATGCAGCACCCATAAATCACGAAAGAATGGATAAACCCACCCTTTCACATGACAATATTGTTTCTGTGCTTCAGTTTTGTTG
Organism: Isoperla grammatica; assembly: GCA_945910005.1. Classification (NCBI taxonomy): domain Eukaryota; kingdom Metazoa; phylum Arthropoda; class Insecta; order Plecoptera; family Perlodidae; genus Isoperla; species Isoperla grammatica. The sequence goes on along the minus strand of OX246740.1, from coordinate 10,406,764 downwards.
TTTTGTATACGTTCCTTCTTTTTCTATTTTTTTGACGTAGTCTAAATGTCCTATTTTATTTTCGTTTTTAAGCCCATATGTATTAAGTTGTATTCTTAATTAATTATCTGTTAAAGTTTTCTTTCTCTCTTTCTTTCCCTATTTATTTATATATTTCGTTTCGTTGTTCTTGCATATCCGTGACCGTATTTCATTTTCGGTACTATACGTTCACATTTTAAATTATATTTCGTGCCTTCTTGTTATTTTCTTTGTACATCGTATATTTGTACTAACTGGTCCAATTATTAATTATTTTCATACCCTATAATTAAATAAAGGTCAATTGATATAAATCTGTATTTGACAACAGGTGGTTGGCTGGGGGGCGAGGGATAACATGGAGCTAACTGACATTCCTTTCCTCGCTGACATCCCCATCGTGTCAGAAGAAGAGTGCTACAACTCCCACCCAACATTCAACGAGGTTGACCACGATCGAGTCTTGTGCGGGGGTTACAGAACTGGTAACTTATCAGGAGCAATATTCATTTTCCATTTATTTCATTATGTTTCTCATTCTTATACGATTAATTACAATGTGGCTTACAAATCATTATTATGACACAATAGTAATGAATAAGAAAACAATCGTATCATGTATGAATGGAGAAAAATTGAGTTTTTTCTTTTGTAAAAATGGCGATCCGTTACAAATAAAGTGACTTCATCTTCCGAACACTGACTGCAAGTAGTTCCGGTAAAAGGGTTATTAAGAAGTTCTGAAGAAATCCCTTGTACAGGTGGTTAGCTTCAATGTCTACAGCAAGGCAAACATGCATGGGGTTGTTTCAGGCGTGGGGCCTTGCAAGGGAGACAGTGGGAGCGGCCTGGCTCTACAGAGAACCCACAGGGACGGCAGCGCGCGATGGTATCTCCGAGGGGTCGTCAGCTTCAGTGCTCGCAGCAAGGTCAACATACATGGGGTTGTTTCAGGCGTGGGGCCTTGCAAGGGAGACAGTGGGAGCAGCCTGGCTCTACAGAGAACCCACAGGGACGCGATGGTATCTCCGAGGGGTTGTCAGCTTCAGTGCTCGCAGCAAGGTCAACATACATGGGGTTGTTTCAGGCGTGGGGCCTTGCAAGGGAGACAGTGGGAGCAGCCTGGCTCTACAGAGAACCCACAGGGACGCGATAGTATCTCCGAGGGGTTGTCAGCTTCAGTGGGAGCAGCAAGGTCAACATACATGGGGTTGTTTCAGGCGTGGGGCCTTGCAAGGGAGACAGTGGGAGCGGCCTGGCTCTACAGAGAACCCACAGGGACGCGATGGTATCTCCGAGGGGTTGTCAGCTTCAGTGCTCGCAGCAAGGTCAACATACATGGGGTTGTTTCAGGCGTGGGGCCTTGCAAGGGAGACAGTGGGAGCGGCCTGGCTCTACAGAGAACCCACAGGGACGGCAGCGCGCGATGGTATCTCCGAGGGGTCGTCAGCTTCAGTGCCTCCAGCAAGGTCAACATACATGGGGTTGTTTCAGGCGTGGGGCCTTGCAAGGGAGACAGTGGGAGCAGCCTGGCTCTACAGAGAACCCACAGGGACGCGATGGTATCTCCGAGGGGTTGTCAGCTTCAGTGCCTGCAGCAAGGTCAACATACATGGGGTTGTTTCAGGCGTGGGGCCTTGCAAGGGAGACAGGGGGAGCGGCCTGGCTCTACAGAGAACCCACAGGGACGGCAGCGCGCGATGGTATCTCCGAGGGGTTGTCAGCTTCAGTGCTCGCAACAAGGTGAACATACATGGGGTTGTTTCAGGCGTGGGGCCTTGCAAGGGAGACAGTGGGAGCAGCCTGGCTCTACAGAGAACCCACAGGGACGCGATGGTATCTCCGAGGGGTTGTCAGCTTCAGTGCCTGCAGCAAGGTCAACATACATGGGGTTGTTTCAGGCGTGGGGCCTTGCAAGGGAGACAGTGGGAGCGGCCTGGCTCTACAGAGAACCCACAGGGACGGCAGCGCGCGATGGTATCTCCGAGGGGTGGTCAGCTTCAGTGCCTGCAGCAAGGTCAACATACATGGGGTTGTTTCAGGCGTGGGGCCTTGCAAGGGAGACAGTGGAAGCGGCCTGGCTCTACAGAGAACCCACAGGGACGCGATGGTATCTCCGAGGGGTTGTCAGCTTCAGTGCTCGCAGCAAGGTCAACATACATGGGGTTGTTTCAGGCGTGGGGCCTTGCAAGGGAGACAGTGGAAGCGGCCTGGCTCTACAGAGAACCCACAGGGACGCGATGGTATCTCCGAGGGGTTGTCAGCTTCAGTGCCTGCAGCAAGGTCAACATACATGGGGTTGTTTCAGGCGTGGGGCCTTGCAAGGGAGACAGTGGGAGCGGCCTGGCTCTACAGAGAACCCACAGGGACGGCAGCGCGCGATGGTATCTCCGAGGGGTTGTCAGCTTCAGTGCTCGCAGCAAGGTCAACATACATGGGGTTGTTTCAGGCGTGGGGCCTTGCAAGGGAGACAGTGGGAGCGGCCTGGCTCTACAGAGAACCCACAGGGACGGCAGCGCGCGATGGTATCTCCGAGGGGTTGTCAGCTTCAGTGCCTGCAGCAAGGTCAACATACATGGGGTTGTTTCAGGCGTGGGGCCTTGCAAGGGAGACAGTGGGAGCAGCCTGGCTCTACAGAGAACCCACAGGGACGCGATGGTATCTCCGAGGGGTTGTCAGCTTCAGTGCCTCCAGCAAGGTCAACATACATGGGGTTGTTTCAGGCGTGGGGCCTTGCAAGGGAGACAGTGGAAGCGGCCTGGCTCTCCAGAGAACCCACAGGGACGCGATGGTATCTCCGAGGGGTTGTCAGCTTCAGTGCCTGCAGCAAGGTCAAAATACATGGGGTTGTTTCAGGCGTGGGGCCTTGCAAGGGAGACAGTGGGAGCGGCCTGGCTCTACAGAGAACCCACAGGGATGGCAGCGCGCGATGGCATCTCCGAGGGGTTGTCAGCTTCAGTGCCTGCAGCAAGGTCAACATACATGGGGTTGTTTCAGGCGTGGGGCCTTGCAAGGGAGACAGTGGGAGCGGCCTGGCTCTACAGAGAACCCACAGGGACGCGATGGTATCTCCGAGGGGTTGTCAGCTTCAGTGCCTGCAGCAAGGTCAACATACATGGGGTTGTTTCAGGCGTGGGGCCTTGCAAGGGAGACAGTGGGAGCGGCCTGGCTCTTCAGAGAACCCACAGGGACGCGATGGTATCTCCGAGGGGTTGTCAGCTTCAGTGCTCGCAGCAAGGTCAACATACATGGGGTTGTTTCAGGCGTGGGGCCTTGCAAGGGAGACAGTGGGAGCGGCCTGGCTCTACAGAGAACCCACAGGGACGGCAGCGCGCGATGGTATCTCCGAGGGGTTGTCAGCTTCAGTGCTCGCAGCAAGGTCAACATACATGGGGTTGTTTCAGGCGTGGGGCCTTGCAAGGGAGACAGTGGGAGCGGCCTGGCTCTACAGAGAACCCACAGGGACGCGATGGTATCTCCGAGGGGTGGTCAGCTTCAGTGCTCGCAGCAAGGTCAACATACATGGGGTTGTTTCAGGCGTGGGGCCTTGCAAGGGAGACAGTGGGAGCGGCCTGGCTCTACAGAGAACCCACAGGGACGCGATGGTATCTCCGAGGGGTGGTCAGCTTCAGTGCTCGCAGCAAGGTCAACATACATGGGGTTGTTTCAGGCGTGGGGCCTTGCAAGGGAGACAGTGGGAGCGGCCTGGCTCTACAGAGAACCCACAGGGACGCGATGGTATCTCCGAGGGGTTGTCAGCTTCAGTGCCTGCAGCAAGGTCAACATACATGGGGTTGTTTCAGGCGTGGGGCCTTGCAAGGGAGACAGTGGGAGCGGCCTGGCTCTTCAGAGAACCCACAGGGACGCGATGGTATCTCCGAGGGGTTGTCAGCTTCAGTGCTCGCAGCAAGGTCAACATACATGGGGTTGTTTCAGGCGTGGGGCCTTGCAAGGGAGACAGTGGGAGCGGCCTGGCTCTACAGAGAACCCACAGGGACGGCAGCGCGCGATGGTATCTCCGAGGGGTGGTCAGCTTCAGTGCTCGCAGCAAGGTCAACATACATGGGGTTGTTTCAGGCATGGGGCCTTGCAAGGGAGACAGTGGAAGCGGCCTGGCTCTACAGAGAACCCACAGGGACGCGATGGTATCTCCGAGGGGTTGTCAGCTTCAGTGCTCGCAGCAAGGTCAACATACATGGGGTTGTTTCAGGCATGGGGCCTTGCAAGGGAGACAGTGGAAGCGGCCTGGCTCTACAGAGAACCCACAGGGACGCGATGGTATCTCCGAGGGGTTGTCAGCTTCAGTGCTCGCAGCAAGGTCAACATACATGGGGTTGTTTCAGGCGTGGGGCCTTGCAAGGGAGACAGTGGGAGCGGCCTGGCTCTACAGAGAACCCACAGGGACGCGATGGTATCTCCGAGGGGTTGTCAGCTTCAGTGCTCGCAGCAAGGTCAACATACATGGGGTTGTTTCAGGCGTGGGGCCTTGCAAGGGAGACAGTGGGAGCGGCCTGGCTCTACAGAGAACCCACAGGGACGGCAGCGCGCGATGGTATCTCCGAGGGGTGGTCAGCTTCAGTGCTCGCAGCAAGGTCAACATACATGGGGTTGTTTCAGGCATGGGGCCTTGCAAGGGAGACAGTGGAAGCGGCCTGGCTCTACAGAGAACCCACAGGGACGCGATGGTATCTCCGGGGTTGTCAGCTTCAGTGCTCGCAGCAAGGTCAACATACATGGGGTTGTTTCAGGCGTGGGGCCTTGCAAGGGAGACAGTGGAAGCGGCCTGGCTCTACAGAGAACCCACAGGGACGCGATGGTATCTCCGAGGGGTCGTCAGCTTCAGTGCCTGCAGCAAGGTCAACATACATGGGGTTGTTTCAGGCGTGGGGCCTTGCAAGGGAGACAGTGGAAGCGGCCTGGCTCTACAGAGAACTAACAGGGACGGCAGCGCGCGATGGTATCTCCGAGGGGTCGTCAGCTTCACTGCTCCCAGCAATGATACTATTTGCAATCTAGATAGCTACAGTCTCTTCACCGATGTCGCCAAATACGCGCGTTGGATCAAGATGGTCATGCGTACAACTTGACGGCTTTAACGTTTATGTAATTTGTCTGTTAACATCATTTATTAATATGCAGTGATGTACAAATTTGTTTTGCACTAGTAACATGAGCAATGTATAGTTAAAATAAAAATATGTCGAATGATTGATTACAATAACATTCATATTGTAATTGGAAAAATTGTTATGACCATGATAGACTGTCCCTAAGAGGGTGAAAAAGAGGGTTGAAGTTTTTTTTAGACTACTTATATTTCAGAAACCAAAAGAGTAACAGACCTTAAAATTGCTACAGATGTTCATCATTAAAAAAAGATAACGTGTTTGAGCGTTTTTCCGAATATCCAGTTAATGGGGTGAAAACAGGGAGTTGAATGTTTTTATGCCGATACCGTTGTTTCAAAAACCAAAAAAGAAAGATGTTTTAAACGTGAACATTGCTATTTAGATTCCTTTTTACAAAATAAGAAACTCCTAACCGTAGCCAGGCCGAAGCCAGTGAGCCGTCTGCTGATCGCACTCTTGTATTAACGCCGAACTGTTCCCAAAGATTTGGATTGTGTTCGGGGGAAAACATCTATATTGACAAAGGATGGGATTTAGATAACGAGCCAAGAAATAAATTTCCCTGCCCCGTCCCCTTTCCCCCACGAAACTATCAAACATTCGATAGGTCAGATCATTTAGATATATAGTTTTAGACACTGCTGTCATTTTGAACTTACAGATTTGTATTTAAGTGCCGTTCATTCATTTTGAATTCATTAATTTTAGAATATTGTGGTTTTTGTAAATGTGGAGCCAATTTTTTATTGGCTTATGAATATTTAAGTAAAAATTTGAAAATATACATCGAGAACATTTTAAAAAATTAATTCACTTATTGCGATTTATTCATTTTTAGTTTAATTTTTTAGTATACAGTACAGATATAATTCATTATTTCTAAGATAAATCGGTATCAAATTGTGTACAATCGTACTTTGTATATATGATGCACAAACTTCTCTTGATCTAGCATTTCTCTTTTTTGTATCATCATTGGAGCGTCTGTATTCAATATGGTCATGCTTTACATCCTGACTGTGAGCCCACCCGTGTCTAGAGATCTTAACCTTTGTTTAAGCAATGCCCCTTTAGTGTCAGGACCAGAAATACCACTTTGAAGGTACGTGTGACTGTAGTTTCTATCGTAGTTAATTCCTTCCTGTTTTTGGTAATACAAACGACGTTCTTGCCAGTGTTGAACCATTGATAGGTCGACTTGAGAATGGTCGGTCTTCGAATCCGTATCAACCGTTGGAATTATTAGGTTCTTTACCATTTCAATTTCTTCGTTCAGCTCACGAGTTTTCTTAAATCCACTTACTTTGTGTTTGTTTATTACTTTGCCTGAAGGTGGCTGGGGTTCCGAGTGTCGAACTAGTTGCTCTATGGTTATGGTGGAATAGTTGTTTTGTACGGAGACTCTCGCGGGCGGAACTTCCTCTCCGTGGACATGAGTAGGCATACTTCCTATCTTTTGTGTTCCTACGCCCTTATCCTTGTTTTGTTCCTTAAAACGGGAAGGTTTTCTTGAAAAGGTACCTACGACACTCTTCTTAACTCGCATGTTGCTGTACCTCGAAGAGAGAGAAATACGAATACGTTTGTTAGTGTTTACTTCATCACCTTCGTACGGATTGAGGTGTTTGATCCATTCTATTAAGTTCTCGGTCGAGCTTGTTTCACTTTGCTGTTCAAACAAGTTATCTCGCTGATTCTCACTGACCTCAATGGATGCCTTTAGTGCATGTATCATTTTTGGCAAATGTTGCATTCTCTTCGTTGGTGTTTTCACGTTTGAGCCGAATTCAATTGCATCCAAAGCGGCCCGTGTCATACTCTCTTTATACATCGCACGTGATTGTTTCAATGTAGTCGTTTCCTCGAGATTTGTGGGTCTCATTAGTGCCAAATTGAACGGATGCAGTTTAGTCATTCCTTTGGCCAGTACCTTCGGGTGTCGCACATCGTTGTTTGGTGCCCACTTCTTCCAGAAGCGCCTTCTGATGGCCTCGTACCTCTCCCGTGACTCTCGCTCTTGTTCCCTCTTCCTTGCTGCGCCAGCGTCGTACATGAACTGGGGTTTCAGTACTTTTGGAGGACCCTTGTGTATAGATACACGTTCATCATCGTAATACGAAAACTTTTCTTCCGATATGTGAAGTTTCTTTACTTCTTCTATGTCCTGCAATCTTGTTTCGAGTGACGGATGTTGCTTTTTTCCACGAATTTGGTTATTTCTAACTGTACTACTCATGCCATTGTTTGCATGTTGAGACATATTTGGGCTGTTATATACGCTCCTGGAAAATAATGATAGACTTATTAGTACATATACTGCAAGTACTGTCTCCAAGTGGACAACACTTCCTCGTTCTATTCAACTTCTGGGTTTATAACGATGAGCGAAATTTGAATTTTTCCTCAGTGAGCATTTTGCAAACCATATGAATGAAAAGTATTCCACACCTTTTAGTTCAGTAACTTAAAATCTACTTTAGATAATGAAGTACAGTATTCACGACTAACGTTCGGTCGTACCAACAAGCCGATTAATAGCATGTTATGTGATATATGTGATACGTATTGTTTAACAACTTATTTTTAACAAGAGCAGAGACTTCTGTACGTTCTTTCATGGAATATGAGATTGTAGCAGAACCTACAACCTACCACCTACCACTACAACTACAAGCCCACCAACTACTAATCGTGCTAAATTAAATGTGATTACAACTTTGTTAACTGTGCATTGTAGAGTAATACAAGGGAAATTATTCCACTTAAAAATTGTAAGTAAAAACCGGATTATTACAAATAATGTATTTTGCGAATGTGAAAATGTTAATTACTGACCGAGGGAACTTCTAAAAGTAGGACTGTTAGCTTAAAATTTTAATAAATAGCTCTAAGGGATTGCTATTAGTGAATTACATAAATACAATTCATTAGATTTACAGCCCTCCAAGGATTATTGTGCTACATATTTGTACACAATAATATCCTGCAGCACTTCATTTTGACATAATTATACTAGGTAATTAATTATGGACATACCTGTTACAAATTTTCTTTGAAATTAGTGTTTAGTTCTTCGGAAGATGTCAACAATTTTAATATGTACGTACAGAGCTAAATAAATAGAAAAATTATTAAAAGATAAAATAAAATAAATATCAAAATAAACGTTAAATATCTAAATGAACAAAGTCTAACTCTGACAACAACACTACCGTCCGCACTACGTTTATCAGGGCTTTTTAAGTCGATTTAAGGTATAACGGTTTCCGTAAGTCGATACGTTTATCAAAGCGTTGACAATTCGGCGTAAAAAAGCAACTTTGATATTCTCCCGACAGGTGTCGTCAAATCGTCTTAAAACACGTACAGTAAGGCGGTGCGCAACATTCAGTAAGCGGTGTTCCACACCTACATAACCTATCGCGTTCGCGCCTTGCAATAATTGTCAAATGAGTACACTCAGTTGCCGCTAGGTTGTGGAAAGATGGCGTCTTAAACCGTTTTAAGTGTTTATCACGTCAAATTAAATCGGTTTAACTGTTCTAAGTCACTTTGGAAAGTGACCTAAAGTTAAACCGTTCTTAGCTAAATCGATGTGTTTACCAACACCATTAAACCGATTCAACCCTTAAAACGATTTACTTAAACCGGTTTAAAGCTCCTGATAAACGTAGTGCGTGTTTCCTACATAACAATAATGTTTTTTTTCTTGTTGTATTGGTAAAGTATCATTGTTTAACGCAATAACAAGTACTATTATTGGGACACATGCACACTTTGTGACCAAAGTGAAGAATTTAGGGCAGAGTTTTATTAGTGTGAAAAAGATTTTGGTATAGGAAGTAGAAACACGGTTATTTGGTTCTAGCACAAAACTGACACCCATGTGGAAGTACACAAAGGAAATATTTTTCAAACGCTATTGCTTACTGTATTAGGATAGAGAAAGTTAATTTTCTTGATTTGCCTAGAACGTTCATAGTACAATTTGTTTGGGATATCAACTAAATTATGAAGCCAATATGTTTAGAATTAATTAATTAATTAAGTTACCGGACACAATTGACACCGGTTCCTAATTATGTACGTGGGATATTTCTTGGCAGTTAACCATGTGTTTCTATCTGTTGAGAGATGTTATGAGTGCTCCAACTATTCGGTCATAACTAATGAGAAGGTGCAAGTTTATATGCACTGTATGACAGGTAAGATTCAAACACCAAAGTATGTGTAGGTTGTCTAAAAATGTGCGTAAAGAAACTTTGTTAATATTCCCCAAGCAATGGTTGTGTATATGACACAAACGATTGTGCTCGTGCAGTAGTCTATGATCCTCATTTGAGTTAAAACTTTACACTAATACTTAAAAATAAAACATCTTGAAGTAGTTTTCTTTCTTGATTTGTCGTCTAAGTTTTCTTTGTAAAGACTCATGTAATTCTTCCTTGTTTATTCTTGGAACATGAATATAGAAAATGATCCGATCAGAGAATGTGGGATTACATTATGTAAGAACGAAGTGGGAAAGAAGATAGGAGAGTTGAATATCTCTTATACCTTTATTTTGTTAACTTCACGATTTAGTTATACTATAACCTGCACCCGGTACTATTGTGAAGTTATGTCTCTAGATAAAATAACTGTTTCATTGAATTTGTCTACAACTGTATATGATGATGACTGTGTTTGTGAATCTCTTAGGATTTGATTGGTGCAACTGTACTCACATCATCAGTAGAAGATCGTGATAAATTGGTTTTCAAATTCCAACCAAAACGATGAAAACAAACCGCTTGATCGGATAGTCGGAAAAACAGCCCCCTGAAATGACCTTGGCCTCGATTCAAAGTTCCCCTTTCACGAAACATCCCAGTCGTTCTCATTAGCTTTGTTTGTTTGTCCACGTTATAGTACTCCAGGAGTACAGTATTGAGAAAAACCCGTTTTTTTGTCCGAGGGTACTTGACGTGGTTTCAACTCGGAACGTTTTTCTGTCCGGTGGTAACTTACCACTGGTACAACTGGAGTACTTATTTTTACTACTGCTCCTGGCGATGGAGTGAGGGTAAGAGGCGCCAATTCTTTCGAAATGGAGGACGCCGCATCGGACACATTCCCCTGAATATTATGAATTTACGGCAATAATAACAAGTGATGGAGAAAATAATCCCGTGACAATCAAAGATTTATACGTATTACATGTGCTAGAAGGTGAGTGGGTGCTGAATAACAAGAATCGCGTCAAAAACTTGATATACAAACCATCATGGAAGGTATCGCTAGCACTAGGCCTAGTGCTTTACCAACGGCGATATTAACAAGAGATGAATCAAACAACCCTGTGTTTATTGGTGATTGTTATATTTTCTGTGTGGTAGAAGTTAACTTTACTATGTATGACAACCTAAAACTCCGGCAGGCCTGCCCCCTAACCTAAAAAAACTCATAAATTAGGCCTAGACCCCACGTTCAAATAATAATGCCAACAAAATATATTGACCACCGTGGTTTCGTACAAAAAATACCCTAAGTAGTCCTAGAACATAAGCTTAGGCCTAGACTAATAATAGGCCCTGTTTTATTTCGCTATGGATAGGCCTTCATTTCATTTCATTCCCTAGGCCTAGCCTAGACAAATATGGGACCAGGGTGTAGGTCTAGGCATAGGCCTAGTCTTACAAATACTCGTGAAGCCCGCTTTCAGAACGATTACTAAAAGACCCTTAGTAGGCCTAGAACATAGGCCTAGTTATTACCAGCCTGGGCCTATAGCTAGGCCCTACTAAAGCTAGGCCTACCTTATGAATAAATATGGAACCAGGGTGTAGGCCTAGACATTGTCTTACAAATACTCTTGAAGCCCGCTTTCAGAACGATTACTAAAAGACCCTTAGTAGGCCTAGCAAAATAGGCCTAGGTATTACCAGCCTAGGCCCTACTAATGCTAAGCCTACCTTATGAATAAATATGGGACCAGGGTGTAGGCCTAGACATTGTCTTACAAATACTCTTGAAGCGAGCTTTCAGAACGATTACTAAAGACCCTTAGTAGGCCTAGAACATAGGCCTATGTATAACCAGCCTAGACCTACCTAATAAATAAATATGGGACCAGGGCGTAGGCCTAGGCATAGTCTTACAATTAATACTCGTTAAGCCCTGGAGAGCCGCGTCCAGAACGATTAATAAGACCATGTTTAAGACTAACGATTTACCCGACACCACAATTATTGTAAGTAGGCCTTCAGCCTAGATGTAGGATGAATGAACGAATGAAATGAATGAAGAAATGGAACAAGCATTGGTATTAAATTCGCCATTTTCGAATGCGCCTCGCAAATGTGTAAACACAAGGCACAGCGTGTTTGTTTGTCCATGCGGACGGTAGGTGAACTTTGTGCCCCCATATCCGTTTTCATTAAAGGCCTATTTTCACATACAAGTAAGTTTTTTTTGTTTTCAAAAAGACATTAAAAAAATAAGAAAACCGCAGTTGATGGCAACTTTGGACGAAGCCTACTCCCCCTACAATGATTTGTTTTGACGCGCGCCTCAGGGCATGTGACGTTGTTGGATGCGGGACGAGCGGCTGGGCGAGGCGCGACTCGGGTAGGAACACCCGTTGCGTGGTGCAGTAAGGGGTTGACACGACAGTCTGTATGGATGGTTGTTTCTCAGATTTGCTTCAAGAGATGTACAATGAATAGTTTTATTAATAACTAATGTGAGTGCTAATATCCAGCAGTTTAAGAGAGTGCACGGACAAGTGGATTGTGTAGAGTACGTCTCTAGGTTCTAGTTGATTTATTTGTAGTTGTAGTTTCATTTTGCCCGTCGTGGAGGCATTAAATAAGTGTCAAAGCTTTTATGTTATTATTGTAAATGGCCATTTAGACTATAGTGTAGGCCTACTTATCGCACCAGCTATATTAATCAGTGATCATAATATTAAATTGTTGTGCGTACGGATGCAATAACAGATAACAGTCTTGTAACTCCGATCGACATTTCGTTTCACCGTTTTCCAAACAAGGACAAATCTCCAGTGCCTTTGAGTTTTTAGCCAGTGCAACATAAAAACTGGCTATCGAAAATTAATAGTAGTAGTAGTTCTTATTAGTAAGAACTCTGTAGGCCTACCAAGCAAATACACTCGTGTATGTTCCGAACATTTCATTAAAGACGACTATGAAATTACCAACAGTTTGAAAATGGAAAATAAATCTAATGAAAAAAAAATCGAAACGTGTGTAAAAAAAAATGAGCAGTACCGTCTGTCAACTTGAGAGACAGCATTGATACCCCTTTAAAAACAGAGCGAAGTTCATGTTACCTTGCCGCTCGAAACAAGCATCGTCTTATTGAAAACATTCAAACCCAAAGTGCCCAAAGTACATCTCCACATCACGCTGTACTACACTACGATTTATGTTTTATGTAATGACGACTCAGTAAATCACGAAACATTTCAGAATAATCCTAAAGAGATTGAAATAAAGTTTGAGCTTGATATTGAAACACTAATAAGAGCCAACCAGTTTGCGGAGGGGATGACGTTTTGTGCAAGTTCGGAAAGTGAAACCGATGAAAGAAACGACCACGACGAATCGTTTGGAACAGAAGATTTTGACGAATGTGAATCCGTCAATGATAGTGAGAGTGATCACACCGATGACAATCAATACAATACGATGACAATACAAGTTCCTCCAAGCCAAACATACGGCATCTCGAACATACACCCTTCAACTGTCCGGTCATTGGGTTATTTTAAACCCAATGGTCCGGTAGAGGTCGGGGGCGGTGGGGCGCGCCATGGATGGCCAGCAGCGAAGATGAGTGAGCGCGGCACAGCTCGCATCCAACTACGTCACGCGTGTGACGTCACTCAATGAACATTCTTGATTGAAATTGCTCATAACTTGTTTAAATACGGACCGATTTCTTTCATTTTTGTTCCTAAATTCTTTAAATAATTCAAGGTATGACAAAGTTTAACTACAACGCTAGATGACAATATGCCTTTAAGTACATCCGGCTGGTTCCAGGAGTACATGTCTGAACTTGGAACTGGACAAACGAACGAAGCTATTATCCGCCATTTTATTTATTCGTGCGCGATAGTTTTGCACAAATGGTGACGGAAGTAATTAAATTCTATATGATAAATTACGTAACGAGTCTGTTTAAAAAAAGGAATTACAAAATTTGAGAGTTTTAGCTTTGAAGGAAGTAATGCAGTATTCATGTGAATGTGATGATGTAAGGAACTGTACAAGCATATTTTGTCGATGACTTGCAACTACATGATATATAAACAAAAAAAATGCATGCTGTAAAATAACTGTGTTATTTATTTATTTATTTATATATATATATATATATATATATGTATATATATAAGTCTCGGTACATATTCTACGCAAAACCTATTATGGCGATTATACATTTTTCAACTATTTAACATGCTACAGTAAATGTGTCAAGAGATAGCACCACTGCTGCGCAACATGGCTGACAGTTAGAGGGTAACAAACTGACAGGAGAGCATGGATCCGCCTAAACATGTTATTGCGCAAAGTAAGTTTTTAACTTTATTCTGAAATATACATATATTTGAAAGCAAATAGAGCCTAAAGGAACCTCAATGAAAGAGAGGCAGTGTTAATCGGTGGCCTTTTAATTGCATGTGGTTAATTAACATTACGATCAGAACATGAACTTCGGATACTTGGTGAGTGTGTTTACAAACATCAGCCCTGATCCAAAATCCCCATAATATCAAAGGCATCTTGGATACGAAACGCAACTAGTGAATATCCAGCAAAGCTGGATATAACAATATCGCTTATGTTTCTTTGGAATCGTTGCCATTCTCATATAAACACTGACAAATGACATCCAGTGGCTCTGTTGCCCTTTAACTACTACTTCACGATTTCGCCGCCAGAGTGCCGAATTTCGGCACTAAATGTTGCAGATATGATCTATAGCGAATAGCGAAAACTATACCACATTGCAATGTTCTACAAGACCCAGAAAAATTGGCAGTCTAATAGTGATGAAATGAATATGTGTAGATTAGGAGAAAAACAGATTCACCTCTGGACTTTATCAAGCAATTATTAACATTCCGATCGTTTTAGATATAGAGCACCTATATTTAGTAATTACATGTATCTAACCCATGTGAAGTGCTACTGATACGGGTTTGGGTCGTGTAAAAATAAAGTAGAATATTGGAACTTTCAGTCGACTTCATATTACTCGTATTAAGTAAGAAAGTGGAATTGCTGACATCAGCATTCCGGTTGACAAGTTTTAACCCCTTCTCACCCCCTCTTTATATTTCTCCTTTTTTTCCTCACTCTCTCCCTTTGCTTTCAACTGTGGTGCAGAGCCTAGTTTCTCTCTCAAGCTCATCCTAAGCTTGAAAGATAAAGAAATTCACTTAAAAGTAATTAAGTTGCAGGGGAATTCAATCTTCGAAATGTAAAAAATAAGTACCGAGTATGAGTTACAGACTCTGTATGACCAGAGTTGAAGTGCATATCGTGTCGTCACACATGTCGGCATGCATGTGAAGTGCAGCAATGGGCTATGTAGATGTTTATAACTTTGAATTTGTGATTAACAAAGTTGAAACATACAAAACACATAATATGCGTTCACATAACAATTCTTATTCATGAAAAATGCTTAACATTTTCAACAATTGCACAATGACAAAAACTTTATTAATCACAAATTCTAAGTTATTAAAAAAATCTACGTAGTCCGGCCATGAGTCCATGACGGAAGAGAAAACTGAAGCGAAAATATGTATCACGAGAGATAGAGGTAAAATTCAATTCACTTTGCAACTTGAAAGGATTGTCGTCTTTGATTGTGCATGTTCATTGTTCATCATTCGTTTCGCTGTGTAACATATGGAATAAAATGCGTTTTCTCAATTCATGCACATCCACAATAAAAATATCAGATGAACCATAATGTGCACCATTTTGTCATACAAATTAACGTGTAAATCAGAATTAATATATGTACTATATTTATGTCTAAAATTATCTAAATTTATCATATTTAAATAGCTATGTATGTACCTAGACAGAATATTAATCAAACGCTACAACACCCCCCTAGCAACATTTTACTTGTGGTGAGCTACTTGTCAGAAGGCGGTGGCAATTGGGCAAGACAAAAGAAACCCGTCACTATGGACTCTATGGCTATGGACTGAATAATAAACATTGCTTGGGGTCAAGCTCGATGGACAGGGTTCCAAATAAAATGAATCTTTATCATTGACATTTATCATTGGCATTAAGCCACCTAGTTAGTTCTTCCACATACTCATTACTATGAACCCCACCACCATTGACATGAATAATATTTTAGAAACACGAAAGTTACCGGCATTTGTCAGACATTGCTATTTTGTGTACTATCTAATAATCACGGAACGTTTAGCTCCAAATCAGACAACAATGGTCATTCTAGCTCTGTGATAAGTGATAACTAATTTCACTCATTGGGGTCAGCCACTTCACTTCACTTCACCTCTGCTGTCTACGTTATCACTTACAAACTACACTCTTATATCGTGAAAGCACATTTTCAGTTATCACCATATCCGCCGTACACCAATCATACAAATAGCACAAGAAACTAGTAAAGGCAGAATTAATTTTACAAACATCCATGTTTTTGTTTGGAATCCTGCTATAACCAGAATGATAATTAGGTATAATTTTTCAATTAAGAACATTATGTAATATGATATGATTTAGTTTTAGTTTTTTTGAATGAAGATCCTAGTCGGTTACAAAAAATGTGTTTCGATTCTTTGGTAATGATTTATTTATATGTTGCTTCTATAATAATCCCTCATTTTGGGCCCGGTATAGAATAATAGTCCAGAGTAGCAATTGCCTGTCGTAACAGGGGGCAAAGATACTTTCTACAATCATATTATGCAGTTCATCAATAATATAAACAAATATTACAATTCATACTAAATACCGGTATATATTTTAAGAAGAATAATCCGTTAACACATAAATAGACCATGGGATTTCTCAAATTCTGTCCTTCCATATCAACGATGTCATCATGGCTGGCGGTTGCAAATCAACAGCCTATCCACACACTTTATCCTCGTAACACGCTGGGTGGCCATATTGTTTGTGATGTCATCACTCAACCTTAGAGCGGCTCTGCTCTAAGGTATCACGCTGGGCGGCCATACTGTTTGTGTTATCACTCAACCTTAGAGCGGCTCTGCTCTAAGGTATCACGCTGGGCGGCCATACTGTTTGTGACGTCATCACTCAACCTTAGAGCGGCTCTGCTCTAAGGTATCACGCTGGGCGGCCATATTGTTTGTGACGTCATCACTCAACCTTAGAGCGGCTCTGCTCTAAGGTATCACGCTGGGCGGCCATACTGTTTGTGACGTCATCACTCAACCTTAGAGCGGCTCTGCTCTAAGGTATCACGCTGGGCGGCCATATTGTTTGTGACGTCATCACTCAACCTTAGAGCGGCTCTGCTCTAAGGTATCACGCTGGGCGGCCATATTGTTTGTGACGTCATCACTCAACCTTAGAGCGGCTCTGCTCTAAGGTATCACGCTGGGCGGCCATACTGTTTGTGTCATCACTCAACCTTAGAGCGGCTCTGCTCTAAGGTATCACGCTGGGCGGCCATACTGTTTGTGTCATCACTCAACCTTAGAACGGCTCTGCTCTAAGGTATCACGCTGGGCGGCCATATTGTTTGTGACGTCATCACTCAACCTTAGAGCGGCTCTGCTCTAAGGTATCACGCTGGGCGGCCATACTGTTTGTGACGTCATCACTCAACCTTAGAGCGGCTCTGCTCTAAGGTATCACGCTGGGCGGCCATACTGTTTGTGACGTCATCACTCAACCTTAGAGCGGCTCTGCTCTAAGGTATCACGCTGGGCGGCCATATTGTTTGTGACATCATCACTCAACCTTAGAGCGGCTCTGCTCTAAGGTATCACGCTGGGCGGCCATATTGTTTGTGTCATCACTCAACCTTAGAGCGGCTCTGCTCTAAGGTATCACGCTGGGCGGCCATATTGTTTGTGACATCATCACTCAACCTTAGAGCGGCTCTGCTCTAAGGTATCACGCTGGGCGGCCATATTGTTTGTGACATCATCACTCAACCTTAGAGCGGCTCTGCTCTAAGGTATCACGCTGGGCGGCCATATTGTTTGTGACGTCATCACTCAACCTTAGAGCGGCTCTGCTCTAAGGTATCACGCTGGGCGGCCATATTGTTTGTGACGTCATCACTCAACCTTAGAGCGGCTCTGCTCTAAGGTATCACGCTGGGCGGCCATATTGTTTGTGACGTCATCACTCAACCTTAGAGCGGCTCTGCTCTAAGGTATCACGCTGGGCGGCCATACTGTTTGTGTCATCACTCAACCTTAGAGCGGCTCTGCTCTAAGGTATCACGCTGGGCGGCCATATTGTTTGTGACGTCATCACTCAACCTTAGAGTGGCTCTGCTCTAAGGTATCACGCTGGGCGGCCATATTGTTTGTGTCATCACTCAACCTTAGAGCGGCTCTGCTCTAAGGTATCACGCTGGGCGGCCATATTGTTTGTGACGTCATCACTCAACCTTAGAGCGGCTCTGCTCTAAGGTATCACGCTGGGCGGCCATACTGTTTGTGTCATCACTCAACCTTAGAGCGGCTCTGCTCTAAGGTATCACGCTGGGCGGCCATACTGTTTGTGTCATCACTCAACCTTAGAGCGGCTCTGCTCTAAGGTATCACGCTGGGCGGCCATATTGTTTGTGTCATCACTCAACCTTAGAGCGGCTCTGCTCTAAGGTATCACGCTGGGCGGCCATATTGTTTGTGACGTCATCACTCAACCTTAGAGCGGCTCTGCTCTAAGGTATCACGCTGGGCGGCCATATTGTTTGTGTCATCACTCAACCTTAGAGCGGCTCTGCTCTAAGGTATCACGCTGGGCGGCCATATTGTTTGTGACGTCATCACTCAACCTTAGAGTGGCTCTGCTCTAAGGTATCACGCTGGGCGGCCATACTGTTTGTGTCATCACTCAACCTTAGAGTGGCTCTGCTCTAAGGTATCACGCTGGGCGGCCATATTGTTTGTGTCATCACTCAACCTTAGAACGGCTCTGCTCTAAGGTATCACGCTGGGCGGCCATACTGTTTGTGTCATCACTCAACCTTAGAGCGGCTCTGCTCTAAGGTATCACGCTGGGCGGCCATATTGTTTGTGATGTCATCACTCAACCTTAGAGCGGCTCTGCTCTAAGGTATCACGCTGGGCGGCCATACTGTTTGTGTCATCACTCAACCTTAGAGCGGCTCTGCTCTAAGGTATCACGCTGGGCGGCCATACTGTTTGTGTCATCACTCAACCTTAGAGCGGCTCTGCTCTAAGGTATCACGCTGGGCGGCCATACTGTTTGTGTCATCACTCAACCTTAGAGCGGCTCTGCTCTAAGGTATCACGCTGGGCGGCCATACTGTTTGTGTCATCACTCAACCTTAGAGCGGCTCTGCTCTACGGTATCACGCTGGGCGGCCATACTGTTTGTGACGTCATCACTCAACCTTAGAGCGGCTCTGCTCTAAGGTATCACGCTGGGCGGCCATACTGTTTGTGACGTCATCACTCAACCTTAGAGCGGCTCTGCTCTAAGGTATCACGCTGGGCGGCCATACTGTTTGTGACGTCATCACTCAACCTTAGAGCGGCTCTGCTCTAAGGTATCACGCAGGGCGGCCATATTGTTTGTGACGTCATCACTCAACCTTAGAGCGGCTCTGCTCTAAGGTATCACGCTGGGCGGCCATACTGTTTGTGTCATCACTCAACCTTAGAGCGGCTCTGCTCTAAGGTATCACGCTGGGCGGCCATACTGTTTGTGTCATCACTCAACCTTAGAGCGGCTCTGCTCTAAGGTATCACGCTGGGCGGCCATACTGTTTGTGATGTCATCACTCAACCTTAGAGCGGCTCTGCTCTAAGGTATCACGCTGGGCGGCCATATTGTTTGTGACGTCATCACTCAACCTTAGAGCGGCTCTGCTCTAAGGTATCACGCTGGGCGGCCATACTGTTTGTGTCATCACTCAACCTTAGAGCGGCTCTGCTCTAAGGTATCACGCAGGGCGGCCATATTGTTTGTGACGTCATCACTCAACCTTAGAGCGGCTCTGCTCTAAGGTATCACGCTGGGCGGCCATACTGTTTGTGTCATCACTCAACCTTAGAGCGGCTCTGCTCTAAGGTATCACGCTGGGCGGCCATACTGTTTGTGACGTCATCACTCAACCTTAGAGCGGCTCTGCTCTAAGGTATCACGCTGGGCGGCCATATTGTTTGTGACGTCATCACTCAACCTTAGAGCGGCTCTGCTCTAAGGTATCACGCTGGGCGGCCATACTGTTTGTGACGTCATCACTCAACCTTAGAGCGGCTCTGCTCTAAGGTATCACGCTGGGCGGCCATACTGTCTGTGTCATCACTCAACCTTAGAGCGGCTCTGCTCTAAGGTATCACGCTGGGCGGCCATATTGTTTGTGACGTCATCACTCAACCTTAGAGCGGCTCTGCTCTAAGGTATCACGCTGGGCGGCCATACTGTTTGTGACGTCATCACTCAACCTTAGAGCGGCTCTGCTCTAAGGTATCACGCTTGGCGGCCATACTGTTTGTGACGTCATCACTCAACCTTAGAGCGGCTCTGCTCTAAGGTATCACGCTGGGCGGCCATACTGTTTGTGACGTCATCACTCAACCTTAGAGCGGCTCTGCTCTAAGGTATCACGCTGGGCGGCCATATTGTCTGTGTCATCACTCAACCTTAGAGCGGCTCTGCTCTAAGGTATCACGCTGGGCGGCCATATTGTTTGTGACGTCATCACTCAACCTTAGAGCGGCTCTGCTCTAAGGTATCACGCTGGGCGGCCATACTGTTTGTGACGTCATCACTCAACCTTAGAGCGGCTCTGCTCTAAGGTATCACGCTGGGCGGCCATACTGTTTGTGACGTCATCACTCAACCTTAGAGCGGCTCTGCTCTAAGGTATCACGCTGGGCGGCCATACTGTTTGTGACGTCACTCAACCTTAGAGCGGCTCTGCTCTAAGGTATCACGCTGGGCGGCCATATTGTTTGTGTCATCACTCAACCTTAGAGCGGCTCTGCTCTAAGGTATCACGCTGGGCGGCCATACTGTTTGTGTCATCACTCAACCTTAGAGCGGCTCTGCTCTAAGGTATCACGCTGGGCGGCCATATTGTTTGTGACGTCATCACTCAACCTTAGAGCGGCTCTGCTCTAAGGTATCACGCTGGGCGGCCATACTGTTTGTGACGTCATCACTCAACCTTAGAGCGGCTCTGCTCTAAGGTATCACGCTGGGCGGCCATACTGTTTGTGATGTCATCACTCAACCTTAGAGCGGCTCTGCTCTAAGGTATCACGCTGGGCGGCCATACTGTTTGTGTCATCACTCAACCTTAGAGCGGCTCTGCTCTAAGGTATCACGCTGGGCGGCCATACTGTTTGTGATGTCATCACTCAACCTTAGAGCGGCTCTGCTCTACGGTATCACGCTGGGCGGCCATACTGTTTGTGACGTCATCACTCAACCTTAGAGCGGCTCTGCTCTAAGGTATCACGCTGGGCGGCCATACTGTTTGTGACGTCATCACTCAACCTTAGAGCGGCTCTGCTCTAAGGTATCACGCTGGGCGGCCATACTGTTTGTGTCATCACTCAACCTTAGAGCGGCTCTGCTCTACGGTATCACGCTGGGCGGCCATACTGTTTGTGACGTCATCACTCAACCTTAGAGCGGCTCTGCTCTAAGGTATCACGCTGGGCGGCCATATTGTTTGTGATGTCATCACTCAACCTTAGAGCGGCTCTGCTCTACGGTATCACGCTGGGCGGCCATACTGTTTGTGACGTCATCACTCAACCTTAGAGCGGCTCTGCTCTACGGTATCACGCTGGGCGGCCATATTGTTTGTGACGTCATCACTCAACCTTAGAGCGGCTCTGCTCTAAGGTATCACGCTGGGCGGCCATACTGTTTGTGACGTCACTCAACCTTAGAGCGGCTCTGCTCTACGGTATCACGCTGGGCGGCCATATTGTTTGTGACGTCATCACTCAACCTTAGAGCGGCTCTGCTCTAAGGTATCACGCTGGGCGGCCATACTGTTTGTGTCATCACTCAACCTTAGAGCGGCTCTGCTCTAAGGTATCACGCTGGGCGGCCATACTGTTTGTGACGTCATCACTCAACCTTAGAGCGGCTCTGCTCTAAGGTATCACGCTGGGCGGCCATACTGTTTGTGACGTCATCACTCAACCTTAGAGCGGCTCTGCTCTACGGTATCACGCTGGGCGGCCATACTGTTTGTGACGTCATCACTCAACCTTAGAGCGGCTCTGCTCTAAGGTATCACGCTGGGCGGCCATACTGTTTGTGACGTCATCACTCAACCTTAGAGCGGCTCTGCTCTAAGGTATCACGCTGGGCGGCCATACTGTTTGTGATGTCATCACTCAACCTTAGACCGGCTCTGCTCTACGGTATCACGCTGGGCGGCCATACTGTTTGTGACGTCATCACTCAACCTTAGAGCGGCTCTGCTCTACGGTATCACGCTGGGCGGCCATACTGTTTGTGTCATCACTCAACCTTAGAGCGGCTCTGCTCTAAGGTATCACGCTGGGCGGCCATATTGTTTGTGTCATCACTCAACCTTAGAGCGGCTCTGCTCTAAGGTATCACGCTGGGCGGCCATATTGTTTGTGACGTCATCACTCAACCTTAGAGCGGCTCTGCTCTAAGGTATCACGCTGGGCGGCCATACTGTTTGTGACGTCATCACTCAACCTTAGAGCGGCTCTGCTCTAAGGTATCACGCTGGGCGGCCATACTGTTTGTGTCATCACTCAACCTTAGAGCGGCTCTGCTCTACGGTATCACGCTGGGCGGCCATACTGTTTGTGACGTCATCACTCAACCTTAGAGCGGCTCTGCTCTAAGGTATCACGCTGGGCGGCCATACTGTTTGTGACGTCATCACTCAACCTTAGAGCGGCTCTGCTCTAAGGTATCACGCTGCGCGGCCATACTGTTTGTGACGTCATCACTCAACCTTAGAGCGGCTCTGCTCTAAGGTATCACGCTGGGCGGCCATACTGTTTGTGACGTCATCACTCAACCTTAGAGCGGCTCTGCTCTACGGTATCACGCTGGGCGGCCATACTGTTTGTGTCATCACTCAACCTTAGAGCGGCTCTGCTCTAAGGTATCACGCTGGGCGGCCATACTGTTTGTGTCATCACTCAACCTTAGAGCGGCTCTGCTCTAAGGTATCACGCTGGGCGGCCATACTGTTTGTGTCATCACTCAACCTTAGAGCGGCTCTGCTCTACGGTATCACGCTGGGCGGCCATACTGTTTGTGACGTCATCACTCAACCTTAGAGCGGCTCTGCTCTAAGGTATCACGCTGGGCGGCCATACTGTTTGTGACGTCATCACTCAACCTTAGAGCGGCTCTGCTCTAAGGTATCACGCTGGGCGGCCATACTGTTTGTGACGTCATCACTCAACCTTAGAGCGGCTCTGCTCTAAGGTATCACGCTGGGCGGCCATATTGTTTGTGACGTCATCACTCAACCTTAGAGCGGCTCTGCTCTAAGGTATCACGCTGGGCGGCCATACTGTTTGTGACGTCATCACTCAACCTTAGAGCGGCTCTGCTCTAAGGTATCACGCTGGGCGGCCATACTGTTTGTGACGTCATCACTCAACCTTAGAGCGGCTCTGCTCTAAGGTATCACGCTGGGCGGCCATACTGTTTGTGTCATCACTCAACCTTAGAGCGGCTCTGCTCTAAGGTATCACGCTGGGCGGCCATACTGTTTGTGTCATCACTCAACCTTAGAGCGGCTCTGCTCTAAGGTATCACGCTGGGCGGCCATACTGTTTGTGACGTCATCACTCAACCTTAGAGCGGCTCTGCTCTAAGGTATCACGCTGGGCGGCCATACTGTTTGTGATGTCATCACTCAACCTTAGAGCGGCTCTGCTCTAAGGTATCACGCTGGGCGGCCATACTGTTTGTGACGTCATCACTCAACCTTAGAGCGGCTCTGCTCTAAGGTATCACGCTGGGCGGCCATACTGTTTGTGTCATCACTCAACCTTAGAGCGGCTCTGCTCTAAGGTATCACGCTGGGCGGCCATACTGTTTGTGTCATCACTCAACCTTAGAGCGGCTCTGCTCTAAGGTATCACGCTGGGCGGCCATACTGTTTGTTACGTCATCACTCAACCTTAGAGCGGCTCTGCTCTAAGGTATCACGCTGGGCGGCCATACTGTTTGTGTCATCACTCAACCTTAGAGCGGCTCTGCTCTAAGGTATCACGCTGGGCGGCCATACTGTTTGTGACGTCATCACTCAACCTTAGAGCGGCTCTGCTCTAAGGTATCACGCTGGGCGGCCATACTGTTTGTGACGTCATCACTCAACCTTAGAGCGGCTCTGCTCTAAGGTATCACGCTGGGCGGCCATACTGTTTGTGACGTCATCACTCAACCTTAGAGCGGCTCTGCTCTAAGGTATCACGCTGGGCGGCCATATTGTTTGTGACGTCATCACTCAACCTTAGAGCGGCTCTGCTCTAAGGTATCACGCTGGGCGGCCATACTGTTTGTGACGTCATCACTCAACCTTAGAGCGGCTCTGCTCTAAGGTATCACGCTGGGCGGCCATATTGTTTGTGACGTCATCACTCAACCTTAGAGCGGCTCTGCTCTAAGGTATCACGCTGGGCGGCCATACTGTTTGTGACGTCATCACTCAACCTTAGAGCGGCTCTGCTCTAAGGTATAACGCTGGGCGGCCATACTGTTTGTGACGTCACTCAACCTTAGAGCGGCTCTGCTCTAAGGTATCACGCTGGGCGGCCATACTGTTTGTGTCATCACTCAACCTTAGAACGGCTCTGCTCTAAGGTATCACGCTGGGCGGCCATACTGTTTGTGACGTCACTCAACCTTAGAGCGGCTCTGCTCTAAGGTATCACGCTGGGCGGCCATATTGTCTGTGTCATCACTCAACCTTAGAGCGGCTCTGCTCTAAGGTATCACGCTGGGCGGCCATACTGTTTGTGACGTCACTCAACCTTAGAGCGGCTCTGCTCTAAGGTATCACGCTGGGCGGCCATACTGTTTGTGACGTCACTCAACCTTAGAGCGGCTCTGCTCTAAGGTATCACGCTGGGCGGCCATACTGTTTGTGTCGTCATCACTCAACCTTAGAGCGGCTCTGCTCTAAGGTATCACGCTGGGCGGCCATACTGTTTGTGTCATCACTCAACCTTAGAGCGGCTCTGCTCTAAGGTATCACGCTGGGCGGCCATACTGTTTGTGTCATCACTCAACCTTAGAGCGGCTCTGCTCTAAGGTATCACGCTGGGCGGCCATACTGTTTGTGTCATCACTCAACCTTAGAGCGGCTCTGCTCTAAGGTATCACGCTGGGCGGCCATACTGTTTGTGACGTCATCACTCAACCTTAGAGCGGCTCTGCTCTACGGTATCACGCTGGGCGGCCATACTGTTTGTGACGTCATCACTCAATCTTAGAGCGGCTCTGCTCTAAGGTATCACGCTGGGCGGCCATACTGTTTGTGACGTCATCACTCAACCTTAGAGCGGCTCTGCTCTAAGGTATCACGCTGGGTGGCCATATTGTTTGTGATGTCATCACTCAACCTTAGAGCGGCTCTGCTCTAAGGTATCACGCTGGGCGGCCATATTGTTTGTGTCATCACTCAACCTTAGAGCGGCTCTGCTCTAAGGTATCACGCTGGGCGGCCATATTGTTTGTGACGTCATCACTCAACCTAAGAGCGGCTCTGCTCTAAGGTATCACGCTGGGCGGCCATACTGTTTGTGTCATCACTCAACCTTAGAGCGGCTCTGCTCTAAGGTATCACGCTGGGCGGCCATACTGTTTGTGACGTCATCACTCAACCTTAGAGCGGCTCTGCTCTAAGGTATCACGCTGGGCGGCCATACTGTTTGTGACGTCATCACTCAACCTTATAGCGGCTCTGCTCTACGGTATCACGCTGGGCGGCCATACTGTTTGTGACGTCATCACTCAACCTTAGAGCGGCTCTGCTCTAAGGTATCACGCTGGGCGGCCATACTGTTTGTGTCATCACTCAACCTTAGAGCGGCTCTGCTCTACGGTATCACGCTGGGCGGCCATATTGTCTGTGTCATCACTCAACCTTAGAGCGGCTCTGCTCTAAGGTATCACGCTGGGCGGCCATACTGTTTGTGTCATCACTCAACCTTAGAGCGGCTCTGCTCTAAGGTATCACGCTGGGCGGCCATACTGTTTGTGTCATCACTCAACCTTAGAGCGGCTCTGCTCTAAGGTATCACGCTGGGCGGCCATACTGTTTGTGTCATCACTCAACCTTAGAGCGGCTCTGCTCTAAGGTATCACGCTGGGCGGCCATATTGTTTGTGACGTCATCACTCAACCTAAGAGCGGCTCTGCTCTAAGGTATCACGCTGGGCGGCCATACTGTTTGTGTCATCACTCAACCTTAGAGCGGCTCTGCTCTAAGGTATCACGCTGGGCGGCCATACTGTTTGTGATGTCATCACTCAACCTTAGAGCGGCTCTGCTCTAAGGTATCACGCTGGGCGGCCATACTGTTTGTGTCATCACTCAACCTTAGAGCGGCTCTGCTCTAAGGTATCACGCTGGGCGGCCATACTGTTTGTGACGTCATCACTCAACCTTAGAGCGGCTCTGCTCTAAGGTATCACGCTGGGCGGCCATACTGTTTGTGACGTCATCACTCAACCTTAGAGCGGCTCTGCTCTAAGGTATCACGCTGGGCGGCCATACTGTTTGTGTCATCACTCAACCTTAGAGCGGCTCTGCTCTACGGTATCACGCTGGGCGGCCATATTGTCTGTGTCATCACTCAACCTTAGAGCGGCTCTGCTCTAAGGTATCACGCTGGGCGGCCATACTGTTTGTGTCATCACTCAACCTTAGAGCGGCTCTGCTCTACGGTATCACGCTGGGCGGCCATACTGTTTGTGTCATCACTCAACCTTAGAGCGGCTCTGCTCTAAGGTATCACGCTGGGCGGCCATACTGTTTGTGTCATCACTCAACCTTAGAGCGGCTCTGCTCTAAGGTATCACGCTGGGCGGCCATACTGTTTGTGACGTCATCACTCAACCTTAGAGCGGCTCTGCTCTAAGGTATCACGCTGGGCGGCCATACTGTCTGTGTCATCACTCAACCTTAGAGCGGCTCTGCTCTAAGGTATCACGCTGGGCGGCCATACTGTTTGTGACGTCATCACTCAACCTTAGAGCGGCTCTGCTCTAAGGTATCACGCTGGGCGGCCATACTGTTTGTGTCATCACTCAACCTTAGAGCGGCTCTGCTCTAAGGTATCACGCTGGGCGGCCATACTGTTTGTGTCATCACTCAACCTTAGAGCGGCTCTGCTCTAAGGTATCACGCTGGGCGGCCATACTGTTTGTGACGTCATCACTCAACCTTAGAGCGGCTCTGCTCTACGGTATCACGCTGGGCGGCCATACTGTTTGTGACGTCATCACTCAACCTTAGAGCGGCTCTGCTCTAAGGTATCACGCTGGGCGGCCATATTGTTTGTGTCATCACTCAAGCTTAGAGCGGCTCTGCTCTAAGGTATCACGCTGGGCGGCCATACTGTTTGTGACGTCATCACTCAACCTTAGAGCGGCTCTGCTCTAAGGTATCACGCTGGGCGGCCATACTGTTTGTGTCATCACTCAACCTTAGAGCGGCTCTGCTCTAAGGTATCACGCTGGGCGGCCATACTGTTTGTGTCATCACTCAACCTTAGAGCGGCTCTGCTCTAAGGTATCACGCTGGGCGGCCATACTGTTTGTGTCATCACTCAACCTTAGAGCGGCTCTGCTCTACGGTATCACGCTGGGCGGCCATACTGTTTGTGTCATCACTCAACCTTAGAGCGGCTCTGCTCTAAGGTATCACGCTGGGCGGCCATACTGTTTGTGTCATCACTCAACCTTAGAGCGGCTCTGCTCTAAGGTATCACGCTGGGCGGCCATACTGTTTGTGTCATCACTCAACCTTAGAGCGGCTCTGCTCTAAGGTATCACGCTTGGCGGCCATACTGTTTGTGACGTCATCACTCAACCTTAGAGCGGCTCTGCTCTAAGGTATCACGCTGGGCGGCCATACTGTCTGTGTCATCACTCAACCTTAGAGCGGCTCTGCTCTAAGGTATCACGCTGGGCGGCCATACTGTTTGTGTCATCACTCAACCTTAGAGCGGCTCTGCTCTAAGGTATCACGCTGGGCGGCCATACTGTTTGTGACGTCATCACTCAACCTTAGAGCGGCTCTGCTCTAAGGTATCACGCTGGGCGGCCATACTGTTTGTGACGTCATCACTCAACCTTAGAGCGGCTCTGCTCTAAGGTATCACGCTGGGTGGCCATATTGTTTGTGATGTCATCACTCAACCTTAGAGCGGCTCTGCTCTACGGTATCACGCTGGGCGGCCATACTGTTTGTGATGTCATCACTCAACCTTAGAGCGGCTCTGCTCTAAGGTATCACGCTGGGCGGCCATATTGTTTGTGACGTCATCACTCAACCTTAGAGCGGCTCTGCTCTAAGGTATCACGCTGGGCGGCCATATTGTTTGTGATGTCATCACTCAACCTTAGAGCGGCTCTGCTCTAAGGTATCACGCTGGGCGGCCATATTGTTTGTGACGTCATCACTCAACCTTAGAGCGGCTCTGCTCTAAGGTATCACGCTGGGCGGCCATACTGTTTGTGATGTCATCACTCAACCTTAGAGCGGCTCTGCTCTAAGGTATCACGCTGGGCGGCCATATTGTTTGTGACGTCATCACTCAACCTTAGAGCGGCTCTGCTCTAAGGTATCACGCTGGGCGGCCATACTGTTTGTGATGTCATCACTCAACCTTAGAGCGGCTCTGCTCTAAGGTATCACGCTGGGCGGCCATATTGTTTGTGACGTCATCACTCAACCTTAGAGCGGCTCTGCTCTAAGGTATCACGCTGGGCGGCCATATTGTTTGTGATGTCATCACTCAACCTTAGAGCGGCTCTGCTCTAAGGTATCACGCTGGGCGGCCATACTGTTTGTGACGTCATCACTCAACCTTAGAGCGGCTCTGCTCTAAGGTATCACGCTGGGCGGCCATACTGTTTGTGACGTCATCACTCAACCTTAGAGCGGCTCTGCTCTACGGTATCACGCTGGGCGGCCATACTGTTTGTGACGTCATCACTCAACCTTAGAACGGCTCTGCTCTACGGTATCACGCTGGGCGGCCATACTGTTTGTGACGTCATCACTCAACCTTAGAGCGGCTCTGCTCTAAGGTATCACGCTGGGCGGCCATACTGTTTGTGACGTCATCACTCAACCTTAGAACGGCTCTGCTGTAAGGTATCACGCTGGGCGGCCATACTGTTTGTGACGTCATCACTCAACCTTAGAGCGGCTCTGCTCTACGGTATCACGCTGGGCGGCCATACTGTTTGTGTCATCACTCAACCTTAGAGCGGCTCTGCTCTAAGGTATCACGCTGGGCGGCCATACTGTTTGTGTCATCACTCAACCTTAGAGCGGCTCTGCTCTAAGGTATCACGCTGGGCGGCCATACTGTTTGTGTCATCACTCAACCTTAGAGCGGCTCTGCTCTACGGTATCACGCTGGGCGGCCATACTGTTTGTGACGTCATCACTCAACCTTAGAGCGGCTCTGCTCTAAGGTATCACGCTGGGCGGCCATACTGTTTGTGACGTCATCACTCAACCTTAGAGCGGCTCTGCTCTAAGGTATCACGCTGGGCGGCCATATTGTTTGTGACGTCATCACTCAACCTTAGAGCGGCTCTGCTCTAAGGTATCACGCTGGGCGGCCATATTGTTTGTGACGTCATCACTCAACCTTAGAGCGGCTCTGCTCTAAGGTATCACGCTGGGCGGCCATATTGTTTGTGACGTCATCACTCAACCTTAGAGCGGCTCTGCTCTAAGGTATCACGCTGGGCGGCCATACTGTTTGTGACGTCATCACTCAACCTTAGAGCGGCTCTGCTCTAAGGTATCACGCTGGGCGGCCATATTGTTTGTGACGTCATCACTCAACCTTAGAGCGGCTCTGCTCTAAGGTATCACGCTGGGCGGCCATACTGTTTGTGTCATCACTCAACCTTAGAGCGGCTCTGCTCTAAGGTATCACGCTGGGCGGCCATACTGTTTGTGACGTCATCACTCAACCTTAGAGCGGCTCTGCTCTAAGGTATCACGCTGGGCGGCCATACTGTTTGTGTCATCACTCAACCTTAGAGCGGCTCTGCTCTAAGGTATCACGCTGGGCGGCCATACTGTTTGTGACGTCATCACTCAACCTTAGAGTGGCTCTGCTCTAAGGTATCACGCTGGGCGGCCATACTGTTTGTGACGTCATCACTCAACCTTAGAGCGGCTCTGCTCTAAGGTATCACGCTGGGCGGCCATATTGTTTGTGACGTCATCACTCAACCTTAGAGTGGCTCTGCTCTAAGGTATCACGCTGGGCGGCCATACTGTTTGTGACGTCATCACTCAACCTTAGAGCGGCTCTGCTCTAAGGTATCACGCTGGGCGGCCATACTGTTTGTGACGTCATCACTCAACCTTAGAGCGGCTCTGCTCTAAGGTATCACGCTGGGCGGCCATATTGTTTGTGACGTCATCACTCAACCTTAGAGCGGCTCTGCTTTAAGGTATCACGCTGGGCGGCCATACTGTTTGTGACGTCATCACTCAACCTTAGAGCGGCTCTGCTCTACGGTATCACGCTGGGCGGCCATACTGTTTGTGACGTCATCACTCAACCTTAGAGCGGCTCTGCTCTAAGGTATCACGCTGGGAGGCCATACTGTTTGTGACGTCATCACTCAACCTTAGAGCGGCTCTGCTCTAAGGTATCACGCTGGGAGGCCATACTGTTTGTGACGTCATCACTCAACCTTAGAGCGGCTCTGCTCTAAGGTATCACGCTGGGCGGCCATACTGTTTGTGTCATCACTCAACCTTAGAGCGGCTCTGCTCTACGGTATCACGCTGGGCGGCCATACTGTTTGTGACGTCATCACTCAACCTTAGAGCGGCTCTGCTCTACGGTATCACGCTGGGCGGCCATATTGTTTGTGATGTCATCACTCAACCTTAGAGCGGCTCTGCTCTAAGGTATCACGCTGGGCGGCCATACTGTTTGTGACGTCATCACTCAACCTTAGAGCGGCTCTGCTCTACGGTATCACGCTGGGCGGCCATACTGTTTGTGACGTCATCACTCAACCTTAGAGCGGCTCTGCTCTAAGGTATCACGCTGGGCGGCCATACTGTTTGTGACGTCATCACTCAACCTTAGAACGGCTCTGCTCTAAGGTATCACGCTGGGCGGCCATACTGTTTGTGACGTCATCACTCAACCTTAGAGCGGCTCTGCTCTAAGGTATCACGCTGGGCGGCCATACTGTTTGTGTCATCACTCAACCTTAGAGCGGCTCTGCTCTACGGTATCACGCTGGGCGGCCATACTGTTTGTGATGTCATCACTCAACCTTAGAGCGGCTCTGCTCTAAGGTATCACGCTGGGCGGCCATACTGTTTGTGTCATCACTCAACCTTAGAGCGGCTCTGCTCTAAGGTATCACGCTGGGCGGCCATACTGTTTGTGTCATCACTCAACCTTAGAGCGGCTCTGCTCTAAGGTATCACGCTGGGCGGCCATACTGTTTGTGTCATCACTCAACCTTAGAGCGGCTCTGCTCTAAGGTATCACGCTGGGCGGCCATACTGTTTGTGTCATCACTCAACCTTAGAGCGGCTCTGCTCTAAGGTATCACGCTGGGCGGCCATACTGTTTGTGACGTCATCACTCAACCTTAGAGCGGCTTTGCTCTAAGGTATCACGCTGGGTGGCCATATTGTTTGTGTCATCACTCAACCTTAGAGCGGCTCTGCTCTACGGTATCACGCTGGGCGGCCATACTGTTTGTGACGTCATCACTCAACCTTAGAGCGGCTCTGCTCTAAGGTATCACGCTGGGAGGCCATACTGTTTGTGACGTCATCACTCAACCTTAGAGCGGCTCTGCTCTAAGGTATCACGCTGGGCGGCCATACTGTTTGTGTCATCACTCAACCTTAGAGCGGCTCTGCTCTACGGTATCACGCTGGGCGGCCATACTGTTTGTGACGTCATCACTCAACCTTAGAGCGGCTCTGCTCTACGGTATCACGCTGGGCGGCCATACTGTTTGTGACGTCATCACTCAACCTTAGAGCGGCTCTGCTCTACGGTATCACGCTGGGCGGCCATATTGTTTGTGACGTCATCACTCAACCTTAGAGCGGCTCTGCTCTAAGGTATCACGCTGGGCGGCCATACTGTTTGTGTCATCACTCAACCTTAGAGCGGCTCTGCTCTAAGGTATCACGCTGGGCGGCCATACTGTTTGTGATGTCATCACTCAACCTTAGAGCGGCTCTGCTCTACGGTATCACGCTGGGCGGCCATACTGTTTGTGACGTCATCACTCAACCTTAGAGCGGCTCTGCTCTAAGGTATCACGCTGGGCGGCCATATTGTTTGTGACGTCATCACTCAACCTTAGAGCGGCTCTGCTCTAAGGTATCACGCTGGGCGGCCATACTGTTTGTGACGTCATCACTCAACCTTAGAGCGGCTCTGCTCTAAGGTATCACGCTGGGCGGCCATATTGTTTGTGACGTCATCACTCAACCTTAGAGCGGCTCTGCTCTAAGGTATCACGCTGGGCGGCCATACTGTTTGTGACGTCATCACTCAACCTTAGAGCGGCTCTGCTCTAAGGTATCACGCTGGGCGGCCATATTGTTTGTGACGTCATCACTCAACCTTAGAGCGGCTCTGCTCTAAGGTATCACGCTGGGCGGCCATATTGTTTGTGATGTCATCACTCAACCTTAGAGCGGCTCTGCTCTAAGGTATCACGCTGGGCGGCCATACTGTTTGTGACGTCATCACTCAACCTTAGAGCGGCTCTGCTCTAAGGTATCACGCTGGGCGGCCATATTGTCTGTGTCATCACTCAACCTTAGAGCGGCTCTGCTCTAAGGTATCACGCTGGGCGGCCATACTGTCTGTGTCATCACTCAACCTTAGAGCGGCTCTGCTCTAAGGTATCACGCTGGGCGGCCATACTGTTTGTGACGTCATCACTCAACCTTAGAGCGGCTCTGCTCTAAGGTATCACGCTGGGCGGCCATATTGTCTGTGTCATCACTCAACCTTAGAGCGGCTCTGCTCTAAGGTATCACGCTGGGCGGCCATATTGTCTGTGTCATCACTCAACCTTAGAGCGGCTCTGCTCTAAGGTATCACGCTGGGCGGCCATACTGTTTGTGACGTCATCACTCAACCTTAGAGCGGCTCTGCTCTAAGGTATCACGCTGGGCGGCCATACTGTTTGTGACGTCATCACTCAACCTTAGAGCGGCTCTGCTCTAAGGTATCACGCTGGGCGGCCATATTGTTTGTGACGTCATCACTCAACCTTAGAGCGGCTCTGCTCTAAGGTATCACGCTGGGCGGCCATACTGTTTGTGACGTCATCACTCAACCTTAGAGCGGCTCTGCTCTAAGGTATCACGCTGGGCGGCCAAACTGTTTGTGACGTCATCACTCAACCTTAGAGCGGCTCTGCTCTAAGGTATCACGCTGGGCGGCCATATTGTTTGTGACGTCATCACTCAACCTTAGAGCGGCTCTGCTCTAAGGTATCACGCTGGGCGGCCATATTGTTTGTGACGTCATCACTCAACCTTAGAGCGGCTCTGCTCTAAGGTATCACGCTGGGCGGCCATACTGTTTGTGACGTCATCACTCAACCTTAGAGCGGCTCTGCTCTAAGGTATCACGCTGGGCGGCCATATTGTTTGTGACGTCATCACTCAACCTTAGAGCGGCTCTGCTCTAAGGTATCACGCTGGGCGGCCATACTGTTTGTGACGTCATCACTCAACCTTAGAGCGGCTCTGCTCTAAGGTATCACGCTGGGCGGCCATACTGTTTGTGTCATCACTCAACCTTAGAGCGGCTCTGCTCTAAGGTATCACGCTGGGCGGCCATACTGTTTGTGACGTCATCACTCAACCTTAGAGCGGCTCTGCTCTAAGGTATCACGCTGGGCGGCCATACTGTTTGTGATGCCATCACTCAACCTTAGAGCGGCTCTGCTCTAAGGTATCACGCTGGGCGGCCATACTGTTTGTGTCATCACTCAACCTTAGAGCGGCTCTGCTCTAAGGTATCACGCTGGGCGGCCATACTGTTTGTGATGTCATCACTCAACCTTAGAGCGGCTCTGCTCTAAGGTATCACGCTGGGCGGCCATATTGTTTGTGACGTCATCACTCAACCTTAGAGCGGCTCTGCTCTAAGGTATCACGCTGGGCGGCCATATTGTCTGTGTCATCACTCAACCTTAGAGCGGCTCTGCTCTAAGGTATCACGCTGGGCGGCCATACTGTTTGTGACGTCATCACTCAACCTTAGAGCGGCTCTGCTCTAAGGTATCACGCTGGGCGGCCATACTGTTTGTGACGTCATCACTCAACCTTAGAATGGCTCTGCTCTAAGGTATCACGCTGGGCGGCCATACTGTTTGTGACGTCATCACTCAACCTTAGAGCGGCTCTGCTCTAAGGTATCACGCTGGGCGGCCATATTGTTTGTGACGTCATCACTCAACCTTAGAGCGGCTCTGCTCTAAGGTATCACGCTGGGCGGCCAAACTGTTTGTGACGTCATCACTCAACCTTAGAGCGGCTCTGCTCTAAGGTATCACGCTGGGCGGCCATACTGTTTGTGACGTCATCACTCAACCTTAGAGCGGCTCTGCTCTAAGGTATCACGCTGGGCGGCCATATTGTTTGTGTCATCACTCAACCTTAGAGCGGCTCTGCTCTAAGGTATCACGCTGGGCGGCCATACTGTTTGTGACGTCATCACTCAACCTTAGAGCGGCTCTGCTCTAGGGTATCACGCTGGGCGGCCATACTGTTTGTGACGTCATCACTCAACCTTAGAGCGGCTCTGCTCTAAGGTATCACGCTGGGCGGCCATATTGTTTGTGTCATCACTCAACCTTAGAGCGGCTCTGCTCTAAGGTATCACGCTGGGCGGCCATATTGTTTGTGACGTCATCACTCAACCTTAGAGCGGCTCTGCTCTAAGGTATCACGCTGGGCGGCCATACTGTTTGTGACGTCATCACTCAACCTTAGAGCGGCTCTGCTCTAAGGTATCACGCTGGGCGGCCATATTGTTTGTGTCATCACTCAACCTTAGAGCGGCTCTGCTCTAAGGTATCACGCTGGGCGGCCATACTGTTTGTGACGTCATCACTCAACCTTAGAGCGGCTCTGCTCTAAGGTATCACGCTGGGCGGCCATATTGTTTGTGTCATCACTCAACCTTAGAGCGGCTCTGCTCTAAGGTATCACGCTGGGCGGCCATACTGTTTGTGACGTCATCACTCAACCTTAGAGCGGCTCTGCTCTAAGGTATCACGCTGGGCGGCCATACTGTTTGTGACGTCATCACTCAACCTTAGAGCGGCTCTGCTCTAAGGTATCACGCTGGGCGGCCATACTGTTTGTGTCATCACTCAACCTTAGAGCGGCTCTGCTCTAAGGTATCACGCTGGGCGGCCATACTGTTTGTGACGTCATCACTCAACCTTAGAGCGGCTCTGCTCTAGGGTATCACGCTGGGCGGCCATATTGTTTGTGACGTCATCACTCAACCTTAGAGCGGCTCTGCTCTAAGGTATCACGCTGGGCGGCCATACTGTTTGTGACGTCATCACTCAACCTTAGAGCGGCTCTGCTCTAAGGTATCACGCTGGGCGGCCATACTGTTTGTGACGTCATCACTCAACCTTAGAGCGGCTCTGCTCTAAGGTATCACGCTGGGCGGCCATACTGTTTGTGTCATCACTCAACCTTAGAGCGGCTCTGCTCTAAGGTATCACGCTTGGCGGCCATACTGTTTGTGACGTCATCACTCAACCTTAGAGCGGCTCTGCTCTAAGGTATCACGCTGGGCGGCCATATTGTTTGTGACGTCATCACTCAACCTTAGAGCGGCTCTGCTCTAAGGTATCACGCTGGGCGGCCATATTGTTTGTGACGTCATCACTCAACCTTAGAGCGGCTCTGCTCTAAGGTATCACGCTGGGCGGCCATACTGTTTGTGACGTCATCACTCAACCTTAGAGCGGCTCTGCTCTAAGGTATCACGCTGGGCGGCCATATTGTTTGTGACGTCATCACTCAACCTTAGAGCGGCTCTGCTCTAAGGTATCACGCTGGGTGGCCATACTGTTTGTGACGTCATCACTCAACCTTAGAGCGGCTCTGCTCTAAGGTATCACGCTGGGCGGCCATACTGTTTGTGACGTCATCACTCAACCTTAGAGCGGCTCTGCTCTAAGGTATCACGCTGGGCGGCCATATTGTTTGTGACGTCATCACTCAACCTTAGAGCGGCTCTGCTCTAAGGTATCACGCTGGGCGGCCATACTGTCTGTGTCATCACTCAACCTTAGAACGGCTCTGCTCTAAGGTATCACGCTGGGCGGCCATATTGTTTGTGACGTCATCACTCAACCTTAGAGCGGCTCTGCTCTAAGGTATCACGCTGGGCGGCCATACTGTCTGTGTCATCACTCAACCTTAGAGCGGCTCTGCTCTAAGGTATCACGCTGGGCGGCCATATTGTTTGTGACGTCATCACTCAACCTTAGAACGGCTCTGCTCTAAGGTATCACGCTGGGCGGCCATACTGTTTGTGACGTCATCACTCAACCTTAGAGCGGCTCTGCTCTAAGGTATCACGCTGGGCGGCCATACTGTTTGTGTCATCACTCGACCTTAGAGCGGCTCTGCTCTAAGGTATCACGCTGGGCGGCCATACTGTTTGTGACGTCATCACTCAACCTTAGAGCGTCTCTGCTCTAAGGTATCACGCTGGGCGGCCATACTGTTTGTGACGTCATCACTCAACCTTAGAGCGGCTCTGCTCTAAGGTATCACGCTGGGCGGCCATACTGTTTGTGTCATCACTCAACCTTAGAGCGGCTCTGCTCTAAGGTATCACGCTGGGTGGCCATACTGTTTGTGTCATCACTCAACCTTAGAACGGCTCTGCTCTAAGGTATCACGCTGGGCGGCCATACTGTTTGTGTCATCACTCAACCTTAGAACGGCTCTGCTCTACGGTATCACGCTGGGCGGCCATACTGTTTGTGACGTCATCACTCAACCTTAGAGCGGCTCTGCTCTACGGTATCACGCTGGGCGGCCATAGGCCTACTGTTTGTGTCATCACTCAACCTTAGAGCGGCTCTGCTCTAAGGTATCACGCTGGGCGGCCATATTGTTTGTGTCATCACTCAACCTTAGAGCGGCTCTGCTCTAAGGTATCATTCTGGGCGGCCATATTGTTTGTGATGTCATCACTCAAAATACCATAATCAACATAAAAACGTTCGTAGCTATTCAAGTGTTAATTGGTTCATATTTTCTCGAATTTATTCACTTGTTTAATGATTAGTTATCAGCCCTAAAGCGGAAATTCAGTACTCCTGCCTACTATTTCCTCTAAGTAAGAATTGTATGCTGGCATGGTTACGAGTACTGTGCTTGCACAAAACATGGCGTCATTGGGTTTGTAATATAGGGCCCTATATTACAAACCCACTGCCTCCGTTTTTGAGAAGAAAACGACCAACTCGGTATGCGTTCTATATTGGCGCGAGGAATAGGCTTCTACGACCGCCTAAGTAATGAAATGTAACAAGAAGTTTGTCAATTTCAAGGATCAAGTTACAAAAATAGCGCCCATCCCATGGGCACAGTTGGCTACTTGATTGCCACCTAGCGGCTAGTCGTATAACTCAGCGCCCAACGC
Source organism: Isoperla grammatica (assembly GCA_945910005.1). Lineage (NCBI taxonomy): Eukaryota > Metazoa > Arthropoda > Insecta > Plecoptera > Perlodidae > Isoperla > Isoperla grammatica. The sequence goes on along the minus strand of OX246740.1, from coordinate 10,369,454 downwards.
TAGCGCGGCAAGCGGTGATCAAGTAGACCTTTGGTTTGGTATGGTTACGCTCGAGAAGGCTGTGGTCAGTTGCATGCTGCATAGACATCCCCTTACTATCTCTATGGCATGCTGTCATGTTCTGCTGTCCAAGTGTGGAGTGACACAAAACCTATAAGTAAAAGTGAAATCATTTGGTTTATCTTTGTTGTAAGTAAATTCATTAGTTTTAATATAATGTCTGCAGAGGGTAATCGTGGTGTGCCTAGCTCTAGTCAGGGTAGTAATATGTCAAGACAGGTTAATCAAGCAATGGCAGTTGTAGAATATCCTAACAATTCAGACAACATGCCTGATACAGCGCTAGCGATTCAGCCTCCACCAAGTGGAGGGAGACAGCCACAAACGCTTCAAGAAGTTTTGCGGTACAGCATAGCGGCAACTACTAATTCCACACAAGCTCCTAGGCCTATTCCACCAATGGATAATGAGGTAAGTCTGATACGGAGTGTGTGGGCCCACTAGCAGGCCTAGGCCTATGAAGCACCCTGCCAATCATTAACCTCAAAGGGAGGCGATAGTATTGTGGAGATCATAAATATCAACCACGCGTGAAAGCGCAGAAACCACGCTTCTGATTGGCTGTTGCCATGGCAACAGCCAATCAGAAGCGTGGTTAAAAAGAAGAAAACAAGTTAGCGGTGGTATAAAACATTTAGCCGGGCGTTGTAATACCGGGCCTTAGTAATCTATGTAATAATCTATCTATATGATACTGGTATATGATACAGTATCTATATGATACTGGTGCACATGCAAACGGTGACTTTGGAGCCGTCATAACAACGAAACACAATAAATTGTATAAATGTCCCCCACTGAAAATCTGTTCTTGTAACTGAGAAGGTAGACTACACTTTATATACAAATGTATTTATTTCATTGTAATAGTACATTTTCATCTATCACCCCTCATCGTCTCGAATAGCATTAATATACCGCAACAAGAATCAACATCTAAATCATACTTGTCAAAGGGACTTGTCTGGTTGAGACGGTCGAATTGTGAAAGTTGCTTTTCCGCAAAATCCGTCTGGACGGATCTTGACTTTCTCGTGTTCGAAACACGCGGTGCTTTATCTCACGGGGGGATCCACCACAGACGAGTCACAGTCTGTTCCAAGGTCACAGTCACGCCATGTCTGTCTGGTGACTGTAGCGCTGCCTTGCGACACGGGTAGTGGGATTATTTCTGACACGTCACTTGTGGAATCTTTCAATAGTAGTTATCACATTAAAATTGTGTAAACATGATTTTCTATTTAGATTTTAATGGTCTAAAGGCTAAACTGAACTATAAAGTCGGTAGTATCAGAAATTACTCTACACGAATAATTTATTTTGCATTGCCTTTTTTAGTAAGGGGAGAGGGGGGCGGGGGCAGAAGTTTTCCACTCATTATTTTAAATGATTTTCTTAGCATTTTGTCTATGATTTTATAACAGAAATTTAAACAAAAGCAAATGTAAAATGACAATTTCTCCGACAATTCTCATTAAGGTACCTACCCTCATTCTGAAAATCAAAAAAAGGTATTCTTTTAATGAATATTACCACTCGATCTTGATCGAAACACTGTTGTTAGTTTCAACGAAGTATGTCATATCCATAGCAATTTGGACACGTGGCGTGAAATCTCATACATAACTATACTTAGTTCAGTAACGCATACGAAATCGAATAACATATGGTTTATAGATCATCTCCCAACAGGTAAACGTGAGTTCATTGAATCTATGTCAGTCAGTCACCAATGACTCATGTTAGAGATAAATACGGAAAATGCTTCCTATTCTAAAAAAAAAAGTATAATGCATGGATAGCATGTTTTAACCTTTATTTATGAATTTAAGCTGTGTATTAAATGCTCAATTTATTGTGTGGTTTTATGAAGTAAACACAGTTCGAATTGGAATTACGATTGATGACTATTTTTGATGTGTTGAGAAATGTTTACATTTGTTACCTCTAAATAGCGCGCTTTGATAGAAAAGTAGTATATTAAACTTGAGCAATAATTATTTTCCAAACATTTAATTATGGATTAGTTCAAAGTATGTCTTAACACTATACTTTAAATCTATATATGGATACGAATATATATTTTCACAGCTAGATCCACGTCCAAAGTTCTGGTGGCCAAGTACAGGGGAGTATGAAATATATGCTAACATATTTTATGACGTAATATCGGCTGTAGAATCTATAGAAGCTTTAAGTTCCCTTTCTGTAAATCCCCCTTCGGCGTAAACATTTGCAGCAGGTATACTACTTTAAAGTCATGAAGACAAATATACACGTTTCTCTAGAGAATTTCCCAGAATTAATATAACCACGACAAAAACCAGTTAGGCCCGGTTTCACCAACGTATTTAAATCGGAGATTAGCTTGATCGGTGCCATCACCAACTTTTCATAAATAAATAATCTTTCATCCAGTGAAAATATTGTAAATTGTTATATTTCAGAATTTAATAATTAATAAGCGTCAATTTTAGAGTTGATATAAAATAGCCTAAAATTACTGCAGGTATTTACACTCGACAATGAAATATGTTCATAATTCATACAATGATTCATATTCTAAAGTTTGCTACTTATTGTTACTTCATCGCAACGTTCATTTGTTCTTGTAAATAAACATGAAATCAAAACAAAGACTCGACAGAAAGATCAAATATCCATTGTTGTACTGATTTGAATACAGAGCATGGATTTCTTTTGAGATAAAAAACTTTGGTCACGGCCTTCTGTATGCATTTTACGTAAGAATCCAATAATGCAAAACAAATGACTAAACACGTGTCAGACATTTATTGCCAATCTGAGAGAACTTTTGCTGGTGACGTTCTGAATACATTTTCTCGTTTTTCATCAAAATCAGTTTAAATACCAACATCCTATTTTATAGCTACTCATAGCTGATACGAATTAATTAATCGATTCTGGAATACAACCATATGTAATGTTTTCAATACATGCAAAATTATTTGTTTATGTAAAGTTGGTGACGGCGCCGATCAAGCCAATCTCCGATTTAAATACTTTGGTGAAACCGGGCCTTAGTCCTACAAGCGTTCAATATGCTAAGTACCAAATCAAGTTGTACTTCAAAGTAAGAGCTAGATTTGATTGATTTATGATTGTATTTGCTTTACGCTTTTTAAATTTTATTTGTGAACAAAGAATTTGAGAACAATCTCCCTGGAACGATCCAAATGTTCTATTGATGTTTATTTTTTCAATTTAAAACTGCTAATTTCATATTTGTCTGTTTTTGCTTTTAAATATTTGAACTCTCTTTGAGTCTCTGAATGTTAAATTAAGTACTTAACGCCCCGATAAGGATTTAATAATCACTCCTTTCATTTCATGTACAGCTTAACAAGCTACTTTCGTGAGTAAGTCGTCTGTATGATAACTCGTGCATTTGCTTCACGATATTTAATGTGAACATGTTCTGGCAATTAACTGGCGCAAAATGCATTATACACAATCCAGTCTAGACTCGTCCTCTCATCTTCAAAATTGACAAGGTCAAACGACCTACTTGCACGTACGCACGCACGCACGCACGCACGCACGCAATGTCGCTAGAAAGCGAATACCAAAAATGCTGACCCAAATCAAGTTTTTAACCTTTTGATCCCTGATTTAGAAACGAGATTTATGGGTCTGCTCTGCTGGTCGGCGATTTGTATTTCTCACGGATACGTGTTTATTAAGTGATGATGTTCGGACATCCGCCCACTTTTGACGCGGTCACACATTAAACACACCAACATTAATACAGCGGTTAATTATCTCCGTGTCATTCATTTGAAATGTGATTGACACAGTTTAGAAAATGTGTTGGGTTTCATGTGATTACAATTTTTCAATTATTTTTTTTAGATGATATTTAATTTTCCGTATTGTTACTTATACCCTAATAACATTTTTCATTTTTAAATAACCGTATCAATGCCTTTAATAAAAGCACATATAATTAATTACACCTTGAAGTACATGTTTTAACTGTGATAAAAGCGTATTACCGATTGCTGTGAAGCTATTATTATGCCATAGTGCCTCGAATATTTTTTTAGCCCTTGTTATCATTATTCATTATTTTTTTTTTTCTGTATGCCTGTGACATATATATATATATATATTGATTCGTAGATTTTCAGGACTACCAGGTAATGAGCACCAAACACTCATCCGAGAGGGCTTGATACCGCAAAGACGACATGCTCATATATATATATCAATAAAATTAAAATTTTTGTTAATATCTCCTAGATATTGTTGGATCAAGGTCTCAAGTCTAGTCTAGATAAAACAAAAGCCGTGAAGATTATTATTTTAGAGTATTGTATACAATACAACCGTCCATATTGAGTTGTTCGTGCGATTGTGTTAAGCATGAGTGACCGGAAACTGCGTACATCAATTACTATATTGTTTTCATGTAGCTAAATTATTTTAAGTACATTTATGTAGCGGTACAGAGTATCTAATATTACAACAGTACATTTTAAACTTGACAGAATTAAAAACATTATAATTAAATTAATTATAATTGTATGCAACGACGACTATCCTAGGTAACGTGCAGCTAATTTTAATTTGTAAGCACTCAAATATTATTACATTGTCGGGCCGTAATCTCATCAATTATTTTATTGGTAATATAATGCTTCATCATGGTTCTCAAATATATTCAAGAACAACAAAACACTATTAGTGAAATAAATGAAGTTCTATAACCGCGTAACATGATGCAATGCGCTAATAAAATTCATTAAAGTGAATAGAGTGTCAGAGTGGTTGATACAATCATGGAAATAATATACACAACTTGTGATTCACTTTCGCTCTGAAATTCAATAACACGACTATAATATTAATAGTTCAGGTACTATTCATTAAGAACTGACAATGGAATGAATGGTCATTTTGGGTTTGGAACCTAACTATTAGGGCCGTATACAGAGTGAAGTGTCAAGTTAAGTACAGGATTTGTGGGTATGGAATTGTTTTATTACATGCATTTTCCATAAGAAGAAACAAACTCCATAGCAACCATAAACAAGTCACATACTTAACTCAACTGTACATCACTGTCAAGGGAAATAAGACCGGTTCACAATATAATCGAAATACATAATATTTTTTTTGACATTAGCAAGTTCAAAGATATACGAATAATTATTCGCCAAAGAACAACTCAAGGAACGAATAATATGCTTATTCAAATAAATTAATTGTTGTAATCGATTTGCCGCTTAGTTCAATACTGATGGGGGTGGCTCAGCGGTAGAACACGCGATACTCAAACTCGGTTGGTCGCGGGCTCGATTCCCACCACTGAAGATACTGATGGAAGTTACTAAGAAACGTTCCTCAGTCATTGTGAGTTACTTTTAGAATTCTTTGTATGAAGCAACTAACTAAAATCTTAAAGAATATCCACACACTGTAATTATAGAGAAAATATACCGCGTCTACTTAGTTTTGTATTATTTTAATACAATACATAGGGAAAATCAAAATATGCAACAGAATAAATGTTTATTTATGAATATTGGAAATCACAAAACACTGTTTTTAAATACGATATTTGTTTTAAATTTAAATTTCTTTTTTACTTTTCCAAACCTACCTAATGAACAAAACACGAATAATAATCATAGTAGAACTATGCATTATTGTTACATATCGTTGATTTCAGACGTGCGTGCACGAATTCACAATAAACCCAAAACAAGCAATATAAACAGAGTATTCAGGTTATTTGTAAATGTATACATTTCCAGCTTGCCAATGTTGATAGTATTCCCAGGAATTTTGAAACTAAAGTCGAGCCAAAAGGGTCAACTCTTCCATTGATTATTCATCGTCATAGTTGGCCATTGCAATGCAGAGACCATAGCAGGAAGTTCTTGTTTACAGTGAAAACTATTTATTAGCCGTGGATTACGCAAGGAATGTATTAAACCTGAAATTGCCGTTTACCACACGCATCAGGCAAGTTATTTTCATTTTTATTTTACGCAAAAGTGTTTAATCCAGTTTAGTTTTTAAACTGCTGTACTCTTCTCATGCCGTAATATTGCATAATTTTCCTAGACCAGTTATAATATAAACTGTGTTTCTTAAAAAATCGCAATTTTTACATCAACCCCGTATATATTTTTTTTAGAAGGTAACTGGTAGCTTATAGTTCTTTAAAAGAGTGATGCAAAAAAGGTGGATTTATAAATACATTACAAAATACCTTTGGAGTTGAAATGGAGATAAGAAGTTTTGCAAATAATGAAACTGAGTAATATAAATAAATACTGAACTGTAGAAGACATTGAATATTTTGGTAAGACAATACTTATAATTATTATTATAGGTGTAGGCCTACATCTAAAACGAGGGCCTTTTGAAAATTCATTTTATCTTTAACCTCGAAACCGCGGGTATGGAATTTTTCTTCTAAATACACTTTGGAAAGTGTGTTTTTCTTAAACATCAACTGTGGAATATTATTTAATCGAAGTTCAATCATTACTTCAAAAATAATATAATACAATTTTTCAGTTTAAAATCAATGCCATCAAAAATTATATTGATTTTGATTTGTTCCTACAGAAGGTATTGATTGTATTATACTGCGCTGCTAATACTGCACACACCTAAGTGAACAACAGTTTTCTTTTTTCATTAGTCGACTAGCTGTGTTTTGCTTCTCAAGGTGGTGCTTGTTTCAAAGCGTGCAGGTATTCGCATCATCATCAAGACCAATTACAATTACTCGTTGCAAGTATGAAACTACGTCAAATATGAGTACGCGTGTTGGCGATACTAATAATACAAGCCCGTAATAAGTTCACAGAATGTAGTTTGCTTCTACTGAAACAAGTTTATTGGTTAACGCAAGTTGAACAGTGGTTGAATCCCGGGCAAAATTTCAAACATGGTGAGTTATACTACTGTTTTATTGAACATCATTATATCTTAACATGTAGGCCTACCACATGAATTTATTTTTTTGAAAATTAATGCTACACGAAATGAAATAAATAAAAAATAAAATAAATAAATAAATTCACATTTAGAGTCTACCCACTCAGTAACTAAACTGATTTGCAGTGTGGACCCAACCCTGTAGGCTTCGAACACCATCGACGAGTGAGCGTATTGACCGTATGTTTTGAAGGTCAAGTTTATTCGAGATAAATGTCACGACCACGTTATTACAAATGTCAAAACAACAACAGCATGTACCAGATAGTGATGACACTGCCAGCCATGAAGCTCTTTGCTGAGAATGCTGGTTTGATCCCGTAATGCCCGGTGTAACGATCTCGAGATAAGGTTCTAGATAAAGTTATCCTAGGGATAAGCAACATTTCAAAGCTTCTCACTGATGGTTGCCATGGTGAAAACAAGCTATCCCAAGGATAAATAATTACACCGAGATCGTACAATCGGGGGTAAAGGTAATCCTTACTGAAGGATTTGTTCGAGGTTTTTCTCGGTTATAAATCTTCTCAGTAATGTCCACGTAACACGATACTGACGGCGCAGCCGTGATTCATTCGGGAATCCGTTATCTGTGATTCGGGGGATCGCCGATCCAATACCGGCCACCGGGGGGCGCTCTCCGATACCCCACTCTCCGATACCCCACTATCCGATGCCCCACTCTCCGACACCCCACTACCTGCTCTACCTGTTTTCTAAAGCCCATGTTACACCACACAATTTAATCGCACGTCCACTGCGCGGTAAGAGGGATAGAGGTTTGGTTAGGTTAGGTTAGGTTAGGTTAGTATTATTAGGTTAGGGTAGTATTATATTTGGGGTGTGCGTGTGCTTATTTTACGTGGTGTAGCATGGGCTTCTTGAGCAGGTAGGTGGGGCATCGGAGATGCGTCCGCCACCAGATATCATTGACACAATTCTTCGAGGTATTCCTCAGTTATAAAGGGAATTGTGAGATTATTCCCACACCTACTTATAGTAATCGGAAATGTCTAAAACTAAAAGTATTTAAGTACCTACTCTAATTTACCTAGTTATGGTTATATGAGATGTGAACTTTGTCCCCTGGCAGTTGTCAAAATAGACCACTTTTATTATTTTTATTATCATTATTATTATTATTATTATTATTATTATTATTATTATTATTATTATTATTATTATTATTATTATTATTATTATTATTATTATTATTATTATTATTATTATTATTATTATTATTATTATTATTATTATTATTATTTGTTATTATAATTATTTTTATTTTTATTATTATTAATGTTATTATTTGTATGGGTGTAGTTTCTGTGTACTTCTTTATTTGATTGTAGTGTGTATCTAATTTATTTTATAACATCAATTCTGAGATTAATTTAGCATAAATAATAATTATAGTCGGTAAAATAATGAAAGAACAGTTAATTATGTTTTCTGTTTTTATTTACGATCAAACCATAGTTTCATTTACCAGTCTAGTTTGAGTCTTAACTAAAGGCTGGTCCACACAGATTTTAAGACATAATGCATAAGGTTTTAAGACGTTGTTTTAAAAACAACAATGAAAACAACGTCTTAAAACTAAAACTTTATGAACTTTATGAACGCCAGTACGTGTTTCCTATGATCCAACTTTACGACTACGCGTTAAACCTTAAATCGTATGTCTTTAAAATCTGTGTGGACCAGCCCTAACATATGCTATTGTTATGAATAAATAGAACTCAGTTTTGAAGAAGTCTAAACGGTGAGGTATAGCTATTATGGTATCCACGTGCATATAATGCCATTGGCAGTATTAGACAGGAGGAGGCTACGTGCGGCGACGGGCATCATCAATCACCCAACCGTAGGAAACGTTTTCTAAGCATGAACGTTAAGCACCACTAAATTTGAAAATAATTGTAAACCTAGGATTTAATAATACATCTTCCTGAATATTATTATTAAATGTTAAGCGAACTTGAGTTGTCGCTATCCCCAACTTATCAGAGCACTTCATGATATTGAAATCTAAAGTTGATCTCTATCGACATCCGAACGAAATCGAATCAGAAAGCGACGCTCGAGAAATAATAATATCACGCCTACTGATTTAATCAGATCCATGTTTCTAAACGAAGAAACTGTGGGGCATACATTTTATGTAATTAGACTAATTGTCACGCATGGCGACTCATACACACACGCAAACTAGCTCCTCTACCTAGCTAACTCTCGTCTGCAAACCCATCAACTTCACTTTGCATCGGCCACTGATCCCTTCAGTCCGTTGAGAAGCTTGACCAAGAATCAACACAACGCGATAATATATCGATTTCAATGTCAAGCGCAGCTCTTGGGTCGTTCCTCGAGTGAATGTTTTCAACCGCCGGCAGCCTACACGGCTGTGGACCTCCTAACCTGGTTCTAGACAACGACGGCTGGCATAGAAGTACCTGCCAGGCAACAGTTGCGCACTAGACTTGCACCAGAGTGGATACACGATATAAGTGCTTGGATCTTCTCTAACGTAACTGGATACAGGTACAGTCATGACAGTTTTTTTTGACGCACGTAATCAATCAGGTTTAATTGGGACGTGTGCCTTAAAAGGGGGGAACCGATATGGGAGGTATTAATTTATTCTAAGGTCAAATTGATTACGTTCTTGGAATTGGCACTTGATATTAGTAGGGATTATAAATTTTGTTTAATGAGAAAATACACTTGAATAATTTGGCGGTGAATTATCACTCATATGTGATGTCAGATACATACGTGTCCCTCAGTTTATAGAACTGACTTATGTGTTACAATCTATTTCCATTGTTAATGTTAGATATTTGTTTAACCATTGTGAACATATCTATACTATTCACTTACACAATTTATAATAATAGAAGAATAATCCATTGTTTGTGTGAGTATATTAAAATATGTAGTATATCCATTCACCTAGGCCTATTGTTACTTAGGTGGTGTATGTATAGGCCTACAATAAATGGTTGTCGTATTTGTTTATATTTGCGCCTGAGTTGTAGTTTTCTTTGCAATTCATTTCAATTATTTAGCACATGCTAATTACAAATGATTTTAAATTTTGCTGTCGGGTCTTGCCACTTAAAATTAGTTTAAAATTATGCTGTTTCGGGCCAAAAGCACTATACCCATTCTCAGGGCTTGAAATCTTGAATACCTATTGTACACATTGGATTAGGCAGATTAGCTAAACTTCAATTTTTGTTTGATGTTACGATACTATTAGTGTTGTGTTTTATGTATATCCTGCACAATTATAGGCCTACTTCAAGCCATCATTCAACAAGCAAATCATTTTATTAAGTACTATATTATTATACTGAATCAATGATTCACTTGCCACCCCGACTGAAAGTTATGCTCAAGAATGCCACGTAGCAAATACTTACAATAGTTAGTAGTCTGACGACGAGGGTCCTACACAAATAAAGTAATATGTACCACACAGTAGATCTATTTCTTATGCAAATAATACTCTAGACAGAATTATATGTGGCCGGAATCAACCTATGTAATTCGAGCTCAATGCTTTTCTATGTATTACCTATACTTAATGCTTTCTTTCTATGCACTTTTGGGCGTACAATTTCATGAAAGTAGCATATCTAACCACTATATATGGATATATTTTTCTTTGTTACAATACTTCTATAGCAGTTTTATCATTGTCATTCTAATAACCATGATATTTAGACCATTTATTCTAAATTTGTACATTTCATCATTATTTAAGTAGAAATACTTTAAAAATCTATCACATCTGGGACTCAACACAGTTATTCAGCTTTCCAAGGCGACACTATCGCCATCATAAAACATAGCTTGGATGTGGGTTCGAGTCTCAGCCGAGAATAATTCCATAACATGTCGTATTTCATCATACGAAATTTCACCCCACGTTTTAACTATAAAATATCCACAGATAGATTAACTGAGATCAAATATGTTTCTATTCAAAACATGTGTAGCAGATTATAATGTCGTTAAGCACTGACTGGATTATCGTCGCACAAGCCGGCTGGACACATTCCAACCAATGGGTGACCCCAACGCCCGAACAGGCGACGATACCGCTCGAGAACTCGCGCCAAACGAGAGCAATTACGCAACGCAATAACATGCCCCTCGGAAACTGCTCGACTAACTGGACGAGTTATGGCATTGACCAAGGCCTCGAGGTATATTCATTACCAGCTGGTCTAGCTTGTAGATACCGTCAAGTATATCCGGAAATACGATCCGACTTCATCGATTCCCACATCTGATATAAACATTCTGTGGCTGGTTTGAGTTCGTATCTGTCATCTAGGTTAATTCACTTTAACACGTGTTAATTGTGTAAGACGTATACTCGCCGACATATGTAGATCAAAGGTCGTAAATATATCTTCTTTATCAACAGAGTTAGTTAATAAGTTCCTGGTTGTGTTTTCCTAGCATTTTTTATTTGAGTATTTCAAGCTATAAAGAACCCGCTATTGGTAAGTTCTAGACTTCCAATCAGCCTGCGCTAAAGTTAGAGCGCGTTAAGCGAAGCCCATAATATGCAAAGCTAATTTATTTTAATATCCTCAAAACTACATTTAAAACGTTCAGTAGTCAGTACTCAGTAAATAAGATAGCCAAACGATCACACAACCAAAAACGCACGAACAAAGCCGAAGAGAGGAGAGGGTTGATTGATTGACCTTTGACTTATTTATGTGTGTGTGTGTGTGTGTTAGTGGGGGGATCAGTGCAAACAGTCGATACTCTAATTCGGAAGGTTGCCTCTTCGATTCCAGCCACCGCAAATACTGATGAAGATTTGTCCGAGGTTTTCCACAGGCGTATAGTCAATAATGCGATTGTGTTTTTATATACCAACCATACAAACACTGGTGCGCACTCTATAACAGGGGTTTTCTATGGAAGATGTAATATTGTTATTTTATTGTTGTTAGCTAATACATACAAACTGAGGCAAAAGGCCAAACCGGTGTTGTTATTATTATTCTTATATTATAAGAGATTATCCTATGGGAGGTTGGAGATTTAAATGCATCTGCATTCATCTGATAAACGTAAGGTCTAGTTAGTGAATTGCAGTACATATAGTAATTGCATACATACTTTTGTTTTGTCCATAGCCTAATATGATTAAATATTTATAAATTCAAAACACGCGATTTAAAACTTGTACACATTTTCGTGTCATTGTTTTAAACGTACGAATTTAAGTTCTTTGGTTATGCTTATATGGCAACTAGATAAAATTGCGCATATCTTTAACTCTTTTGGAGAGCAGAATAAACTCGTCCCTCCTATGATGCATCTTGTACATGCACAGCCATGTTTGTGTTGTGTGCAGTTCAAAGAAGGTTAAATCAGTTGACTATCACTCTCAGGAAACGTAAACATGAACTTGATCGATTTTATTCTTTTCAGATATAATGGAACTGTATTATGTATAGAACTGTATGTAATAATTGAAATGCAATTGCCAATGTTTGTACAATAGCCGGCATAAATAAAGGATAGTATACTTCTATATCAACACCTGAGTTTGTGAGTTGTTCGTTGCGTAATAGATTCAATATATTCGCGGTTTGTTTGGTTATCGTTTTGCCCATTGAAACTTTTAAATATTGGTCGGCTAGGTGGAGGGAATATTGAAATAGCTTGGGCATTTAATTATTGATATGGCCAAACTTGCCCTTACTTTAAAGCAGTCTTATTTAAAGATTAGCTGGCACTTACAAAGAGTATGTTCTTTAGTTTGAAATACATAAAGCCTGGGCCATAGGCAATCTGCTCCCTTGGTAGTTTCCATGAGCTTATACGAACTCACGAACTAATAAAATATATGCTATCGTGGTTTTCCGGGTATAACCGTGACAAAAGGTGGAATAGATCCAACGTTTCGCCCATATTGCAATGGGCTTCTCCAGGGACTTTCGTGGAGTGTTGATACAGACACCAACAACTATCAGGAGGGCCCCGCTATCAATATGGGTGAAACGTTGGATTGGTTTCACCTTTTGACACGGTTATACCCGGAAAACCACGATAGCATAGTTGACTCCGGCAGTGAAAGCCTCCGAAATTATAAAATATATCTTTATAACTTTTATTAATAGTTCATATTTGTTTGAAGTGTACAAATGATATCGCTAACGAGATTGTTAATGTTCTTGTGAAGACATTGGATCCAATTAACATTTCCCCCTGTCTATTTATGGCTTCATGGTGAGTTGATTACAGTTATGGCTTGGGGGGGGGGGGGGGGGGCAAAATCCATGCGTTCGTTTGCGAGATCCAAACAAATATAATCGCATAATTTTTTTCAATTTTCATAAATATCTTGAAAATGAATTTAGGTAAAAAAAATTTCAAAGGTCTCTTACACGTCTTAGAAAATAGATGTAAACGTTTTGTGAAAACATGTAACAGAAAGTGACATTAAAAATGATTCTGGATTATAAGTGAAATCATTTTCACAGCTCGCAAAAATGTCTCGATCTTTCGACTCTATCATTCTCCCATCGTTTATAATACAAGACATATTTGTATTAAAGGAAACTTTGAACACTACTAACAGCACCTTTAATTTAGTGTCACGTTCGTTTTTAGCATTAAAATATATTTATCAATTTAATATTCCTTATACCATTTTGCAACAGCTTCTCATTTGTCTAACGACATAGGAGCGAGAACTAACACTTATTCACATTCCTAGACAACGGACGGACACAAAAAATTGTCCGCTCAAACCGGAGTTTACAGTAACGCTTGATCCGTGTAACTTACATTTTTTCACTCAAAGTTGAACGAGATTTCGTTTTTTCTCGAGACCCGTTCTTCTAGCAAGTCCCCGGGCTACTGCATATTCTCAGTGCATGAGCGTCTTTGTATAATGACGTAGGCGAGGTCGCCGCAATGTGATTCATAAAGTTGCACCAACGTTGTTTGTCTCATACCGATCTCACAACCTTATCTACTGCCCCGGTCATGCTCGTTGTTTCAACGACACTCAACAGGTTCCTTTCCTTGCGTTCTTTCACACATTCGTAGAGACAGTCACACGCATCGTTAGTCACGCCCTCTGTGTTAGGAATAACCAGGTATCCAACCCAAGCTCTTAAATTTTCCTAATAGACCTGTTTCAAGTAAATGGTTGAAAGTCTTCTTCTTCTTCTTTCGAACACCCAGAGTTGGAACTTATGCCATTCTCTGCCTAGTTGCCCAATAAAGGTTTGCCACATATTTCCTCCTTGCTATCTTTTGTAAGTAGAGAAGTACAAAAGTGCAATTGCTGAGACTAACAACGTTGGGGCTATTATAGAACATATGAAAGTCTAATTTGGCAGGTCGCCGACCACGTGCAATTCCATCATCGGCAATCTTATTACAAACACTATTACAAACCAACGTCGAACTGGTCAACATGGGCACTGATCCCAAGACCAACAAAACATAAGAAGAAGAAGAAGAAGACTATTACAAACCGGTCTGGGCCCGGGGTAGAATCTGGCCTAGGGTGTGTAACTCTGCCGATCGTACGAGGCGAGAGACTAAGGTCCCCCTTTGAATATCAGTCCTCCTGTTCGTCTCTTCCCCCCGACGTCATATGACCTAGTTTCGAGTACGTCTTTAAAAATAAAATAATCAAAAAGCCGGCAGTACTTAGTGAAGGACCTATCCTTAACTCATCTAGAAGGATCATTATCAAGTTCGAGTTAGTTTAGAATTAGAAACTGATGCTTGAGTATGAAAACGAAAGATTAGCATCAGCGGACGGGTAGACTAGGTCAAGTGATGAGCGGGTTGCTCGCTGCTCCTAAACTAGATGGCGTCAACACAACTAGAAGCTTGTGTAACAGCCTCGTTTTCCTCGTCACGTGTTCTGCAGAGCAGGCTTCTGGAGGAACCTTCACAGCCCCTTGAATGTAGGCATACTCGACCTATCCTCCCTTAGAAAGTAAATTTGTATTTACCATTTTATTATGTACCTCGTTAGTCGTTGCTATGACGGCTAAAATCATCCTTGAAATACACACCAGTCTAATATAGATAGATTAGAATCAATTTCCAAAGTTAGAAAACCTCAGCCCGAACTGGGATTCGATCCCTGGACCTTTGGCGTTAAAAGCAGGAATAAAGTACATCAACCAGGCACACAAATAGGGTATACAGCCGTTAGAGACTTTTTGGTAGTGGTACATAAAGTGAGCGAACATTTAAGATTGCGAAGGGTCTAGTCCGCGAATGCTCCAGTGCACGGAAACTCTAATCAGCAAATAGCCAATTAAGCGAGTATTCTTTTGAGAAAATATCTACTGCGGGAATAATTAAGTCCGCAAATTTCCTAGTTCGCAAAACCTCTAGTCCGTGAATCGCTGAGTGATAAGACATTCGCGACACTTAAAAATTTGCCAACTAGAATATATAGAGCTCACGTCAGTAACTGTAGCAATTGATTTGCATTGAGCTAATACGTAACATATTGAAAGAAAAAAGTACAACCTCTTTATATCGTTGAGGCAACCTTAAAAAATGGAAATGCAAATTTACAGAAAACTAGTTTTGTACAGTACCTTGCTTTCGTGAAGATCAATGTTTTTTGTTACTGTGGATCAAGTGCACTACTTTGTCGATGGCAAATATCATCACTCTGTTAAAGGTCCAACTCTGTTTCATACTTGTTTCTTTCAAAACTCGTCTTTGTAAATTGGTTCTTCAGATGTGGATGTTTAAAACAAACATTTTATCATACAACATGGGGGACATATCCTTTTACCATACACAGACAGACAGACAGACAGACAGACAGACAGACAGACAGACAGACAGACAGACAGACAGACAGACAGACAGACAGACAGACAGACAGACAGACAGACAGACAGACAGACAGACAGACAGACAGACAGACAGACAGACAGACAGACAGACAGACAGACAGACAGACAGACAGACAGACAGACAGACAGACAGACAGACAGACAGACAGACAGACAGACAGACAGACAGACAGACAGACAGACAGACAGACAGACAGACAGACAGACAGACAGACAGACAGACAGACAGACGGACGGACGGACAGACAGACAGACAGACAGACAGACAGACAGACAGACAGACAGACAGACAGACAGACAGACAGACAGACAGACAGACAGACAGACAGACAGACAGACAGACAGACAGACAGACAGACAGACAGACAGACAGACAGACAGACAGACAGACAGACAGACAGACAGACAGACAGACAGACAGACAGACAGACAGACAGACAGACAGACAGACAGACAGACAGACAGACAGACAGACAGACAGACGGACAGACAGACAGACGGAGAGAAAGATGGGTGGATATATAATATATTTCATATTTTCTCTCGCAAGCAAAAGTTTTGATTCGACTATCTCGTAAATCATGCGTTTACATTTTGAAATTGACTGTTATCACTAAACCTAATCAATATGTAATAAGCAAGTTAAACTAAACTAAGTAACAAAACTCAGTAAAATAATTACTGTATATTACTATGTTATACGTAATATTTTGTATCAACAGTTGTAGTTCAAGCCAGTCTTAACTCCCTGCTCATGCACTTCCAACTTGTTTATGCCATAGAAGCCGCCAATCTGAATCTGAAATTCGATTATCTTACAGATAAAAATTTAGTAAGTAATCAACAAAAATGAGCTACAATCGTCATTTGTACTCTGATTTTTCGTTTGTCTACATTATTTGATTGGACAATTCACAGGTTATGTATTTAAAGTGTTAATCAATTTATAATCTTTAGTTGAAGAGAAGTACTCGGTTTTGTAGTTTAAGAGTTTTCTCATTGAATTACATAAAAAGTATTTTTATAGATCTCTTCCAGCTAACAAACTAGTTCAAACTCTGTCTTGTTACGGAAGAAAGAATTTGAAAGTTGATGTTAGTAGGATGCTTCACTTTTAACACTACATTCTAGGCTATACAATAGACGGTAGACCTAAGAAAATGCATGGAAATGACGTAAAGAATTTGTCCACATGTGTGCCTGAAATCACTGCCCACTGAACTTGAAACGCATTTTTGAGACAAACGGAACTATTTTCTTGGCAAAAAAAACGTGAGTTTAATTAAATACTGATCGCTTATTATTTATTGATGTTTTCATGTTAAACATAGTCCAGGATATGCATAGAAATGGATTGTGTGTAAATGTATATCATAAAAGAGGAAGGCCTAGAGAATGTTGTCGAAAAATCCACGGTTTAATATCATGAAAACATTAGTATCTCATTATCGTATTATTATCATGCTAATTTGCACTGTACTTATATTCGTATCAATAAATTCAAAGTTGTTCTGAATCGGCCTTGTTGATTCTGGCATTTGTCCGCAGGTGTTCGCACTGTCCAATCACTGATTCATATGTTTCGTATTTGAAATATCGATCTTTGATTGGTTATCGCTCACTCGTCGATGGTGTTCGAAGCCTACAGGGTTGGTTTAGTCACTTTAAATTAAAGTCCCCCACTGCAAATCAGTTTAATTACTGAGTGGGTAGACTCTAAATGTGAATTTATTTTATTTATTTATATCTATAAATATTTTATTGTGATTATTACGATTACATTTTGAATATGGTATTAATTGCTGCATTTCATATCTGTTCAGTGTTGTTATTGTTCCCTGTGTGATACGCATCGTATAATTGTTATTCAGTTTTATAATTGAATGTGGTGATAACAATAAATAGCTGATCTTTTTTAGTTAGGTATGCTTTATTTTCTTTCGAAGGAAACGCCCAGCTACAATTAATACCCCTCTTCAGGTGTGGTATTAACAATGCTTGCGAAAGTATATCCGATGGCTGTTAGTATGACTAACTACCAGCCTTCGTTTTGTGACTGAGAAAAACCTCGGAAAAAACCTTCAGTAAGGATTGCCGGTAGGCGGCATCGAACCAGCGACTTCCCGAATGAATTAGTCTCGCGTCTTACCGCTGAGCCTCCTCTATCGGTATAGTGCCCCTAGGATTGTAAAAAGCAAGGTGTAGTTAAATGTTCACGACAGTCGTCATTGTTCAGTAACCTACACGTGCAAATCTAGCCGCTATAAAAAGAACATATAGTGCAAGAAACATGTAGGCCGCATGTATGACGCAAAGTATAGCTTTCAGTACAAGTTATTAGTGAGACATGGCGAGTAACGGTGTAGGTGTTTTAATATCATATCGAGAACCCGGTTATACCGTTTTTATTTGTAATTAAAATTTATTCATCGAACAATTTGTCAATGAACAATAGGTACAGATTAACTTGTACATACTTCTACATAAATATCCACGTATAAGAAGGAAAAAATATTGATTCGGGAGAGAAAAATGACCCATATAGTTGGATGTTTACAGTTGATCGGATGTAAATAATTAATAACTATCGAGGAATGTATGAATATGTATTAGGTAGGAAGTGAAGTGTCTTGGTGACTGATTTAACGGTGCTCCAATAAAAAGTAGGTAATTTGGATGTCAAGTACGTTTGAGAAGTAATCGTGATTTCAACGTACGTACGATTATGTATGGAGTGGATGTCGACCTAGATTGGTTCCATTGCAACCATCTTAAATCGGTCCACAAACCTAAATTAGCGTGGTTTTAATAGCAAGCGAGCAACGAACCCGTTCCTAGATATAAATTTATGACATTGCGACGACAACATTCTCAATTGATCGCCCGTGAAATGTAGCAACTTGTTTCTCGTAAAATAGTTGCGTATTTCGCGGTTTATCTTTCTATCATGGCAACTCATAGGCGTGCGCAGAGGTTGATCAATGGGGGGGAACAATAAATTCCCGGCCAAAGTACTTCCCGGCGGCGCCTATGGTTTTAAAAACATCCGTTTTCTAATGTGTTTTTAAGCGTATTAGGAGGAGTACAGGTTGTCTGTTGAACGGGTTAATTTCACAAAATTCTTTGTGGATATCAACGATATCCGCGGTCGGAAGAAGTCGAGGCAGATACATTTCTACTGTGTTGTGACTTGTGAGCAAGACGCTACTAAATACTATTTTCGAATCTAATGCCTCAATCTGCTAAACAAAGTACACCTATCCTAAAGCCCCCCCCCCCCCTGGCCACCCTTGCGCACACCTATGTGACTGATTTCATTGTACAGACAAAACTTGTCTACAGTATTTAATTGTATTTATTTTCATGACGCTATTTTCTGCGTCTATTGAAGAAGTTCCTGCGTTCGATGTCGAACATGATAATAAAAATTACAGTTTTTCGTATGATTAACTGCTATAGGGTGACCGCCAGTTTTACCACATGTGCCCCTCTATCAGGCGACTGAATTGACTGAATGATCATTTTACAAAATTGTGCAACAGTCTATACAAATATTGTAAGTTACTTGCTTTGGGTTAAGGTGCATGTGTTCCTTATCAACCGTTCAACTAGGCATGTTATCATTTAAATAGTCCGAAAACCCTATCTATAATGCATTCATCTCATTTCACTCTTTAGGCAAACTTTCGATTGGAAATAAAGTGTCAAAAAGAGACCCTACAACCTTCTAAATAAGAGTTGTGTGTCATCACTACTTTGATATTATTACTGTCAGTATTATACAATAGATAAACCAGTTTGATTAAAGTTTTTGTTCACGAAAATATATCCAGTTCTGTGCAATAAAAACGTGGCAAGAAAACAGCCTAATGATCGTGTTTATAATCTCGATGAGAATCATTATCCTATCATTACTTCAATTTGGGCGAAATATTGCAGAACCTGTTACACAACAATGCACAACAGGTTATCGAACGAACGAACAATCTTCAAACTGAGATCGTTGTCAGCAGAAATGATACTGAACCAGATGCCACTAAAATATGTACATTACTCACACCTATCTACCAGCGGATGAAGAAAGGGGTCTCTCGATTTTATTATCTATCAACTATAACACGAATAATGGTGAAAATAGTCCTTCGTTGTTTGTTTGTTGTCATCTCTGTTATTGTTAAAATGATGGGAGACAGTGAAAACACCACAGTTTTTAGCAACACTCATGACTCAAATTACTTTCAAAAATATAATTATTATAATGATGAAGACGCAACACTCTAATTTAAGGTGATACTGATATCTCTCATACGCCATCACCAAATTTTCAATGTCGAGGGGCATACCTTTTTGAATCCAATAGAAGTAGGGTATACTAGGAAAACGCTCTGTTTGACGCGTTGATAAGCGAGCGCGTCAATATCTACGAACTTTCTGGCGAAAAGTTTTCAATGCTAATACGAACAACAATTAACAACAATTCAAGAATGCGCATTGCAAAAATTGTTCTTATTTCCATAGCTATTATACTTCCCGACATTGTTGTATGCAGTGCAATGTGCGTTGCTAAGAATTTTCGTGGTCATGTTTTCAACACGGTCCGCCACCGTTACTAACACTTATTGACAGCAATAGAAATGTAATTTCTGCCTCTAATACGTATTGGATCGCGTTTACATTAGTATATTCGTGACCGGACAAAAATTTACTATAAGATAGCCACCTCACATTTTGCCGTTACTGCGTTTTAGAAAAATATTTTCGAGTAACTTTCGTGTAACTTTGCTAATATTTATCAGATCGCCATTACATTAACATATTCGTGACCGGAAAAAACTGTAGAAAAATCTGGCTATCTCACATTTTGCCGCCATTTTGTTTCAGAAAAATATTTTGCAGTAACTATGGTGTAACTTTGTAACTTTTCGAACGATTTTGCCTCAAAACTATACACCTTCAATCCACATCGAGGCTTGTGGATGGTCCAAATTTCAAGTTGATCGGACTTTCCGTTCGACCGCTATCGACGGACATAAAAACAAAAAAAAAAAAAAACAAAAAAAAAAAAAAAGCAAACAAACAAACAAACAAAAAAACAGAACGAAGTGCCATAAGAGTCAAGTGGAAACGCTCGCTTCGCTCGCTTAAAAATGTGCTTCATTCATGAAAATAGTGGGCGTTATAATCCCCATGAAAAGTTGAATGCAGTTTTAGTGTTCGTGTTTGTCAAGTGTAATAATGACAACGTTCAGCGTGCTAGCAGCTATACAAGTCATTTCGTGACTGGAAGCAATTGACTAGACTTTCAACTACCATGACATGTCTTCGCATTGCTGGCAAAATTGGCTTATTATTGCCACTTACACCATGTGTGCTTGCTGTAATAGAATCACCACCCTCAATCATGTTTTTTATTTATTTTTTTAAGCAATTGAAACAGTTGTATTACCAATTTTAGGACAAAATAGATGCAGAGAATTATTAAATCATTGTATTATTAAATCTGGGTACGAATAGACAAATTATCTTCAATATTTGTATTAATTATATGCACTTAAAATTAAAAATAGTTTTTTTATAGATGTCAAATTAGTGAATAGATTTGTTATTTTTGTTATTATTATTTTTAAATAAAATCACAGTTATTTTATGCCTATAAATAAAACGTTTAACGTTGTATTCAAACCCTTTAGTTGCAGATAGTAAAGTGAATTGATTTTAAATCCATTTTTAAGACGATTTTCCAAAAAATGGGATAACACTTTTTTTGGGGAGAGGAAAAAATATTTTACAAAATGATAAGCTATAAATAGAAGTGTTAAATATTATTTTCACATGCATTTTGTCCGTGGCTCTTTGACAATAATCAATCTAAAAGCAACTACAGTTAAACATCACTTTTATAAAATTTAAATAAGATCTAAGTATAAAAAGTAGAAATACTATTTAGCAACGCCATATATATAGTAAGAGTTACCAGACATTACAATTGTTTAAGATAAGTGTCAACAAAGATGCACGTTAATCTTGAGAAGAATCAACGTTTAGAGCACGCGTCGTTAACAAATCTGTTGGTATTGTACATATTAATATGAATCACCACCATATTAATTTTATCAAGACATCAACGAGAGAGCAATAAAATAAAAACAACGTTCCACAGCGAAGGTCAGAGAAACTCCTTGACATACCTAATTACATTCTAAGCCCACCCGAACGCGCGCATGACATCTTTACATACTCTAATTATGTCACATACACGGGCGCTTAGTAACGAATAAAGTTTTTTCTTTGAATCAGGTGCAGTCAAACGTTTTGGCCAAGAGAAAGTAGGCTAACGCACTTTATTTTTTTTACGTATTAGTCTTATAGCATGTTTCACTCTTTAATTCAGGTTTGTAAAAGATGGCTGGTGTACCGTATCCTACCGGCATCTGTAACTGACCTTCACTTGTACCTCAGCATCCAAGCGCAGAGGAAGCATGGATCCATCACCACATTTCCGCCTCGCCGCTTCAATCCTAGCGACTTGGATAATCTGCACCACCATAGCCCAGCCTCAACATACAACACAACCCAACCCAACATCGCCACTTCAAAGAATTGCAAAGAACTTAAATCATTTTGAGAGTCGATTTCAAGCGCCCGAATATTGGGGTTATGCAGGCGATCAAGTGAAGAGAGAAGACTTCAAACGGGAGACCCTTTCAACCGCGACGGAACATTCGGAGAGTCTTTCAGAACATGAGTTTGTTAGTTTAGCAGAATCAGAACAGTTAAAACATTACACAACTGGAAGTGATTTAGGTGCAAGTGTAGATCAATTTAAACCAATACACACAATAGAAAGTGCATCGGAACCAAAATTGTTCAGCGGGGAAGTGACTCAATATGTTGAAACGTATCCATCCGGAAGTGATCTAACCCCAAAAGTGCATGAATTCAAACCAATCCCCGCTCCAGTTAAAACAAGTGATCATTCAGAAAGACGTGTTTTAGATTTAACAGAACAATCTCATTTGAGTTATTCAAATGGTGATTTTGTTTCGAGACTCGAACGAAGTTGTAGGGCTAAAAGTTCTTTTGCCTGTGTGCAAAGGATGTTGGTGAATGTTGTGGACAATGCGCTTAGTAAGGATAGCTTTGAGTTGATGAGTGGAGTGACGCTTGTGAGGAACCGTGGGTCGAGGAGATCTGATGACGTCACAGCTGCTGATGCGACGGACATTGGAGACTATGTCGTCAAAAGGATTGCCAACTTTGCTCAGAATCACGTGTTAAGGGTGGACTTATCACCGATCACATCTACGGCACGAAACGCACGATTTCTGTTTGGATTATTAAGGCCTAAATGGCTTGACATCTTTAGTCCCAGTAAGTAAAAACATGTTCAAAATAATACACTCATAGTGTGGGGTTTATGGTTGCATGTTTGTTTAGCATACAAGTTATCCAGTAAAAAGTCGCCAATAACTCTGAACGACACAACATTGCCAAAATATAATAAAAATAAAATTTTAATTCAGCATCTATATGAACATTTTTAAATCGTGAAGCATCTATAAATAGGCTACACTTTCATCATATAATTGTCAACAATTAACGGTAAAAATCACAAACACGCGTCATATAACCAGATAATTACTCTCATTTTCTTCGCAAGTGATAAAGTAATTGTAATTGCACATCCTTGTCACAGATATTTGTCATGCTTTCTTCATCTAACTCGATAAAACGGAGAGCTTTACATTCAGTGTACAAGACTAGAAGCGTGTACACGTAGGCTACGCATACATGGGCTACTTAGTTCCTCAGCATAAACAAATACACGTTCATATGCAGGAAAGTCTTTAGAATCGTTCCAAGGAAATTGTCAAGTTAATTACAGGTTAGCTGGGCCGTGAATATATTACTTGTCGTATCTTAAGCGATGTCTTACGGTCACGGTTTAGACTCTAGCAAAGAAGTAAACAAAATCACTACTGTACTTTTTCGCTTCGCTTATGTTAGATTCAACGATGTTTTAATAATTCTAATGACAATCTCACGTCTCTAAGCACATAATTCTAGCTCATTATGGCTAGATTAACACTATACACATTTTAACACTTACTCAACTATACGAACGGAAAGTAGTCCCGAAAAATTCTATTTACACAGTGAATAAGTATCACACTACGTATAACTAAAAAAACGTATTATGATTTATATTTAATCGTTAATATGTTTTTAAAGTGGCAAAACGTAGCTTTAGGTGGTGCGGTTGATATTCATGGCTGTAGTGTGGTGTGTGTGATTTAGGTATGAGGAATGCTAGACTAACCAAACCTATAACCTAATTTAGTCGCTTACTAACAAAGCCTTCAATTAGCAAACGCTAATTTCTATTTTCTGTTCGCAGCAGAGACTGGAAAAACTGGCACGTTTCTCACCGGCTTTGGTTTGGGCTTTTTGGCTTTCGGTCTCAAGAAATTATTACTACCAATTTTCATCGCCGCCCAAATAGTCAAGTCGGTGTTGATTGCCATGTTTCTGCCAAGCATCCTCGGTGGATTGGGAAAGATAGTCGGTAAAGGGGTGTCCACATTTGCCCAGTCTTCCTCCGGGCTGTCCGGAGGGTTGTCAGGTGGTGGACTTCACGGAGAAGCATCCAACACTATTGAAGACTTTGAGTTCAAAGATCAGAATGATTTGATGGATAATCACGACACGAAGGCGGCAGATTCTAAATATTCGTATTCTTTCAATTACCCAGATGCTCCCTACCCCGGGGGCTATCAGCCTGTGGGGACCCTGCCAGCCGCCTCCATCTACATGCCCGGAAACACCAGGTAAACTTACTCTTCTAGTATTCAATGAATACATATTTATAAAAGATACGTTGGTTTTCAAATAGGCCACCTGTCAGGCAAGTATGGAATATCATAAAAAATAAATATATTGCATATTCTTACATATACTTATATAAGTACATTGCTTGATAAGCAAATATGATGGGTAATTATGATGAGCATTTTCAAAATAATAACTGAAACTTGAATTCAGAATTAAATTAATATCGATAGTTCAGTGAAGACAAATAACTATAGGGTATATGATACAAAAATAAATGTAAAACCAACCATTTAAAATGAGATTTTTATGAAAATGTTATACTCAAGTACAATAAATAGAATAATACATATAGAACAAGCAAACATATAGAACAAGCATACTGTTACAAACATAGTACTGAGTGTAATTCTACAATAGTAAAATTACTTTGCATAACAAGCAAACAATATACATATATAAATAAGCTAACACAGTTTGATACATAATTATATCGTTAGGTAACCTCAAATCGTATTACTGATCAAAGAGAGATGTTTGGTAGAAGGAATGGAAAATAGGAAGTTGTATTGATCATCACGAAGACGAATGCCGAATGTTTAATGGTTATAGTAGAATGGTAAGGCGTCGGCCCGCCTGGCTAGCAGAAGATCTGGGTTCGTGTCCTAGTGGGGATGGACTTTTTAGCGTTCATCTTCACACATTATACACATTTATACGTTTGTAATGCTCATTCCAATTTGTGAATGTCAAAAGACTGATTTAGTGGGGTGTTTATTTTCTCGGGTATTAATTATTGTGCACAGAAGATTCGGTATTATTTTATTCGGTCTAGAATTATTTTGTGGAATCCTTTAATAACAGGATTTTCATTCTCTTCCAGGTAAATTCACTTTTATTTAAAATTACTTTTCATTGAATTATTAAATCAAACATAGCCTTATTTAGTACTTTTAATTTATGTATTCCAAGCGCTCATTTTGCATGCTAACTAGTTTTAGAATACATGGTTAGGTAGCTTTAACTTAGAAGTAGAGAGATTTAAATGTTAAGTATCTGGAAAATAATAAAAATCAGGTTTATGAATAATTCTTCATTGGTTAGTTCCATTTTGATGAGCAACACATATTCTTTATATTATTGAGTCGTACGCGAAATATATACAACTTGTCACACATGACTGACTTTCAGACGTCCGGTCTAAACAAGTTTTACAAAATATGTTAAACGACTTCGTTAGAAAACATGTTTCATTTTTGTGTTCGCATGTTATTTGCCCTAAACTACATATTAGTATGCTGCATTCACAAAACTGAAATAATGTACGTAGGAAATTACATTCATTAAAGTCAAAAGAATAATAAGAAAGGATTCCGGGTAACAATTTACATACATGGATTTTTTATTTCATTTCTTTCTTATGCTCTAGATTTATCTATATATATTATTTCAATTCAGCGATCGACATTAGTCATTTTGTTGTTAATTTTATCTTAACTGCTATAGTATTGGTTTAATGTTCACTGTTTTCATTATTGTGTTCATTGTATCTTGTATAGTTGTTTTAATGGATTTCCTTTTTTTATATCAGTTATAGTAGAATAGACAAAAAATACAAAAATAATCGTCCTCGTGACATACATTTTCAAAAAGTGAAGAGAAAATTATTACATGCAATGACAATCAAAATAACGTTTGATCGATTTGTTCCGATAGTAATAGAATCTGCATTACTTCATCACCGTGACGCATCAATGCACGGATGAGGCGAGCAGTGTCACTACCATCGTGTTGGAAGATGGCCCGAGGTATTCAGGTTACGCACACACCCTCTTGAGAGGCGGAAAGGCTCTTGATGATTAGGATGCGAATCTAGGGTACTGACACAAGCCAGAGACGTTCTGTGATTTACTTAGAACTAGCCTCAGGTTGGCATCGGCCCAGCGACAAGATCGAGTATGTTTCATCATAGCCGTGCATATATTATTATTATAGACCCCTTGCAGATCAAAGTTTATTTTATTCTGTTTTTGTCCAGGCTGAGCTATTTCATGCATATATTTTATTGTTTCAAAAAAGTTAATGTAACAATAAGTTTTTTTAAATCTAAAATGATTAAAATTTTCGGATTGACAGAAAACATGTTGAATTAACGTAGTCTGGAATTTGATGAAATCAAGACTCTAGACTGGAATTGATAGTCGTCCCCTACCGCTAGGGCCGCCCGTTGTTGCTAAGGACTTGCTTTCTACATGGGAAATAACGTGCATGAACTTGTTACCTGAAAACAACGCTCGCCCCTAGGCTAGGGGAATATAAATACGGACCTTAGACAAGGAGAATATTATAATGAAATAGACGCACGGATAATTACCAAGCTCATAAGGAAACAATACTCACCAAAGTGTGTAAATTATCTAGAGCTCCGTTTTCTTCCTCAGATGCAAGGGCACTGACTTACTGACTAAGTATATGGCACATTTTCTTTTTTAAACAAGAATTTGTTGTTTCACATTTTAAATTTATTAAATGTGTAGCAATAAAATATTTGATGTTTCAATTTTCTTTTCAAAACTTTAATATAATATTAAAAAAAGAAATTGTTTAACATGTTTGACAGCCTATTCATCAATATATTTTTTCATTCAAAATCATGATTTGGGACATGGGTTTAGAGAACGAGGCATTCTGTACCCGTAAACACGTGTGATCAGTCAAATTACTAGCGTGATTATTAGGCGTCTCATAGTATGTATGTACAGTACCATAACTCGGCCGCTTTACCTGTGACAAATAAACTAGTTCATTCGGAAATGAGCTATCAAAGCACAATACATTCAAAAGTATTTTAAAGTTCTTTCTGCTGCACCACAAACATGTATTAAAAAGTTTCATTCTGACATACAGAATAAAGATCTGTTTAGCATCTTGTATTAATAGTACTAATACAAAGCTATGAAATAGTATAATAACGCGGTATATGATGTAATATTGGTATCTTCTCTACTGCAAATACGAATATAAAATTATGTTTATCAATAAACTTAAGATCGTCGTAATTAACTACCAATCCAAATGCATGATACTCACGAATCAATAATACAACATTGTTTGACATTAATCTATTTATATCGATTAATTTTAAATAAACCATGTTTATAATTTACATATTAAAACACCTTCATGAATATGAACGCGATTTACATCTGCAAATATGAATTAATCTCTCCAAATTGACATGGAAATCAATTAGTTATGCAAATACCATTAAGGAAGTAGGCAACACTTTTAGTTGGGACGAATACATCACATCATGTTCTACTTTATCAGATTATGAGGTTATGAATAACTCGTAGGTAAATAATTCAATCAGGTTTATTTACATTCAATTGAAGTGGGAAGCGATGTACGGTAAGAAGTTGGCATGTTCTAATGAATTAAAAGAGATTTAATTATTCACGTAAAAGAAAATGCATATTATTATGTAAAGGTACCGTATACTAAAATATCTGTTCTAAATCATCTATATTTTAGGCCAGACATTTAAGCAATACACGGTATTACCTTTGTGATATCGTGCTGGCTAAAATGTGAGTTTTACAGTACTGTATTATATTTTTGTAAAACGTTATACATATACCAGTAATAGTAAGTACTGAAATCACTTGTACTTAAAAATAGAAACACACTTCTACAGTTGTAATTCAAACTTTATTTGTATAAATAATTAATGTGTGTGTAACTCGAAATAATGATGAAGTACTTGCAGGATATTTGGCATTGGCCATAACCCTTGGTGTTAGATGCTCTTTTAATAAAAGAAAAAATGTTTGTAGGGCCCCTTCAAATTTTATTTAAAGGGGGACTACTGTAGGCTCGTGCCTATCTCATATCATGAGTTAAAAACATAAATAAATGCGTGCGTTAAAAGCAGTATACCAATATATTTCTTAAACGTTCAATACTGATCTTAAAACTATGGTACGATTCTGAAGTAATTTTGAAATAGTTTTATTATTCAACATTGCAATGTTATCAACAGAACATGCACACACTGAGTTAAAGAGTAACTTCTGTGTTATTACACGTCATTAAATGTAACTCACTTGCAAAGGTAACAACAGGGTTTTAGTAAGACATCTTTCAACAGATCTTCCCACGGACATTCACAAAAAGCGGAGTTGTGTTGTTTAGGTTAAATGTGAAGTATACAATTCTATATCATTAGTTCACAGCACATACATTTCCCAAAATGGTGCTTTAGTGACAACTTAATTGTTGTCACCCCTAGTTTGATGTTTTATTTATGACTAGGTGAATACGAGGCCAAAGAATTATTGTTTATATTTTAATTCCATACTTTAAACCAGGATTTTTAAATTATGACGCTGCAATTGCATTATCAGAAAGACGATTTAAATATATTTGTTAACTTTCAAAATTTGTCAACGCCCATGCCATACTGGGAAATATTCAAGATTTAATGTTATCTATGCACGAAAAGTCTGCATGATATATTGAATGAATGAACTTATGTGTTGTGGATAACT
The DNA here is from genome assembly GCA_945910005.1 of Isoperla grammatica. Taxonomy (NCBI): domain Eukaryota; kingdom Metazoa; phylum Arthropoda; class Insecta; order Plecoptera; family Perlodidae; genus Isoperla; species Isoperla grammatica. The sequence goes on along the minus strand of OX246740.1, from coordinate 10,340,155 downwards.
GGATATCAATTTTAATTTTGACAAAAACTGTGAAATGGTACCGATAATAGAACGACTGTTAACATTCTAACTGATTAATAGTCACTTATTGTGTCATGTTTTGAAAACATGACAATATAAACAATAGAAGTGAACATGACTCACGTCAATCATATCTTCGACATGTTATGTTACCTCATTTCGTTGAGAACAATAGTGGTTCATACAGATTCTGCACTCTCAAGATTTAAGCCGTGTGAATAACAAGATGAAGTTTTTCTTTTCGCATAACAGACGCAATGTTGTTTTTATTGTCATATTATGTGAATAAAACCCTTGGATCTAGAATAGGCGTTTTTTGCACTTTATGTTGTGTTTTGCACACATCACCTTCTTATATACTGTTTTGTAGGACATCTACTTAGTACCTAGAGGCAATATAACCCTATGCAGGTGGGGACATTATGGTGTAAATTCTTGAGAAGAAATTTCAGAATGTTGTTAGTATTATAAGGGTGAAATCCCAGTATTTTCCTTATTTACTGAGGAAAACCTTCAGTTAGGATTTCCGGTAGCGGGAATCGAATCGGTAACCTATCAAATTAGTTCAAATTGTGTGCTAGCAGCTGCCATCGCCCTCGATAATTACTTTTGTCCTTCGCCCACTGATCGTCTCGATTAGTTTCATTATGGAAATAGACTAAAAACCTAATCATCACCTTCATCTACTTGAATAGCATAACTGCATTACATCTACATTGATATAATAAAACGTTTGTATTACAAATTAACTTAGGTATTTACTTACTTACTTCCTTTCCTACTTACTTATTTACTTACTTACTTACTTAATTACTTACTTACTTACTTACTTACTTACTTAGGAGTACTTTCTTATACTTGCTTACTATAGTGAAATAGTTCTGCTCTACACTTTGCTGGAAACGCTCTTCCGGTCTAGGCCCTTTAGAGCAGATGAAAGAGTACAGGAGTAAAATCGCGTATGCCCGAGGGCTGGGATGATAAGATTGAAAACTGTGTTAGATGAATGGGGTCAGCACCTGCTACAGTGTGGTGTGGATGTCTGATGACAAATGGTGAGAAACGCGAAAAGGGAACTGAATGCGTGTTCAGTAGGTGCGAGGGGGCGTCTCAGTCTAGGGCTGAACCATTCAAGGCTAAAGACTGGGAACGATCCCGGCGCACACTCTTCTTGCAAGGCGGGGATTGCATCATTGATTCATATAAACAAGAACATGGTTATATTAGTTCACCTTGAGTGCATCAATCTGCCTTCAAAGTCAGAGTTCATTGATCTCAATGTATTGCATGCGCTGCATAATACGATCATTTAAATACTAGCTCACGTTTCTAGTCTTAATATTATGTACTTGCTTGAGTCCTACTTTAAATTGAATTCGTTATCGCAGAGATTTTCGCAGGCGATAATATCTAATCTTTCGTCTGCTGTGACTGTGAGAAGTTTTTTTTAGGTTTACGGAGTGTTTAATGAGTTAAAGTAATATAGTAGCATAGAGGAAGTTGCACCTCGTGTTAATAGATAGTTCTCAAACAAGCCGCATTCGACGTGAGCGTACCGGATGTAAGTGTGCATGCGTGTATTACTTCCATCACTATCTGAACCAGGTTACACTATAGATGTAGCATCATGGTACAGCTTACATGGAGATAGATGGTTCAGTTGCAATTACCAACTTGCCGGAGAGAACATAACTTGTTTCATACTGACCTCGGATCCTTATCTACTGCACATTTCATGCACTCTGATTCGACAATAATCAATAGATTCTTGGGGTTCTTTCACACATTCGTAAAGGCAGTAATCACAAACCTCATTACTCACGCCAGCTGTGGTTGGAGTTTCCAGGTATACAACTCCAAGTCGTAAATTATTATTTATGAACCGGTTTCAAATAGATGGTAGGAAATAGAGAAGTAACTAAAAGAAAATTAAGTTGGTATTATTAGACTCGGCTGTTTTGTAAGCATTAATATTGGTTTCTGCAGCTAAAGATGTTGCCAATGGACACAGAATAACAAACAAGTAAGAACTTTAGACGAGATATATAAAACTTTGCAATGAACATGTGTACGGTATAAATTAAAAATTACAATCAAACACAATTAGTTATATACACCGTTTCTAAAATAAAACTAAGCAATCATTTAGGGTGGCATGCAGAGTCCAGCAAGATTCTCGTACTTAAACGACTCAGCATTCCGCCCTTAGACTCAAAAACTATTTCCTCGCATGTAGAATAATATGCGAAACACTTACAAAACCCCTAGGAGTGTTCCCCTTGCATCTGTAGTATATTAATCTTCACGATGATAAGCATTTATTTCTATGTATGTTAATTACTAACGTTGACTAATTTAATACATTCTAAATATATTAACTAATTTTAGGAACGCACATGACCTAAGAAGAAGTAACGGAACTTTTCTTATTTGTTTGCCTTACTCATTATGCTAAGTTATATTTATAGCCTCGAAATGTATTATGTTTCCCGGGCGTCTCGAAGACGTCTCCGCATAACGCAAGGGGGCCTAATTGCCTTGCCGGGATATGCTAATCTGAAAAACTATAGGTGCGACCTCTTCATTCATGCTGGGTTTAATTACACAGAGCCTGGCGACGTCTGTTGGTTTAAACTGAACGTTTATGGAGGACGCTCTCAAGAAAATGAAGTTCGTTTAAATGATCAATTTTGTTTAAATGTTTTTTTTTATTTAGCTAAGTGTTTGTATGTGTAGTGTTGTACTAAGTAGCACAGAAGATATATCATGTGTTATGTAATTCTGTGTAAGTTTTCGGTGTATGTTTCTTTTTTGGTGGAATCACTTGTAATTGTAACACATTTCCAAAGGTTCGTTCATCTTTACTCTGGATTTATTGACATTCAACATTCGTTAGAAGAATATTATACCTTACTTTTTGTTAACTAATTTTAACATTTCACAAGTTTTTGTCGTCATATCGATAAGTATTTTGTGTTTTGTGTAAACGTTTTAGAAAACACATTTCATAGGCCTTACCATTTTCTAATAAAATGTATCTTTCTGTATATATGCATAATTAATTTGTTAAAGAATGTTTTCCCAAAGTAAATTAGAAAAACAACAAAATCAGTAATAAGGTGTAATAATTTTAAATGTGAATTAAAAATATTAGTAATCAAAATAGATGAAACTAACTACAGACTCGACGATTTTCCAATGATTACAAACTTAAATTGAGGAAATATTTTGGTAAACATTTATTGTTCGTATTAGCGATTTTTATAACTTATTCCTAATGTTTTAATTATTTAAAAAATCAAATAACGCGTGTGATATTTGCCTCATTCAAGTTTGACATTTCTTGTCCATGCACACTTCTAAAAGATGTCTCTCCTTGCAGGTATCAGAACCAAGCCAACGCTAAAGTGAGCTACGTGGCCGACAACAACAACAACAACGGCAACTACTACCAGCGTCACCAGCCCAATAAGCAGGACTACAAGGTGTTCCACGACATCCCCTCCTCGTCGCTGCTTCTTACGACCTACGACCCCTTCTACAGCCCTCTGCTGTCGCGGCTAGACAGCGTCTACAAGCAGCTGGGGTACGACACAGAGAAGTGCAGGGAGAGACTGGTCTGCGCCATGTACAGGAACCCGGCCAAGTTCGCGCCCTACAGCAACCTCGTCTCGGCACAGCTCAGCCGGTTAGTACATGATGCACGACACAAACATGGCGTGGACGTTACTTTATTTCATTTCATTTCATTTCATATTTAATTTAATTTAATTTAATTTCATTTCATTTCATTTCATTTCATTTCATTTCATTTCATTTCATTTCATTTCATTTCATTTCATTTCATTTCATTTCATTTCATTTCATTTCATTTCATTTCATTTCATTTCATTTCATTTCATTTCATTTCATTTCATTTCATTTCATTTGCTACTCATAACCTTTTCAATTCTTTTTTTTCTTCTCGCTCTCTTCTTTCTCATTCTCTTTCACTCCGGCCTTCTTTGGAAACTAACCCCCCCCCCCCCAGGGGGGGGGGGTTAGTGGCTTGTAGTCCCCTCTCCCCGCCTCTATATGTTGTGTTTTCCCTTGTGACGACCCCACCTATGTGTCATGGATCTGATTCGAAATACGTCATAGTTGTCGACAGCAGTCGACTGTCAAGTACGTCTTAAAACAACAAATTAAAAATTAAAAAATTGTACTTAATAATATTATATATTTACAATTGCCGTTTATACCAACCTATGTAGTGTTTAATCCGAAATGTCGATACAAATTTCTTCTATTGTAATTCTACAATGGTTAAGTAACTGGAGTTCCATGTCTTTCAATACCAAACCTATATCACTTGCATTGACATCAATAGAGAGCCTATTCAACATGTTGATTTCAATCCCCTTCAATTTTCCTGTAAACGAAAGTTCAAGTGTAAATGAAGACAAAGAAAAAGTTTCGATTTCAAATTGACTTTGAATCAAACACTTCTTCATTACAATCAACGATACTCTTTCTTCTCATCCTCTTCCTTGTAGTGAAAGAGAAAACAATCTTACTTGCTAAGTTCTTTGACCGTACATCAATAAAACGTCACGTCTATAAATTATTTATCAGATGTAAAACAACACATTTTCTGCAATCCAGTGACTCAGTTTACTCATTTCAAAATGAAGGCCAAGGTCGTTACGCTTGCTCAGTTCGCATTTAACACTTCTCTAGACAAAGATTATATCTTCTGTCTATACCGTTAGCTTCCCACACTACAACAAATAGTACGAGTTACATCGAGCGAGACTGAGCTTACACACGTTAAAAACTTGGTATTGTCCATAACATAACGGTCCATCTGAATGCTATGCATCACTTGTGAAATGTTGCATTCCAAGTGCTACAAAAAATGCGGTTGGTTCCTGGTTTGGTTCCTCCAACACATGATGAAAAACATATGATGGATTAATTAATGTTTTAATTTTTTTTTGTATTTATGTATGCATGACTTTGTTTTTATGTTTTTATTTATTTTGTATATTAGTTGTGAATGTTTGAAAACCCATGTGACTGATCCTTCGGTGGTCGAGTGTTCAAGTGCTTACAGTTATTCTCGTCCCCTCTTCATCATTTATGACGGACACATACTCATCAACGTCTCGATTTGATGTATACATTGTAAGGAAATTTGATTCAACCAATCTGCATAGATTGCTTTTAATTTAATTGATGAGTATTTTATATTTTAATTAAACGGTAAGAAAGATATTAAATTGATATAGTGATAAAAAATATAAACAAAATCATGCAGATGTCATTGTGGCGAAGCATGTTAGTCAGTAAAATCTGGCAAAAATAAGACTCGAGTCTCGACTACCTTCGTTGTTTAGCTCTATACACATGCATAAATACATAAACTAGGAAAACGCTCTGTTTGACGCGTTGATAAGCGAGCGCGTCAATATCTACGAACTTTCTGGCGAAAAGTTTTCAATGCTAATACGAACAACAATTAACAACAATTCAAGAATGCGCATTGCAAAAATTGTTCTTATTGCCATGGCTATTATACTTTACGACGTTGTTGTATGCAGTGCAATGTGCGTTGCTAAGAATTTTCGTGGTCATGTTTTCAACACGGTCCGCCACCGTTACTAACACTTATTGACAGCAATAGAAATGTAATTTCTGCCTCTAATACGTATTGGATCGCGTTTACATTAGTATATTCGTGACCGGACAAAAATTTACTATAAGATAGCCACCTCACATTTTGCCGTTACTGCGTTTTAGAAAAATATTTTCGAGTAACTTTCGTGTAACTTTGCCAATATTTATCAAATCACCATTACATTAACATATTCGTGACCGGAAAAAACTGTAGAAAAATCTGGCTATCTCACATTTTGCCGCCATTTTGTTTCAGAAAAATATTTTGCAGTAACTATGGTGTAACTTTGTAACTTTTCGAACGATTTTGCCTCAAAACTATACACCTTCAATCCACATCGAGGCTTGTGGATGGTCCAAATTTCAAGTTGATCGGACTTTCCGTTCGACCGCTATCGACGGACATAAAAAAAAAAAAAAAAAACAAACAAAAAAACAAACAAACAAACAAAAAAACAGAATGAAGTGCCATAAGAGTCAAGTGGAAACGCTCGCTTCGCTCGCTTAATAATACTTTTGGAAACGGAATCTCTGCTGTAGGGGGCACACCAGTTCAGGAGACAGTTCTGCAGTGTGTGTAGTTGCCTGTAGTCACGGTGTGCGGAGATTCCTTCTGCCTACCCGTCTCTACCGTCGTTTTGACGTGACGTGCCGTGACGTGCCGTGACGTGCCAGTCTTGTGCGCGGCATGGGGAAAACTTCTGGAAAACCTGCAGTCATGATTATACCGGTGACCGAAATCGAACCAAGACCCTTCCGAATTAGTCTTGCGTGTTGCCATCGAGCCATATCTAGCTATAGAAAAAAGAACCAGTAGGCCTACAAATTAAATATACATACAAGTACATTTTAGAAATACAACGTTAGTACAAAACAAGAGATTTTTACGATTGTACATGAGGGGGGGATCTCTCTAGAACTAACAGCGTATAATTTTATTCTATATTTCATTTCATTTCATTTCATTTCATTTCATTTCATTTCATTTCATTTCATTTCATTTCATTTCATTTCATTTCATTTCATTTCATTTCATTTCATTTCATTTCATTTCATTTCATTTCATTTCATTTCATTTCATTTCATGTCTTTATTTATTTGTAACTGTGTATGCTTCATTTAAGTAACAATGCACAAGCTGTCAGTCAGTATAGGTTCACATTTAATAAACGAAACTATCAATGAAAAGTAACTTAATTATCCGATCCTTTCTAACCAACGGTACTTATAGTTTCAGAGAAAAGGCGGCCAACTGCCATTCTCCGGTCATCCTTATAACGACCTTATAATGTCCTCAAGGACGAAAACCGGCGTAGATACTGAGGACAATGACTTTTCGAATATCAACTGAGAATATACAGTATTCGCTTTAAAATTTGGGGATTCATGACTTTAATTCAAATCTGTAAAAATACTCGTATTTCGTACCAAAAACGTTTCATATGTTAGGCTACTCATTTAGATAATTCACCAGTACAATGAACTTTAAAACGAGTTCCCTGTTTCAAACTTGGCCATCGGTTGCGCCGTATCCATGAATTTAAAATTCTGACGTTTCGGTAATGTTCTGAGAGGATCAAAGTTTCTTCAACCAAAACTCAGTTACAGTCCCTCGCAATCCCGTTGAGAAAGCAGGTCTAAGGATCTTACATCCTGTCAAGGTTCAAACCAAATGCAATTTGTCCTGTTGTCACATCTTCCAATCCGACTAAAGTTCAACATGCCTCGTCATGGAACAACCACAAACAAATTACCTAGCTTCATTATCTTCAAGACAGTAATAATGTATCTTCATTACAAGAAAGTAGACCGAACATCAAACTGTTCGTGATGATTCAATCTACCTTTGCAATAACGCACACGAGAAATTCGTGACTCAACACGACTAGCCGGAAACGGAAGGACGCACGTAACTTTCATAATAACTACGACAGTAATTGCATACGAAATGATCTAGGAGTGTGGGATGATGATGTTCGTCAATCCATGTCCTGCTAAGTAGGTCTCATAACCAGTAGCGCTGCCTAGCGTCGGATATCTAGGTTACTCTAGCGTCATCTTAACGCGTCCCACACTCCACGCATGCGCAGTAGATGTTAACAGGGACTTGCGGACATTCTTCCTGACTAATCGGGTGAATTGGGATGAATGAATTTGTTATGTATTTGGGTGGTATGAATCTTGTGGCCCACTTTGGCCAGTGTTTTATGGTAGGCCTACGTTATGATGGTGGGCCGGTAGGACACACCCACTGCCTAGCACACTTGTTTGGCGGGGTTATTCAACCTGTAGCGAGATAGCTCAGAGATATCTTGCGAGACTGAACTCAGAGGCCGCGGGTTTGTTCCCTTCACCAGTCATCTTGATTATTTTTCGAGTTTTCTTTTAAAATCACAATGCGAATGCTGGGATTGAGTTCTTCAACCAGACCTTGGACATTCATCCTTGACGTTCCCCTACCACAGTGCTTAATTTCAGGGCGGACGAGGGCGGACGCATCTACCTACTCTTTTTCGTAGACGGACGCGTCCGCCCACTTATTTTAGGAAAAGTACTAATTGGTAAGTCAATACGGTGTTGTAATAGACTGTAGCCTGTCTGTAGTCACTGTACTAGTGTGTCAACTGGACTCTCCCTGCTACTTGGGGGTTGGGGGTAGGTAGGCCTAGGTATTTTTTTTTTTTCCTTAAAGTCACGTAGGTGACAAGAAAATATTATTTTTATTACAGAAAATGAAAAACCGCAAAGCGAAAATCGACACTGCAAAAATACAAAAATGACAGTATATCAGTAATACATTCAGTACGGTATTTTTGTATGAAACGCTCAGAACGCACTCTAAAACCTCAATTTTAAAAAAACTTCGCCTGCGGTCTTGCCCCCCCCCCCCCCCCCCCGCTTAGGTGGAAGATCGTCGAGGGTCCGCCCATTTATTCTTTTAGAAATTAAAGTCGATCGATGATAACTGCACATGTAATATAAATCATTCAAATTGTATGTACTGCAAGTTGAGATTAAGCTTGTGAATAATATAGAAACAAATATGCACCTACCGCTATTAGTTTTTTATTTATTCAGTGTTGAAATGCGTTGGAATTCCCTATGTTATATATTGTAACTGAACAAAAACCTACACTTTCAATCGTATAACTTTGCGTAGCACCTTCAACAAGTAATATATTGTAAAAAATTTTCGTCCCAAATGTAGATAACTTCATGACTAACATTAATACGTTTGAAAAAGATGATCGAACGCAATCCGTTTTCGAGATATTTGCGCTGGTGTGTCAATTTTACCTCAAATCTACTCAAATTAGAAACTATAAATATACTTTATTAATAAAAAAAAATATATAATTTCAAGACGTTCAGTATTAAATGCTACTCACATGTAATAATTCTTGAAATTCATAATTTAGAATAAAAAAAAGTATTTTTTCATGTCCATTTAATTTAAATAGTTTAGTTGTTGTATTGAATGGGTAGTTCACTTCATCGATCGACTTTAAGCACTACCCTACCATTGGGTTTAAAATATAGGGACCCTACCATATAATAATAGTATACAACAATACGAAAAATATAAAATCTTATTGTTTGTTAACCCTATTATATTGAAACATTAATTACTAACAACAAATACACGGACCAATAAAAATTGAGCATTTTGTTCGCGTCATGTGTTTCCCATAAGTTGATAAACAGGGCATATTTAAGTGTACATAGACGCAGGAATGTATCAACACCAAACTCAATTTATGACTGAGGTGAAACTTTAAAAAATAAGTTTCTGTCCGGATTCCTGGTGATTGGAGTCGAACCGGCAACATCCAGAAAGAGAGTATCGTGTACTACCCCTAAGCTACCTCTTTAATGGTGTACTGTATACAACAGGGTGTACTGTATGTGCACTCGTCATAGAATTTTATCAGGTTGATTTCAAATAGTTATTTGTCAATTTCACGTTGTATTATTGCAAGAGCAACAATTATAATGTAGGAAACCGTCTCAGGGACAATATTTATGGAACTCTTCAGGTGACTGATTAGTGATTAGTAATTACTAAGTAATTAGGTATTGTGGTATTTGGAACAGTTATTTAAGAATAAATGTTCGAGCCTTCGAGGGCTTTTAGTATGACTCAATCCCAACATTCGCATTGTGACTGAGAAAAATCTCTGGTGAACTTTAGTCAGGATTGCTGGTGGCAGGTATCAAACAAGCATTTCATTTCATTTCATTTCATTTCATTTCATTTCATTTCATTTCATTTCATTTCATTTCATTTCATTTCATTTCATTTCATTTCATTTCATTTCATTTCATTTCATTTCATTTCATTTCATTTCATTTCATTTCATTTCATTTCATTTCATTTCATTTCATTTCATTTCATATTTTTAAGAACTGATTATTTCACATGAATGACGCTTTAAATTTAGCTTTATAATCAATTAATAGAATATATAAAATGGCAGTCTAAAACAATCAGCCACTTTATAAAGCATTCGAATTACCTAATATATTATTAAAACCGACGATAAAATTAATAAATTTGCTTATTGTTTTCTTCTTTTCTTAATGTTTGGAGTTCGTTTAAAAACATGTAAGTTGTATCTCTGTGTATTGTAGGAACACAGACAAGAAATTAACTACGTAGTTAATTTTTTATCTGTGGAAGGAATGAACCTCGTCATTGAATGTTAAATTGTGAAGGTGCTTCTTAACCCATAAAACAGAACTTAAAATGTACAAATGATGTTTATTCAACACTATTATTCAATAATAGTAGGCCAAAAGGCAATCAGTCAATTAAAATTACAAAGTATACACGCATGACGCATGCAATATTTGATTCATGCATACCTAATGCGTGTTTGCTATTATTGAATTGTGGGTTAATTACAACTCCTACTACAATCGGGGTCAAAGTATACAACAATTTGTATTTTATTGCTTACTTCCGTGTCAAAGAATAGAGGAAAACACTATTGGTGTCACATAATAATATTATTTAAATCATCTTCGGCTTCTACAAAGCAGTCGGAAACTAGGTACTTCGCTCTTTGTTTAACAGTTTTGTATTGTGTGGTTAATGTTAATTAACTGGCCATAGATTAAAATGTATAATCATTGCATCTTTTCTACACAACACTGTTTAGGTGAACACAAACAAACGCGTGAGGCTATAGCCTGATTTCATTCGCGATTTTAGGTTGAAGGTCAAGGGTGACGGGCCTGGCCATATAGAGAAACTTTATGTTGTTGCTTTGCGTGTGCTAGCACTATTTCAATAGAAACAATATGACGATCAAATTTAAATGTATTCAATGTATTTACAGTTCAAAAGGTACAATTTTAAACGTTGCTGTCATGTATGTTTCTACTTCCCCTGTAAGATTTTCGGATTTTGTACTGAAGCTAATGAAATAAAATTTGTAACAATGGTAACAATAATCATGAAATTACAGCGTTATCTCAGTGTAAATTAGATGCTTAGCTAATCAAACTTGCATTTAAAGTTTCTTGGCGCATCTTCCTGTAGAGTGAACTTGTCATAATTGTCGACAAGGGTAATAGCACCGATAACTAATACCGGCAATAGTAGTATTTTTCTTTTATGAGAATTCATGGGGATTCACATTACAATTATGATTTTTTGTTTGAAAAAGAAATAACTATTTAATAAAACGCGTAATTAGATATTAATAAAACGCTTTTGATAACGCTTTTATACAACTTGTTGAAGGAGCTCTCAGTGTTAAATAATCCTTAACGTTTCAAGAAAAGTACGTAAAAACAAGTAATTACATGTGTCGGTAGATGCACGGGTGTCAAAATCGATATAAAAATATATGTTCTACATTTCATTATGTGTGTATGTACAACACTCTGTATGCTGCACCTATTACATCTGTGCTATATGCGTGCGTGCTCTAGAATGCGTTCATGAGAACAATATGTGTAGACCCTACTAAAAAAAAGCGTAATTAAAAAAATATGCATAATTCTGAAACCGCACTTATTTTTGCACGTATTGTGTTTTCAATGTGAATACAGAGGTCATTCATTCATGTTGGTGGGGTGGGGTGTATGCATACATTTTACATTGCCTCAAATGTACCAGTGGCCAGTGTGATGTTTCTAGGAAGATTTGTTCTATGTAACTGTGGCAGATAGATACGAAGAATGTGTTCCACTTACCCCTGGATGGTTGGCAACTTGCCTTACAGCGCGGTGTGCAGTGTTGCATGCTACGCCTGCTCGTCCACTAACTATATATTCATGTTGTTTCTTGTTCTTCTAGTAGAGGGATGGCGAACCAATAGCAAGCAAAGATTTTCTGGGGGCACGCAGAAATTTGTATAACATATTGTATCAGGATAAAATTGACAACAATTCAAGCCGTTTTCCAAGCATTCAGACCTCAGAGAATTTTGGGTTCAAAAATTTGGCCCAAATGCTACATTATGTGGAACGATAACATTACAAATTGATAAACTGGCCATTTTGGTGTCTGTAAAACATGATAATTATGAGAAAATCGATGATAAAAATACCATTAAAATTTGTTTTGAGAACTTGGCACGCCTGCACTGAGTAATTACAATAGTTCGTATTTCGTAAATAATGGCACTCAAGCTCAAAAAGGTTCGTCATCTCTATCCTAGTAACTGATAGATGATAAATGATTGTAGCTGATACCTTCTAATAGATCTATTTATCTGTGGATTGTTTTTGAAACAGCTGGTTTGAAACAGCTCTCGATTCGTAAATAATTACACTCAAGCTCAAAAAGGTTCGTCATCTCTATCCTAGTAGCTGATAGATGATAGCTGATAGTAGGTGATACCTTCTAATAGATGTATTTATACCTTCTAATAGATCTATTTATCTGTGGATTGTTTTTGAAACAGCTGGTTTGAAACAGCTATCGATTATATCCGTTATTTTCCATTTGGTTTTTATCTAATTTTTTTGCAATCCATCTCCTCGATATAATCTGTTGTCCATAGTTATTCGAATCTTGGTATGACTCTTCTGCTTTCGCTTTGTGTAAAGTATTTATTTGTGTTTCATTGAAAGAGATGGTTCAGTGCTGGCACACGAGGCTCTAATTCGGGAGGTCACCGGTACAATACCGGCCACGGTCAAACCTGACTGAAGTTTCCCGAGGTTTTCCTTAGTTACTAAGATAGGGCTCGATCATTCCTTCCAAACTTTTCCAAATGCCACAATGTGTAATTAATCACATGTACAGAGGCATTCATTCTCGCTAGGCAGCATTGCGCTTAATTATTATTATTTTTCATTTGTGTCTCAAAATGTGTCCCACTGGACGACCTGGTATTACCGTTTCATTGTTCCATAATTTTCTGATTAGTTACTTATTCTATTTATCATTAACAGTCCTAGGTTACAGGTATTTTTAATTGCCATTCGAGGATAACATCACATCCATAGTGTTTCTACCGGCCGAGGTGGGTCCTCCTCGTGATGACTGGTGCCCGAAAAGAGGGCTCTCGAGCAAATCTCAAATCCTAATTCATCATGGTCTTTCTCACTTTGTCCAATTTATAGTTGGCTGTCTTCATACTCATTCATGCTGGCTTTCTTTGTGGCCTAAACTCCCACCAACCCTCCCAAACATTCCCAACTGAATTCTCCTTATGACGATCCAGGCGACGGATGACGTATCTGTCATATGAGTATGACATAGCATGTCGAGTCTGTCATAAACACTACATTACAACAACAACAATAATAACAGCCTAGTGTTGTTAGTAATGCACGTCACAAGCAAGTACGACAATGTCTAACGCCAACAATGTTTCCAGAGAGTTGAACGAGCTGCGCAAGCCGGCAAGCGACAACTCTGAGATCCTCCGCTTCTTCCGGTACATGAAGGCGGCCAAGAACGGCCAGGATGGTCTGGACTGTTACCGGCTTCACCCAGGGTGCATTGCCGACACGGCGGTCACACATCCTCCCATGGTGAAGACGTACAACGATATCAACAAGTTGGTGCAGGCGCGCAGACTGGCGAGGCAGATGGGGGGAGCGGTTCAACAGGTGTCCGCTAAGCAGGTGTCAGAAGATACCGACCCGGGCCCAATAGAACCCAAGCAGGTGTTAAAAGAGGCCCACCAGGTCCCAATAGAGCCCAAGCAGGTGTCTACTGGGGCCCACCCGGTCCCAATAGAGCCCAAGCAGGTGTCAGCTGCGGCCCACCCGGTCCCAATAGCGCCCAAGCAGGTGTCAGCTGCGGCCCACCCGGTCCCAACAGAACCCAAGCAGGGTCAAGTATGGACCCCGATTGAACCCCACCATGTATCGGTAGGGGCCCGTAAAGCAGCTGCCGGGGCCCCTCAAGGCTCAGTTACAGTTCAAGCCAAGCAACAGCCAATTGTAAACCAGAAATCCCCGGTGGAGCCCATTAAGGCACTTTCAGGGAACGATAAAGTCTTAGTCCAAAACGAAAAGTCAGCCGATAAACTTAACGCTAAAGTGGGAGACAACAGTAAATCGTAATCTCCAAACACAAGTGCATAAAACAGTCATTTATTTTATTCTATTTGCAAACAAGTTCAGATTCGGTGAATAGTCAAGAAAATAGGGTATATGTTGTTTGGATTTCATCTCCACTAACGTGAAAGAGCGTTCAGTTCGATTCCTCTAGCTAGATCATGATGGCGGGATGAATTGAATGCTCTCTCAGTGGGGGTAGTAGGAGGGAACGGGGGATGGGAATGTGTAAGGCACCTTTTATGTGAGGCTTTATGTCTCTCATTCATTAACTGGTGTTAATAAGTGAAACCTTGAAATGCAATTGGTTATAAAGTCATTTTTTTTTCTTATCTTTATCGGGCAAATTGTCACTCATTTACCAAGAATAAACATTTTTGTCATGAAAAACTTCATCATAGGTATAATATTATCACCAATTATTTACATAAGTGAGAATTGGTTGTCCATACCACGCTGCAGTATGATATATACAATATATTAGATGAAGTATGTTATAATTTTCAAAGAATAATTTTAAGTTAGTATAGCCCTGAGGTTTCAAGACTCGGATATTAGATCTGGATGAAAACTAGGGCAGGACATTTTTGCATTGTATCGCATCTATAAGAATTGAATCCATACACCATATAAAACCAACCACAAAATAATACAGGCCTTGTGTTCTTACAGACACAATATGCGATTAAAAAATCTGTTTATTTATAGTTAAACTCAATGAAAAATGCGGTAGTCAGAAAGTGGGTAGAAAAAATTAAAAATTCGCCAAAATATTTTAACAATTATGATTTTGAATTTAGTGTTGTCTGTAGGAATTACTGAAATTTAATGCGAAGTTTACTAAAATTATAGTTTTTTATTACGACTACATATGTAATTGGGATTTTTTTTATAAAAATACATTAAAGGCAAATTCGTAGATTATTTTAATAAATTATTAGTTTGTGTATAGTCTTTAAATACTTGGGAACAAAGATGTTGCCGTTAACTGTACTCTATGGTTCTACCATGTCTGCAATGATGATGATGAAGATGATGATGATAATGATGATGATGATTAATTTTTGAGGGTCAAATCCTGGTTTACGAATTGTTTTTATTTCATAAGTGCTATGAAAACAATACTATGGTTAAACAAAAAATAAAACCTGAGAAAACGAGATTGTGAAATGCAGCAATATTAGGGAAGAATATCATTTAAAGTGTAACATAACCAGGTGATAAATGGGGCAAATGAAACAGAACCATAAATAAATAAATGCTATTTAGAATTTTTGGCAGTTAATCAAGTGAATTTTAATCGGTAATGTTGTATAAATGTTGAAGGGGATTATGCGTTTAAACTGACTCTCGATTAGTGAAAGATTTCAGCCAAAATACATGAAAGTGATAATAAGGTTAATTTTTCCCGTTATATTATTGTACTTCTGTCTTATAACATTGTCTGAAAATGTTTGTGTTCTTCATGTGAACAATGTTGGAATCTATAAAAACAACATATAATTGTTCTTTTATTTACAAGAACGTTCAAATTTGTGGTATCAATGATTACTGTGTCAACTGTAACTTATTTATTATGTATTTATTTTGAGTATGAATGTAATGTTTTAATGAGTGTAATTTATTTATGTATGATTAAACGGGTAAAGTTATTTACATTTCTTGCTGTAATTACCTTTTCCTTATTCAATAACGGGTATTGTATTATATTCGGCGGTATTGTGAATAGCCACAGAAAACAGCTGACCTTTTACCACAACATGAATTCGGGCATACAAAACGTCGAGATACAATATATTTTGAGGTTCGTGTTTCTTGTTTTTTCTTTACTCCATTTTAGAACTCTATCTAATTAAACATATTAAAATTTATACTCCGAAAATGCATGGATTTCTTGTTCCAGGAATATTATTTTATCGGCGAAAACAATATTTCGCACCAAAACGAACACAGTAGTTGAATATCTCTTACATTATTAATTTTGTTGGTAGATATTTGTATGTATTCTGTTTATTTACCATATTTCCTTGAAATGTAACAGAAACACATACTATCTGTTTTTCAATTGATCATCGAAATTAAAAACAGATTTATAGTTTTTACACTATCTTTGTTAAACAGTAATAATTAAGATTTAACCGGGCACCCACGATCAGTTGTACATAAGAAATTGTTATTTGTATGGATGCCAGTGCCAATGCCAACGATGGTTTGAATGGAAATTTTACATAGATCCGGGAGAAGCCTTGTCCCAATAAAATTTAAAACAAAACATTATTGAATATAACCGTTTGAATTAATGTTTAAGAGTTATTATTGAACATTTTAGAAACAAATTTGATATAAAACATACTATTGTGAGTGAATTTATCTTCAAAACAGCGTTTCTTGATATGATTGGTCGGCTGCGATCCAAACGTTTGAAGAGGTTCTCCGTTTTGTGTGAAATGACGTGTGAAAGTTTCAGGTATTTTTTATGAATGAAATCTACTCCTTAACACACAAAATAATGTTATTCTACATAGGAAATGGTATTCAATTTGATGGAACCATAAAGAAAACACCCGAAAATTCCCTATTATTGATGGCACAGCGAACTCAACCCCGTACCTCCCTGACAATCCATTCGATATAACCTCGAGCAACGAGCGTGGACTCAAAACTGGTATTTATCGACTGATTTTGAGGGGTTTTCTTATTATTTTTTTGTGCGACTACATGCCTAATGCGAGTAAAAGCAATACATTCTCAAATAGTTATAGTTGCAACTCTCTTCAGAATTCATCTAGAGGGGCGTGATTACTACTTCTATCTAAGGGTTCTTAACATATAAATGATAACAATGCTTAACAATACAACTCGTTTTCAAATATTAAGGTGCATTTTTCACAGTTGTGCATTGTTGTCAATGACGATTTAGAAGACCGTAATAAACTCTATTTTAGATCAATTTTGAAAATCATTTATTGTTTAGGTGGGTCAACATATTATGCTACGAGGAAAAGTTTAAGTGCACCTGGAATTTCACACATCTGAAAGTCCAAGGTGGAAGGCAATCAAGAACCAAGATAGCATTCATCAATACCCATATGTAAACCGTTTGGTCTAACATTTTAGACTTGAGAGTATTGTGTACCAAGTGTCATGGACTGAGCTTATTCTTAGTTTCATACCGAGTTTTCAAAAGTAAAAATATCAGTGAAAGGGAATCTGAGGAGAAATGGTTTAGTCAGAGTCGTGCTGGGGAATGAATTGTGGTGGGGGGACAGATGTGGAGTAGGCTCAGTCTTCACTGCGTTTAACTACGTTGTAAAAACATTATCGAATAATTTGAAAATTACAATTATTGACAGTTTGACACTTTTTTATTAGCGGTCGATAACATCAAGATGATGCATTATTCTGAGGTTAAGTGCTATTTCGTTAAATTTACCGGCGGTTGTATTTCAAGCTACTCAAATGCTATCTTGGTATATGTTAACGGGATGTAAAATGATTTAGAGTTGAATTTGAAGATGGTCGCAAGCATTTATTTTATTTTTATTGTAGTGATCACTATCCAACACAGACATAAAATGGTTGCTTCATCGCTAATATCACCATTTTCAGCCTTTAGTCATTATGTTTGGTTTGGTAAGATATAACCGAAGTCTGCAGTAACAAATATCTAAAAGATTTTTGTCGGGATTATCCGTGGTTGAAATTGAAGCAGCTAGGCCTATAACCCGAATTACCACAAATATGCTACCACCCAACCAACTATCAGCACTAATTTCCAGTGTTCGTTCGTGGATGTCGATGTAATTTTCAAATAGATAAATTTACAATTTTTAAAGCATCTAAAATAGAGAATCTAATTGTAAAGTGATTCAGAACTGAGTCATCCTGAAACAACCTTACAGATGCTTCCGTCATACACAAATGGTTCGTGGCAAATCGGTGATCGATTATGCAATTGGGGCTCGCTGGCTGGACAGTGGACACGACCAATCGTTCGGCAATGTAGACTAACTTGGGAAGGTGCGGGGTTGAATCCCAGTACTCGACACACTTACCGAAATATCTAGGGGTTTCATCAATGAAGAAACTGTCCCCGATGGCTCATGCGGTTGGGGGGTATAGGTCCTAAGCGTACGTATAGTACAGTATATAGTATATTAGCCTCTTTGAATTCGTATATTATATAGAAGCTAGGTTAAAACTTAAAAGTGCGCGTAGGTCAACTGCCACGAATCTGTCTATACAAAGTATTGATGATGTTTATTACGAATTTTAGTTGGATTTTGGCAGGTCGATAAAAATTTTCTTTACAGAATCAATAACATTTTTCAAATGAAAATATTTTTAGTCTATTACCCCTTTTTTAGAGTTGTACATATTTATCCCTGATGCCCGCAAGCTCTCTCTGTCTCAATGTTGTCATCGTCTCGAATAGTATGACTGTGATTAGAAGACCTAAAGCAACAAGTATCGGAGAATAAATACAAATTCTAATGTTTGCTTCCTATAGAAGCATAGCTTGATTATTGTATAACTTTTTCCTTAACATACGTACCCTAATTGATTATAGTAGCCGTCATTTCTGTGGAGCGCTTTCTCGAGCTCTATTCACGAAGGGTTACATGCCCGTTTAACTTAGCACAATGAGCTTCTCCGCGGGCGGGCGCACTGTCAAAGATGCTACTATTGTCACCAAAAGGGGCAAAAACACAAATTTACAAAACAAATTCTTGACCGGTGTCAAAGCAATCGTCTGCCTTATTGTAGCTGTGACTAGTACATGACAGCGAGCTCTATTCAAGAAGAACTGAAAGGAACCGCTAGCGCTCTACGAAAATGATGGCTACTATACCTAAATAGGGACCCACATTGTGAAAAAATGTTTTCACTTTTAACACGGACAACCATTTCTTATAATAACGTTTTGTAGGAATCGCTGTTGTAAGGTCCACGCTATGGTTGTACGTTGAACCATGTGCCCTACCACAGATCACTCACTACGTATATTAGGATGTGTCCATATTGGGAAGGAATGTCTGATGAGTGATGACTTATAGTTTAGGAGTTAATTGCAGTATTTACCCTGTGACTGAACAAAATCTCGGAACAAATTTCAATCAGGATTGTCAGTGAGTGACTGGTATCGAGCTAGTTCATTTGTGCTTGTGTAATGTTTTATTTTATTTATATTAATTATTTAATTAATTTTATTGTACATATTGTATTAATTCATGTTTTCGTTACATCATATAATTGTATATATTTTGTTAAAATATATATTTCCATTCATTTTATCAACTGCTGGGCCTTCATTAATGACGATGTACACCTGCTTATAACTTGAAAGAGTGACGATGACCCTGACAGCTTATGAATTTCTTTCGTAGGAATACCTGTTATACGGTGCACAACAGCTTCACCTGAGTTGCTCATCTTTAGGTGACTAACTAGGTATGTTGGAGTATTAGGATAGTTGGGAAGGAATGTCCGAGGGTTGCTAGTAGGACTGAAACCCAGCATTCGCTTTTACGACTGAGGAAACCTCAAAACACCTTCAGTTAGGATTGCCGGTGGCCGGAATCGAACTAGCCCATTAAGATATAATAACGAGTATGGCTCGTGATGGGGCTTCTAAGTGGTTCTAAAAATATTATTTAACTGATACAATTAAAACCAAGTGAAAAAATAAAAGATTTGGTTGAAAAAATCTATTTTTCTTTTTTTAATTGCATGTATAGTATGGCTTTTATCGTCAATTCAAAATTAGAAAACGTTAAAAGAACAAGAGAAAGAGAAATAAAACAAGTCCCGTAAGTTTGATAATTGTGCCACTGCCAAGCACACAAATTTTTGTTTATATGTGTAAATTAAGTTACAAAAAAATCAGAAAAAATCTACTTTCCAAAATGTAGTTAAAATGTAGACGTTTGAAATTTGGGTTTTATTTCAAATCCATAATTTGTCAAAAATTGGAGAGATAGATATTTGGGCTTAACGTCTCATATTTTTGCAACGAGGCTAATCGGCCACATTGTAAAAAAAAAAAACAATATTATTAGAAACAAATCAACATGATGCAAAAAAGCATTTTCTGAAATAATTTAATTATACTCCAATGGGCTAGCGACCTCCCGAATTAGATTCTCGCGTGCTACCGCTGAGCCACCTCTACAGTTGAGCACTCACACGGCGCACCGTAGTTCTTGATCTATCCCAACCCAACCCAGCAGTGGCCGGCTAACGTGTATTCACTCCACTTATGTAACGTACACAATGAGCGTTACTGGGAAATTCACTACCAGAAATGTCGAGTTACTTCCACGGAAACATTTCGCAATGACCCACTTTATTCTCAGCTGGGTTTTTCAGGGTTTGAATTTGAGTTTATTTCTCCCGATGTGATTCTAATCAGTTTTAGGCAACGCTTTTCGGAATTGTGTGCAACACAATCGGGCTGTAAAAGTGTATCATGATTGTAGACCCCATAAAAAGTATAATTATTAAAGACTGAGTTAATTCGGTGAAGGGATAACGTACATTCGTTTTTGTCACATGCAATATAAGGAAACTATTTAACCAAACTTACACGTGAGTACAAAAGATAATTGTGTTTTCGGGGTACAATTTGGCCCAATGTGGCTGTACCAATCGTTTGAGGCGACTAAATAAGTCCTCCCTCTCCCATTATCCTCCACACTAACACCTTCGAATATAGTCCTCTTACTTACTTGTCACTTTTTCTCAATTTACCACCCCTGACATAACATGACCTCTAACTATTGAGTATTTATAATTATACCTCCATGTGAATTAATTTAATTTATTTCAACTCATTAATTTGCTTCGTTGTCATTCACACTTATAGTTGTTTCTATAGTTTATTTGATCATTTCTATCAGGCGCGTCGGAACGTTTTTGATATAAGGGGGGGCAATTCCAGACTCAATAGATGGTAATGGTAAACAAAACGGGATAAAAAGTTGATTTATATAATGTTAAACCCCCCACAAATCCACTAGTCATCCACTCGCATGGTTTAATTTGTACTCGCAATGAGGTGGGTGACAAAGCTGGGCCGCCGGAGGCCATCGAAAAAACATTTGCCCTGCGTTATATTTGATGGTATTAAACGCGTTTTGAGGTGATATCTTCTCATAAAAATAAATACAACAGATACAAATTTCTGCTATTGTTGAGTTGTTCCTCCTGGAAATGAATTGTTGACAGTTGACACAATCATCGCACTTTGATTTCCCAAAAAGTAGATATCTTGACTTTTCGGGCACGCAGCCAAATTTCACATCTAAAATCTGCCCCCCCCCCCCCTATGTCCCCATGGCATGAAAGTTAGGAGGGGCAATGCCCCCCTTGCCCCCCCTGTTCCGACGCCACTGATTTCTATCCCTATCCAACATAGGCAAGTATACCATAGGTCAGTCAGTACTACCAATAGACACATGCCGCTAGTCACTACGGAAGTCGGAAGTGAACTCCTAAAGACCAACGAAGGTATAAATTACTTTCTTCTGCGCTGCATTCACAGATCTGTTGTCCTCGCATCGCGTGGGCGTTGAGTGGGGTCACTAACCAGGGGACGAAGTGAAATCAGGTTCAAGAACACGTTTCAGCCCAGATCCGGCTGTGAACCAATAGCTCTCCGTCACCGGCGCGCGGTAATGGTCGTTAATTGACATGCATATAGTGAATAAGAGACTTTCGCCCCGTGCGATGATGTCATCGAGGGAGAGGTAACTCTCTTCTTCTTCTTCTTGTCTGGTACTGTACACAATGTCCTCCCACCATAACAAGGATGGCACGACAGCCTTTGTTCGTTGTGACATCACATGTGGCGCCTTAGTCAATCTCCAGCAGCCACTTACGAGGAACTGGCAATGTGTACTATTGGTAGAGATACGTTTTTTTTGCGTTTTAGGTATTAGATGCTAAATCGGTGAACATGGTTTTTTGAAAACGCGAAATAATGCTATTTAAATAAATAAGGTTTTCCCATTTCCCCCAGATTTAGTACATAATTGCATTTTTTAGTTACAATTAATTTGATTTTAAATTTCTGCACCATTAGAAGTGCAAGAAACCCCCTCATATTCAAAGTGTTGATGAAAAGAAAAAAGGATGCTTCAAAATGCAAAACTTAAAATAATTAATTTTAAATTATAGAAAATTAATACTAAGAAGACATACGTATCTCTATCTCTAATTATTGATTTTAGTTGAAAATGAATGGAGACTGGGAGCCACCACCTCGTAAGTATGTCGATCTCCAATACATCTTCTTGAAAGACTGCAGCTATTATAATGTCCAAAACCACTCTCATGCAATGGGACACATTGGGGAATTTTTTAAGCTTTTTAAATTGTTTTTAAAAATTATGTTTTGCTTATTTATATATTTTTGCGGTTTAATAACAAGCTGCTACACATCGTTTGTATACAATAATCATGCATTATGATCTTTCTAACTATTTTTGTTCTATGTCTCTACTCATTCTCATTTATGTCGGCCATGTTTGTGACCAAACACCTACCACTGTACCCCCCCCCCCCCCCCTCACCAAATATTCTCAATCACCAAATTGTTTTGATTCCATTTTGACAACCCTGGCTGGCTATATGTGAGTGCAGATTTGATTCGGCCAATGTCTTGTGAGGTTGCTGCCGAAAGGACGGTGTAGGGGTGTAACTTTGACCTGTCATATAGGTTCCTCGACTAACCTGGACTGCCGAGCAGGTGACGAGAAAAACTAAGCTGAATAACTAATAATAGTACGGGTATTATACACATTTTTGGCTAATGGATATAATGTGAGTTAATACTACTCATTTGAAAACAATTGTAACTTGTTTCCTGCTTTTATCCATTCAACACTTTATAAATTCATTCAATGAACTCATTCACGGTGCTCAGATTCCTGATACGACGGGATGAAGTAACTCAACTCAAGGTTAGAACTGAAGCAACGAATGTATTTACCCGTTATTTTGACGTGTGACGGTCACAGTTTGTTGTAGGCACCGCAAATTACAGTAGGTTGTGGTCTTAAGTCCACGGCAACCATTACTCTACATGTAGTACTACATCACGCATCGAGGATCATAACGTTATCTCCCAACCGAACAATACACAACATGGTTTTATTGCTTGGTTTACAACGTACTCCACCGCAAGGTCACATGACGACGGCCCCATTGTCACATCTTGTGATAGCTGGCGTTATCACGTGACGTCACAGCTATCATTTGGTATCATATATGATTAATAACCAAAAAGATGAGCGGGTATGATTTTTGAATTGAAAATCAATTTTATTTTTAACACGCCTAATGAAACGGAATGAGGTGTTTTGTATTCTTTATAATTGGCTTCAACTGTTTCTCCATGGTTCTTTTCTTTGTGTCGTTTGTTAAATCTATTTCATTTGCGCTTGTGGAATGTACATTCTGTTGCAAATAAAGGCTTAATAATAATAATAATAATAATAATAATAATATACATCACCACGATGGCGTCGCCCGCATAGTTAAAACATCAATCCTATCCAAGGCCACAGGCAGAGGAGATTGGAGGGAAGAATATAGGGGTAAATGGGTGAAGAAGGGTAGAAGGGAACTCCTTATTTGGTCACCTCCTATGACCAGCAGAGTCACCATTGGGTCAATTCTACGCAGGACCCATACTGGAGAAGTGTACATAATATAATATAATAATATTAATAATAACAAAAACAAAAACCATTTGTAATATTGTAATATGAACAATGATAATGTAATAAGTTTAAAGTTAATAAAGTATCCAGCTTGTTACCCATTTTTCCACAGTTACAAGAAGTGAGTAATTCTGCTTCATAATCAGAGTATATTACTGTTAACACTTTCCTCCTTCTATAAACCGATACATCTTTTAGCTTGAAATAGATATGTATTTCAAGACATTTACTGTCACATAATGCACGAATTCATTTTACATTCCCTTTTTAACATTGACAGTTCGAACCAATTCAACGCTACATAGGACTTTGATTTGATTCCAAGTTTACTAATTCATTAGGAGTAGACCTACTGCCGACATAATTTTGCTCAACAAACGTTCGTTGCTAGATATCGAACAGTATTTTGTATACAGCTTTGTAGGATTAATAATAAATTCATCTATAGGTTTTATTTTCTACCGACATGGTATAGCACTCTAAATTAATTTTTTTAATTCTGAATTTGTATGCCTCATTACGGTTCTGAACATTATATTGAATAACACCACTACAAAACAATTATTAAAATCAATTATTGTTAAAGCCATTAACAAGAAAGTTCTATGATACTGAGAAGATTGTATTTAATATTTGATCTTGTCATTGTTTTGTTGGCCTACTGTTACGTTGCACGACGTACTCGACAGCAACAGGTCATATTATGACGGCGGCCAAATCAAACCAAAGTGCACTTCGCCAGGGTCGTTATAAGGGGGAGGGAGCGTTTGGACTGCAAAGAGGGCCGCCAGGTATTAAGGAGTGAGAAAGTAGGAGGAAGAAGGTTACAATGGTATTAATAATATTTAGTCAACATAAATTAAATAGTGGCTATTTGTCTCACAATAAATATTTGCATTACTTATTAATATTATTGACAAATTTACTACAATTAATAAGATAATGTAAACAATATTCGCGTTAAAAATAGAATTACCTTTGATAAATATTGGTATTACAACTATGGATCACTACAATTTCACTGCAGTTTATCTTGTGTGTGCTTTAAGAATCATTACAACAAAAAACACAAACGCTTATATTTACGGAAATCCTGTTATACGTTACTATATGCCTATAGGTATGACTCATAGGGGAAAACTCCACTATTACTTTAAAATAGGAAGGGCAACAAGCCCATTATTAAATCCCGCATTTGAATATTCCAAGCTTGTTCGCAAGACGATACCGTATACACTTTTAGGGCCCGTTTTTGATCTTATAACTTTCACTTGTCCGTAATAAGAAAGCACTTTCGCCTTCATTGGGTTATCCCAGTGTAGTCTTGAATAACCGCCATGCCTACCTCCTCCACTCTTACCTAACCTCACACCCTCCCCTTCCCCAGCCCAGGTCCTGAGGTAATAGTATTTTCCCATAAACAGGACTTTGGCTGGTATATAGTGGTAAGTAGTTGGACGTTGTGGCCATATCACATTGTGAGAGCTGCTACAGCGGCTGGTGGTAAATAGTGTGCGATATTTACAGTTTATATCACTTCACCTCCTTCAGCAGAGAGGAGGATTGTAAGCTTTGAAGCGGGCATTGATTGGTGAGTTTTTGCATTTATTCTTGTTTTAAAAACAATTAATTTTATTCGTAAAGAATTTTAAATTAATTTATTCAAATTTTTATTCTGAATTCATATTTAGTGCTACCTAAGCTTAACTCGTGCAGGTATGTAAATATTAATATAAGATATAAATCAATATATAAATACAAAAGTCAAATTTAAAAAAAAATTAACTATAAAACACAGTATTAATTTGAATGCCATTAATTAAAACATTTTTTATTAAAACGAAAACACCAATATTTAGTGACAATATGACAGGAGCCGGAATTGACATAGGAGCGATTGATAAATGTTCATGTATAGAATAAATTCAATTTTTTCAACATTCCAGATAATATTCGAAACTGCTAAGCTTTGAATGTTCACACAGAGTCCAATGTTGATTGATAGCAATGAAATATTTGAAGTTGGAGCAATAATTTAATTCGGTATAGTCAATTAATTATTTTTATAAACCAGATACAAGTTCGCTGATATCTTATACTTTTATTTAGGTTTTGCTCTGATCGTTGAGTGAGTAAACTCTGATGCTTCCTGTAGGCCTATATTTAAAGATAATTGAATGCTATACTCATGCTTTCATTCGAGAATTATGAACAGTTAAATCAAGAAAATGATGAGTGCAAATGTGAAGATATTATATTATTTAAAATAGTTGGTTCATCACAATATTAATATTGTTTTGTAAATTTAAACCACTAATTCTCATTTTACAATTCCTTCTATATTTCTTTGTTCATGGCAACTTGAAACACACATTCATGAACACGAGCGAAGGCATAATATGGCGTCAAGATTCTTTACCACCTTGATCGATATGCATAATTACTTCATATATTTATCTTAATTCGAGTCTTGACCGTATTTTTTTTTCTACTTAAACCACAATTAATAAAACATTCTTTAATGATAAAAATAGCAACTCAACTATCCAACTACTGACCTACATAAAAAACAATAATTATATTTGATAACACTAAGTGCAGTGTAGCTACGGCTGTGGCCCGTCTAAGCTAAGAGATAAGATCTAGGCCAGCAGTCACTGACCGTGAAACTGAGACGAGTCTGCCGACTCAGCAGTAGCAGGAAGCCACACCTTTCGTTTTCAGGCCTCCATTTCGTCGGGAGGCGGGAGCTAATGCCCTTAATATTGCATGCTCTCCATTCAAGACTAGTTTTTATTTGATAACTTGCATTTTTATACAATCATTGAACCAATCCAGATAATGTTGCATTATTGTGGTGCATTAAACCTCGTTTAAAGTACTTCTAGAGATAAATATGAACGGTATAATTATATGCTCACTACATTATCGAATTTATTATCTATACTTTTTATAATTTTTAATAAATCGAATGAAGATGTACCATGGCATAAATTCTACAAACAGTTATTTTCGAACTTCGTGTTAATCATGTATTCAAGGCATTCAACAGTGAATTTTATGTCTTCTTTTTAAATTTATTTTTAAAATGTTAAAATGATTGAAGTAGTTTTTATGCTAGTACTATACAATCCATACACACTCGCACTTATACTGTTATAAGATGTGCTCCGTTGGGTTTACTCATTTGAAATCAAATAGTTTATGAATCGTATGCGTTATATATGACGGTCTAGTCACCGTTTACAAGCTATTCGTGTAATCATGATAGATGCATCTATATGCTACAACCACATCACATTGGCTCACTTAGGCTTTGATTTCAAATTTCAAATATAATGCTTTTTAGCTTATTAACGGAGTCTGCGTTTGTTTTGCTGCTTCTATGTAAATTTTAATATAATAATATGCTGGAAACGCTATGGCTACGATCACAATGTCTGAAGAGGGGTTTTCATTTTTTTTCCTCATTACATAATGCATATATATCTGCTTTATTTACAAATCATTGCGTTTTTGTAACATTTGCATGTAAAAGTGTTGAGAATTAATAACTCAGGGAATATTATATACACAATGTATGTCATAAATTGTTTTTCACAAAAAAATAACAAAACACGCTGAAAATGCCCAGATACTAAAGAGGTCTACCCAAAATGACC
Source organism: Isoperla grammatica (assembly GCA_945910005.1). Lineage (NCBI taxonomy): Eukaryota > Metazoa > Arthropoda > Insecta > Plecoptera > Perlodidae > Isoperla > Isoperla grammatica. The sequence continues at coordinate 10,312,563 of OX246740.1, read as the reverse complement.
TTCGTACAAATCGTTCTGTAATCTTTTACGTGAAGACACGTTACGTTCAGCTCGCAGTTGATTGAAACATGCTCAAAAGTGAAACGAAACGTCTCGGACAGAGGAAGCTCTACTGACCCGCTTCCCTGGCTTGAGTCGTGCGTTATGTTACGTTCCCAACACGCGGAACCATACAACTTTAATTAAATCGGAAGAAGATTGGAGGTTTTCAACACGATGGTTTCAGTGATCGCTGGGTTGTCGGATCTTGTCCACGTGTTTGGAGCATCTTGATAGTGTTGTGCTGCGTCACTCATTATACTTGCAAGCATAAGCAACTTTATAGATCAATTATACACGTGCAACTTGAAATAAAACTCGAACATTTTTTAAAATCCAAGATTGCATTTACATTTGAAACGTCATTGTGTTTATTATACGCCGATATTTAAAGTAAGTCTTCCTTAAAACCATTATAATATTTATTTAGAATTGTGTGTGCAACAATATGCTATCATTTACGTAAGATTACTGATGAAAACAGCTGGAAAATATTTTGTTAAAATTGAGTTTTACGATTAGTTGATTTATAAATGTCTATGCGTGTGAAATTTTTATCAATATGAATTCAATATTCGAAAAGGTGCACTTATATTTCCAACGTGTGTTAATTTACAAAAAAAAATCGTTAATAAGTCTTCTAGTTTAAGTTCAAAGGTCGCTACATGTGCGTGCTGTAAAACACCGGTTGTAACGAGAGTGTTTGTGTGATTGTGCGAGCTATGACCAGCTGAGTGAGCGTAGTCCCGTATTAACTCAGTCTTGTAACGGGTCTCGTCTTCGTATCGTCTAGCTCGCTCTGGCCACGACAACAACACAACACCAACCGCCACCTCGCAACTCACATAGCTCAAGTGTTAATTGATCAAACTCGTTGCTCTATTTCACTTTTTGTTCCAGAATCGACCACAACATTGCGTCAACACCACGTTTCATTTCATCGCCAATCAAGATGGCGGTTTGTTTTAAGATGGCCGCCCTTCTGCTCACCGTAGCTCTGGTATCGGCCCAAGAAAGTGCAAGTAAAGTCAAATTTGAATCGGTAAACGATACAAGCTCTGATATTTTTAAATTCTTGGGTGATACATCAAAACCGAACGTGCTCTTGGATGGGGGACTGACCGGGACGGAAGAGCGAGGAGTGCGACAAGGCAAGGATCTATTCGACCTGATCGGCTTCGGTACCGGTGCAAACACAGACCCGTATCTAGCGAAGACGAATTCCTTATGTCTCGAAGGTGATCTATCGGAATGTTTCAAGTCGAGAGCGTTGTCCACCCTGGATGAGTTCTTCGACAAGGATGTCTACCGCGTGACAGAGAACGCGAGGGTAGTGCGCATGCCCGAGTCCCAGCTGCGATCGCTCCAACAGGAACCGTACGAGTATTCGGGGGCGCCGAGAGCCGAGGAACCAGAGTGGGACCAGTTTGTCAAGTTTGTCCTGAGAAAGGTCGAGAAGTTTATGAAGTCTGCTGCTATCGAGGTTCAGTTCCCGTCGGAGGTCACCGAACATGGCCGATACTCCCCGAGGTTTATCGACGAGATTGCGTCTGAGGTTGACATCCTGGAGGACAAGACTGCTACTAAGAAATGTGAGTACACTGCCACTGGTATCTTATCAATTAATTTAATTTTTCATTGGAATTGAATTGAATTAATCTGGAAAGCAAAACTTTGATTCATGTAACATAACACAAGCGCTCGGTGTCTGTATTTTGGATTTGTTATCTAGCTACTTTTAATTTAAATAAGATACTCGGGTAGGTTATTGTTTCTGTATACAATATTGCGTGTTGCTAATAGTCGCCAACGCATGAGTAATGACATGTGTACTGCAAACCCGTACGCATCTGTAGAAACACCGACAAAATGAGTTTGGAACTAGATTAGGCGACCTTTGTCACACTACTTTCGGATAGACCCTATAACTATAACATACTATTGTGTCACATGCAAGGATACTGAACCCAAGTAGGCCTACAGGTCACGCACGCGGTCGAAGTAATTCGCCACATTCTGCTCAGTACAAGGTTATTCATTACTCACGGAAGCAATTTGTTACTGTTTATATAACTAACTTTTTTGTTAAAAAAAAAATGTATTAATTTTATTTTAAATGACTTGTTGATCTTTTTACATACGTGTATCAATTACTTCGATGAGAGGAGAGAGCAACATTATGTTATCCCACTTCTGGAAGATACGGCACGTTCATTTTAATGTACATGCAAAATTAATTGCTAGGCTTAACATTGATAAATACAACTTATAAAGGTCTTGACAATGAAGTAAAAGTATCAAGGTTAGAGGTTACAGTACGCGAAGAAGATTACTTGAACAACCCCCCCCCCCCCCCTTCAATTGACAAAGACGGTTGATAAACAGTATAAAATCGATATTGTTAATTCACAGTTCAAACACGTTCGATAAGGGCAAAATATATTCTTGTGCTTGTAGTTGCATATTACACATGGAATCACAACGTACCACGCTGTTGTATAGTGTCGTCTAGGGACAATACCATTGGGTTTGAAATATAGGGTATTCAACCCTATATTTATATATTTTTTTTAACCCTATATTTCAAACCCAATCACAATACTAGCTTAATAATGTGGTTCTACTCATGCATTCAACTCTGTGGTCATTATAATAACATTGTATGTTGATAACGGAGAAGAGATATGTCTTTGTCTACCCGTGCATTCAACTCTCCATGCATTTAGGGTGGTGGAAACTCTCTCAGCATGATTCTAAACTGTTAACGAAGCGATGAAAGGGGGGGGGGGGGGGATTCAAGAGGGTATTACAGTAATGAATATTGTTACAAGTTTCATCTCAAGAGACAATCTTTGTTTACAATGTGTGTAATTATATACGTAATCTTATTAGCTAAAGCTGTCGTTATTAATTATTTGGTTAGTGAGTATATGATACCACACTCACAAACATACGGTAGTACTTCTATTTTTGTCATTTCTGATCAAGACGATGATTGTTGCTGCATTTTTCATGTTGTGTGTATTCAATTGCCTCTAAGCAGCTCCTTGGACCGTTACCCCAACCTATTCAATAGATAATTTTCAAAATTGATGTAAGTCCCAAAGACGGAATTAATAACGGTCTTATAAATCGCAAATGAAATCAATGCACAACAATAGGGAATGTGCATGAATTTTCTACAGCTCTGAAAGTACGTGGAATATATTGTTATTCATCTGAAGACATCAGAAACCTAATTTAAAAGTTTTAAAATTAACTTATTATACTTCTATAAATGTTCAAAGATTGTGATTATCTGTTTCCTGCACTATTATTTTTAAACGGTATGTGACGTCACAATCCTTCAAAATCACTGCTTATATGAATGACTTTGCATATAACCTCCTTGGACTTTGCCACCGCCTCCTAGACGAAACAGTCAAATTTTCAAGGTCATCAAGCTAACCTTGTCAAAATTTGTACTCAAGCCGTTGTCAAGTCTGCTTTATATGAATTACAACACCCATTATTTACTGATATTCTATGAAAATAGGTTTGGTATTATTGTTTTTATAGAAATTGGGCTTCAAAATTAATTATTAGGCGTACTAGGCATTAATTCGATTTTATATGATTTTAGATATGATAATTTGCAAATAAGCGTTATTTTATTTATCAGTTTATGATTGGTTGATTGCTGATACAGGGAAAGTGACGTATGCCCCGTTTTTCCCGCCATAAATATGTGTGAAACTTTCAGCTCGTTTTTATAAATGAAACTTTATTCTATGTCATCAAAATAAAATATTTTTGTATTCAGGAAGTTAATCCTAATCTAGTAAAATGCTAAAAAAAGATGACGCATATTCCCTATTACAAATGAACCTTGACATAACATTTGAAAACTAGTTGTTTTTGTTGTACATTGTTGTCATTGACGATTTAGAAGACCGTTATTAACTCCTAAGGGTCCTTTCGTTCAGTATGCATATGCATTTTACATGCAGTTCTTCCGCCCGCATATGCGTTATTTTGAATAAGTGTCCCTTGCCAGAGAAGTATAGCAATAGCACTGATGACAAAGCACAGCAATAACTCTCATTTTCAACACTATACTCACCTGGAAATCCGTTGAACAATGAAGCAAAAGGCTTCGAGTTTCATCTAATAGCCTTATTCGAATTAGGAGATCATTAAATATCGCCTTACTAACGCATACAGCGTAAATATTCTACCTCAAAACATAGATATTATATTCATTATTTAATAATATGTTCTAGTGAATCTTCCTCTCACACCTAAAAGTAGTTTGGCTACAATGTTCTACTGTTGATTTTTGTTTGCAGACACTTTATGTTTACCGACGCCTTGTATGAGAGTAAAATTATGCAAGAACAATAATCGATTAATCGGTGAAGCAATTCAATCAATTATAACATATAATCACGTAAAACTAGTTTTGTTGACTTTGTTGTTCTTTTGTCAATGAATAGTAGATTGAAAAAGTAACCTTTACACAAGGTTGTTTAAAACAGTACTCTTTAAGACTATCGATACACGGTCGTCTTAATCCATTTTCCGTTAATGGATAATGAATATGAATATCAAATGAGATAGAACAATGTTTAAAATGTTTAAACAATGTTGTGCTTGGATATATTGAAAACACTGTTATGCGCTATTTGAAAATATATAAATACATTTTTTATACTAATCAGAATTTCATCTCAATGGTTATAAAATATTACAAAACAAATATTCGATCTATGAAAATAAATAGTCACATGAAATAAGATACTCTTCACTGTGTTAGTCATCCTATAGCGGTAATATAATATTACATAGCGTTCTTCCGTACGAATCAAAACACGTGGTTGAACCATGCCCACAATTCACGCGATCGTATTTGGAGCGTGCGAGCGTTGGGCATAAGATGATGATTCTAAAACACTACGAAGAATTTGTTGGTTCTTATTTTATGGATACCAGTTTACTGTTTTTATTGGTGTTCAGTAATTGATTTGTCACCTATAATTACGTCTACGGTAAAATCAACTACGGGGATACTTACATTTATGCTCCACTACTTTTTCATTGAAATTATCAAGCATTTGATTGAAGTAATGTTTCAATATTTGACTTTACTGACACGAAAAGTACTGACAGTAATGCATAAATTTAATTAAACAGTATTTGCTTTTGATTTTACTTGTTCAACACGTGAACATAGAGCACGTGTTTTGGGCACTCATGATTAAGATGATAATTAATTTTGCTTAGTAGTCAGAACTGTTCAAATGTCGTCTCATCTCCTCTTCATCTGTATATATATATGTGAATGTTCTCAGTCATGGTGGCCAGATAGTCACATATTAGATTAATGCTGGTGTGAAATCTGTGCAGGAAAGCGAATAAAGGAAATTACAATAATTAGGCAGCTGCAAATAATTGGAAGCGGTTCAATTTATAACAAACAACTATTTTAAAGCGAGTTTTTTCTCCAGTCAGAATCACTGCAATACATTTAATCAGTGTGAGAATGTCTTTTTTAGGACCACTGTGGAGAACAAGTAAAAGTGGGAACCCTAGCGTAAATCTCTTTTTAGTTTCATTTTACAACTGTGTTCTCACTCAATTTTATTTATTTTATTGTAATTAAGGCCAGTGTAGGGCACATTGCCCTCTTTACCTGATGAATGATGATTGATGAATGATAATGATGATGATGATGATGATGATGATGATGATGATGATGATGATGATGATGATGATGATGATGATGATGATGATGATGATGATGATGATGATGATGATGCAACAGCAACTAACGGCCACTAACTTATCGATGTCGTTGTTTCTGTACAACATCTAAGTGGTACACCATAAAGTGGTGACCGTTCAATATACCGTTTTATTGACTTTATGCTGTGTGTTACATATTTCTTTAGAAGGTTCGTCCAAAATTGAGTATCATATAATTTCAAATCAAAATAAGACGTGTATCAGAAACGCACCGAATTTTCTACTATTCACCAAAATATAGTTGTGTTTATACAATTCAGTGGTATGGCCTCCACACAAAAAACTTCTTAAAAGGGTGAACAATCGTTTGGCTAATTTGTACTTAAATAGACACAATATTATGATTGTGTTGTTCTGTTCCAGCTCGCCTGAGACTCAAGAAGCTTCTCATCCCCCTCCTGGTCATCCTCAAGCTGTTCAAGTTGAAGCTGTTGTTGTTCCTTCCCCTGATCCTCGGTCTCGCCTCCTTCAAGAAGCTGCTCGGGTTCCTCGCCATCGTCATCCCCGGTCTCATCGGCTTCTTCAAGCTGTGCAAGCCCAACCTGCAGAGCGGCCTGGGAGGATACGGGCACAGTAACTACTACAGTCACCAGCCCCCGCACAGCCTGCACCAGTACTCGCCAGGAGGTCTGGGCGCTGGCAGCTTCTACGGACAAGGGTAAGTAATAATAAAAATAATTAATGTGCTTTATTTGGAAATTAGTACGTTTCACAAAATGGCGAGGTTCGAACAGACAGTTCGCTCTTCCACCTAACCATACATCAGCCCCATCAGCCTCCCCACAGCTTGCACCAGTACTCGCCAGGAGGTCTGGGCGCTGGCAGCTTCTACGGACAAGGGTAAGTAATAATAATAATAATTAATGTGCTTTATTTGGAAATTAGTACGTTTCACAAAATGGCGAGGTTCGAACAAACAGTTCGCTCTTCCACCTAACCATACATCAGCCCCATCAGCCTCCCCACAGCTTGCACCAGTACTCGCCAGGAGGTCTGGGCGCTGGCAGCTTGTACGGACAAGGGGGGGTCATCACACTTTATTAATAAACATTTTGTTGGTATTATATCAATTATATTACTATATCTGCAATTTATCTATTACATGGTTTTACACGCACGAATCAAATCCTGCGTTATAGGGACAAAAAACACGCAAGCCCACATAACAGATCTACCGGACATTACATCAAAATGAGTTTCTGAATTCTGTTAAGCCTATCTGGTCGTATGTAAATATTTTTATTCTTCACGACGAATGGAATACATTGCAAAAACTATTCATAAAACTGTTATACAATATTTCCGGGTAGTCTTCTTGGGAGAAAACGCAGCTGCTGAGTTGACTGGAAAATCCAAGTAATACTGTGGAAGTTGAATTAAAATTCATGCATTGAGCACACTTTCTTTTTAAATATAAATATCGACGTTAGAATTTCTCCCATCAGTAAGTGGTTGTTGTCTATCACCCATTCATACGATTTATGATCTTCTTAGCTCTTTGTATGAGTGAGAAAGTTTATATAAATGCTGTCACAGTAATAGCTTTCGTTTATTTATTAAGTATAGTTTAGTGTTAAATTTGCAAAACATGGTATTAAACAAATTCTTCTATTAGACACAATCATTAAACAAGTAGGCCTAATCTTCGTTTTATTAGCGTGATTAAGCACACTGTATTAGTGTATTACCTTAGTTGTAGGCCTAGAGTTATCACATGAACACTCTCCGACTCGCAGTAGTAGCTGCACCCCAAATTCTCTCACCCACCAGAATTTCTCCGGACAACACCTTTTCCCGATCAATCATATTAAAATTTATTCGCCACAGATAAACTTAGATAATTTGTATAATAGATTCATATAATAAGCATGAGGAATGGTGTATACGCATATTTAAGTAGTACATCGCATCTACAATTTTTGTTACAGAAACATAGGTTATGGCAATTTGTATAATTCTCTTGCAAAAACACGGTTGAATCTCAACTCTGTCGTTTTATCATCTGTTTTCTTTTGTTTTATGACATTCACATCATTTTTAGTTGTAACACAAAATCTAACAATTTGATTTGTGTCCTTGCAGTGGCGGATACCAGGGCACCGGCGCCGGGTACTACGGCGGTGGTAACTACGCCCGGGACGCAGATGCAAAGCCGTCTTCGGGTCACTCCGGCTCCGTCGCCTTCAGAGACTCCGACCAAGCGACGCCTGACCACTACGACGCCCAACAGCTCGCGTACAACGGGTACAAGAACTACCAGACGTAATCAGACACATTCAGGATTCACTAAACCAGAGTCGATAAACAAGTTTCCCCTTTGGAGAACTTCTTTATCGACTCTGAATAAACTCATGTTGCGACCTCGTTCTGAATGTCGCTAATTTAGGTTCGAACTCACCAAACTTTGGGTATCTCCGATTTAATAATCTGGGATTGGTTGTCGTGGTTTAAAAAAACATTTCATGCAAAACGTGTGGTGTATTTTCCCGGTCGCCAAGCCGATCAACGGTTAATGTCGGGACTGAAAGTTTGGTGAAACCGGGCCTTAGTCACCAAATTGATCAATCTTTAATTTGGCGACTACTAATTTAACAATTGGCCAATCACATTTGAGGAACGCAAGGTTACTGACGAATCAGATTCATAGTTCTTACAACAGTATGTTGGAATAACTTCGGCAAAAAGAACACCGTATATTGTGAATATAATCGCAACAAAGTACTTAGTTAAGCCGCGTTCACATAAATGACTAGTGACTAGTGACTATTGACTATTGACTATTGATTAGTGACTAAGCGAATTGAACCATAGGCGATACGTGCTGACGTTCACACAACTTTACTTTTGACTTATGACTATTGACTATTGACTAACGAATTGAAGATATCTGGAAGTCATAGTTACAACCAATCACAACGTTCGCGTTCAGCCAATGAATGTGGAGCAACGGAAGTCAATAACACTATTCAATTACTGTCAAGTGTATATTTGTTTTTGACTATTTCCGGCAAATATTATTTATTTATTATTTTTATGAAGCTGTCATACAATAAAATATTCTTATTTTGAAAACAAATCTTCAAAACAAACAAGAAACATACAAAACCTTCACAACTTGGTTAAGCCCATCATTAAACGTGTTAACTGGTGAACAGTTACTATCGCCATACCTCGTTTCCTTCATAATGTTGCAATTTTATTATTTTGACAGCTCGTTGTTTGTCAATCAGTTTGATTCATTTGTTCTAGGTGGCAGATCATACGTGTCAAAGAACTTAGTTGTGTAGTGTTCATATCTTTCTTTGGGTAGTCAATAATCACTAGTCAATAGTCAATAGTCAGTAATCAATAGTCATTTATGTGAATGCGGCTTAAACTGTGTATGTTTCTCTAAGCTTCCTCGGTGATGAGGGAATAGTTTCTGTCCATGCTTGTGCGTGTCACGAGGACTCTATAATAATATGACGTATTCTCATTCTAAGACTGCCATATATATAAGTTCGTAATACACCTGTTATCATACATATCGAGCTTGATAAAATACATTTCTGTACTGTAATCGATTTGATGTGTTTACGGTTTAGAAATTTGGATATACTTTATCTTACATCGACCGCATAAATAGTAAAACATAAACATTGTCAAATGGAAATGTTTCCACAATCCACAAAAATCGTTGCAAAAATAGGGTTTGAAGGTGCATCTTGATATATTTTGTGTATTTTTCTGTCTGTATAGCTTAATACCATTAGCCCATAAGCCTTTCTCTATTACTATTATCATTCATTATATAAAAATAATAATAATTTATTGTTTTTAGTATAAGGTTTTGAAGTGAATTGTATTATTATTATCGGTAGTAGTTTTCTTTCTTTCTTGACTTACAAAAAAGATAATAATTGTGACGATTAAGTGGGGGGAAATCATGTTCGTATTATGATGAAGGTGTATTATTGTAACTACATATAAAAATAAGAAATATTTATTTTTGTAACACACGCACAATCATGCGTGGTTACCCAACTATGTACTTAGTTACCGTAGACTAGATATACTTAATAACGTACCAGTGACTGATAAGTATTGGCACATTATTATTAAATTATTCTTTTAAGTGTATTGAATTGTGTGTGTTTGTGTTCACATTCACATTCTTTTTAATTCTTGGTCGGGTAAAGATAGCAATAACAATCTCGAGTGAAGTCGAGCTTGAGATTTATTAAAGTAAAATTTCATTATTTAGCCATTGGAAACACTAACCAATAATATGTCAAGACAATAGTATGGAGAACTTACAAGGTTATGAATGGCCGTGATATCATGCTGCATGCCATTATGACTTCATGGTCCTTATCAACAATTCATATCTAAATGTATAGCTAAAACTTGTAATGAAACATTTACAATTTTTTAACAGTTTTGATGAATGTTTTATAATGGAATTTATAAGACAAGGGGTATTGACTATGTCAGATAAATATTATGCAGTTTTAGGTTATCAACCTGACGTGTTATTTAAATATGGTTGAGTCGAGTAGTTTGGCACATTAAAAGGTATTTTAATACAGCCACATTATGCAGTGTGCGATTATCTTACAATTTGTTGTGCCAGTGTTTTTGGATTAGTGTATAATTAGTAGCTGTAAGTAGTGTCTAGTTTTAATACAAGATACATGTGTGTTCATACATACATATGCCTACTAAATAAAACAATATTCATTAATATTGTATTTTGTACTTGAAAAAAATAAAATACTTTGTTGACATTTATATTACATTTCTATTGTGATCCATGCAACAGCGCATTACTAAATAAAATCATTTTATATTAATACTGTACCCACTCAGTTACATGAACTGATGTTCACTGTGCCACATTTATTATGTGCCTCATTATTATGACGGCTCTAAGTCACAGTTTAAATGTACACCAGACATCATTTAGGTCAAGTTCCAAAGTTAAAAAGGCCCTTTAAGCGGCCCAATAAAATATCGAACTATTCAAAATAATGAATATATCTTTTATTTGAATGTGACATAAGAAAGTAGACTTCTTGGAGATGAAACAGAGGATTTGAGATTTCACCCTCCTCGCGCTAACACTGCCCGCTGCTGGTGTAATTTCCATCACATTTACTCAAAGATGTTGGATGTTGGAATAGTACTATAGTAGGTCTAGATGACGCACTGGCGCACATGGACTAACATTCAAATTTTCATAATTGGTGTTTTTAATAATTGAAACTGCTTCAATAAAATAGTATATTTAGACCAGGTACTGTTAAAAAACTAAAGCGTTAAAAGTTTGTGGTAAGCTTAATACGTTTTCTTTTTTTTAAATAGATAATTTCAAATAAAATAGCGTGAATGCCATAACAATGGCGGCATTCAATTTGCAATAGATTTTTACCGCCTACTGCTATGGAGTCATAGGGGCTTGCCTTTACTATAATTATTTTCATAGTTTATTTATTTATTTATTTCACCGTACGATTTGTACATAATACAAATATTGGTATAAACTATACAAAATAACTATACATACAAAATAAAATATACATACAAATCTATAAAACTACAAAATACATTAAGAAATAACAATAAGGATGGGTACGAGAAACAGGAATTTAAGTTGTTAGTTATCAAAAAATTCTTTTAAAGTGTTATATATCATGGGCTTAGGTCCAGTCTTACAATGTCCCAATAACTATTTATTCGTCGAATAGCTTGTTTTCTCCATGGCAACCACCAATCAAAACTCTTGAAATCCTCCAAATAGCTTAATTGCTACAAATAACTTTCTTATTAGGAGATTGTAAGACCGGCCCTTATAATATTACTGCGCTACGGTTATATAAAAATGTTGATATTTTCTCAGCATTACTTCTTGAGGGTGTACATATTAATTTAAGCAAATGATTAAAGAAAATATAAGAAAATATGCTCTAAAATAAAAATACATGACTGTGCTAATGTTTAAAATATTCGCGCTTAAAATCCTGCTTTCTGCCCTGCATGCGCTTTTGAACTGTTGCGTAGGCTGCCGTTTCCGGCGTGTTCGGGAAGCGGGACCCGGGACCGGGATTGCCTTTGTTTGGTCTTTCTTTGTGCTCTGCCTTTGTGTGCGGGCGTACATACGCGCACACGCCACACATCAAGCATGTTGATTTCAAGCTTCAAGCCAAGCGTTGTGTTGTGGGCCTCCCCACAAGGAAATCATCGAGTATTTGTTGAAAATTGAGTCATTCAAATAATGCTGCGATACCAGTAAGATCACGAAGTAGGTATAGGTTATCTTGGGGCCTAGGCTAGGCCTAGGCCCCCACTCATGACGAGTGATGAGAGGTTGGATGTAGGCCTAAATGCTCCTAGGAGGCTAGGCCTAAGCTTATGCCTGGCACGGGTCTTTGAAACGTTTCTCGCCCATTATAAGGTAAGCCTATGTATAAGGTAGTATAAGGTATGAAATATGAATGTATAAACAAACTGGTAGGCATAATAGGCCTATAACGAAATATGAGAGAATGCGCAACCTAACCACAAAACGAAGTGCACCTCTAGGCGACGCCATGTGGTGATCTTGCCGTTATGTAGGCCTAGGCTAGGCCCTAGCCCCAGGCCTACTGGCCTATTTATTCAATTTGAAGGTCTAGGCCTAGGCCTAATTTTCTTGTGGGGTGTAATAAAAAATAAATATTTATACAAATATAAGATAGGCCTAGACTATTATAAATTTATTGCCTAGGGGCCTAGAGCTTTGTAGGTTAGTCGAGTTGGCCGTATGCAGAGTCAAAATTCATTAGTATTGGCCTAGGCCTAGGCACAACATAATGCCTAGGGCCTATATAGGCCTAGGCTAGGATAATAGGCCTAGGGCCTATATAGGCCTAGGCTAGGATAATAGGCCTAGGCCTAATCATATTAAGATTACAATTAGGGATGGACGATCCTTAGTTTTTGACTTTCGAACCGAACTCGAATTGTTGATAATAACCTATATCTTTATTTAGCGACTATGCGCAAGGCCCCATTAGGCCTACATTTTCCTGCCATAGGCCTACAATATTACAATCACAATTATTGCAATGCCTACAATCAAATCCAATTATCAATTATTATCAAACTAATATAACATAAAACAGATATTAATTAATAGGCCTAGGCCTAGATAGTCATAATTAGAAGCAAAAACACAAAATAAACAAAAATTGAGGCCCTGAGTTCACACTCTGGCATCATCACTACTTTTTAGGAACTTTATAACTTTCTGTTTGAAATCCTTAATGTCCGAGGTTAGTCTAATTTCTTTAGGTAACATATTGTATTTTCGTACTCCAGAATAAAATAGAGATTTGTACATCAATTGCTTATTGCACGAGTCTAAATATATACAGTAGTCCCCGGAAAATTCGAACTCGCTTACTTCGAAAACTCATGTAGATTGAAGAGGTTTCCATGTCCCAGAAAAACTACATGTTATTTTCATCTGTTAATTCGAAATTCAGCTATTTCGTAATTCGAAGTGAATTTCAGAACGAAGGTACTGACATTCTTTCATTTGAAGTCGTTTATTTCGAAATAAATGACGGTGACTGTAGTGCAGCTTGAGCCATTTCCCGGTAATTCCAGTTTTTGTAAACAACGCAACGACAATAGCGAGCGGTCGCCCCGAGATGCGTTGCCTGCCTGCAACATTCCACCCCCCCTCCCCCTCCCCAATCCTAATAGCTGTTGCCGACCGACCACAGATGGGCAGCCTCGAAGCAAGTCGGCCGGACGGACGCCTGCGCATGCGCTGGCATTGACTCATTACTTGTTGTTGTTCGAGTGAGCTGGTAGCACGTGTGGTCGAGTGTGTTGTTTGGAGCATATCAGTGTATCAAGTGTGTGATAGTGAACATCGAACTGTGTGAAAAATGTCGGCAACCAAACGAAAGTACAACGAGACTACAATATCAAGTATTACAATATACAATATCGAGTATTTCAGTCGCGCCCGTGTTGCGAATATACCCTTGACTGGTGTAATTTTAAAACAACAAGCGGACATGATCGCGCTCAAATTAAAGATCGATGGGTTTCAATGTTCAAGTGGGTGGTTATGGCGTTTTCAGCGGCGATACAACATAGGTTCTTTGGCGATATGCGGCGAGGAAATTTATATATTTCGAATTTTTATATTTCGAAGTTGGTATTTTGAGGGCCCCTGAATTTCGAATTAAAGGGGGACTACTGTACCATGAACTGTGCCTCTGGTTTTATACTTGTGTATATCCTCTATTTTCACTATTGTTTCAGTCATGTAGGGCCTAGGCCTACTTGGGTAACAGCCTATTTTCGGTTTTGTACAAGTAAACCATTCCACACACTTCTAGTTCTTGTTCTACTGTTAGCCATTGCAGACAGTCCAGCATATTTCTAATTGCAACATATTTACTACACTTAAGTATTATCCGCATCCGTTTATTTTGTAAAATTTGCAGTCTTTGTATGTCTTGTTACATAAGCTTGATATTATACTGTTATGCAATATGAGAAATGAGGTCTTATTATGCTATTGTAAATCAACAGTCTTGTATAAAAGGTTACATAATTACTTATTCTGCTCAGAAAACCAATTTTCTTCCTATTTTGCTTTCAACATATAGCACATGTTCCTTAAAGTTAAGTCTACAGTCTAACATTATACGTACCCAGATACAGTGTTGTAAAGTAGCGCGCTACTGGTAGCATGCTACTTTTCATCAGTAGCGAGACGGTAGCGAGCTACTTTCAAAAACGGGGTAGTGTAGCGAGTAGCATGCTACATTTTAACAGTAGCAGTAGCGCAAAAGTAGCGGAAATCACGCTATTTATTTGTCAATCGATTAAATTACAAAATCGTTAAAACCTCGTTTTCCAAACTCGTTTAGTTTCCACTGTCAATGGGCAAATCACGACTGATTCTGCAAAGCATCCACTACCTCCCCCCGCCCCAACGCGCCACCTGCATCATGCCTTTCAACAGGCAACCACCCGCGGTCAACGACTCCTTCTGAGAGCAAGAGTGTTGAATGAATGAACCCACCCTTTCGACAAGTGCGTGGGTTGGGTTGCCACTTGCCACCCTCCTCGTGTGCCTTGTCACTCGTCAGTCAGTCTCTAGGTAGCCACAACGTGACGATAACCTTGCATGGTGCGTGTTGAAGTGAGTTAGTTGTATAGTGGTTTGCTACAATAGTGACTAGTGACTAGTGAGTGATTATTATTTATTAGTGATACAAATGGCTTTCTTTAAAATAAATCAACCTACAAGTTCGAGTAGTCGTGTGAATGTAGTTCACAGTAGTGATGAAGATGCAGATGATGTCGACAGCACCACTTCGAATCCTACTCGTCCGTGGCCATCATACGAAAAGTTTTTCTCTTATAAAAGTGCTGGGAAATCGGGCACCAATACTATAATGGTGCAATTTAAGGTTTGTGTGCCGAAAGTTAAAATAATATCTGTTTCGAAGTCATCATCATTATTACACAAAACTATACCTACCTATATTACTTTAATAGAATTTATTAATTTGCTGGCAGTAACAAACTACTTATGACATTATGACAATGTCAAGAACATGATATTATTAATATGTATAAGGACGAATGAATCATCATTCATCAACCTACAAAAATGAAAAAATGAATTCCCCCTTGATGTGGCTTTAGACAAGCTGAAACGAGGACATTGTTATTGAATTGATTAAAACTTCGTGATCATCTTTGACACCGTCGATGTTGTGGAACGATGCGTTTCCTTTGTTCGGGTTATTGACTAATAAAAATTGTACTAATTTAATTTGCTACCTGTTTATCCAGTTCCCACCTGTATGTCGGTAACGTCAGAATAAAGCCTTGTTTACGAACAGCATTCTAGTTAACCTCAGTCACAGATAAAATATTATTCTCGAAGTGAAGTGAAATATCTGTGCTTCAGTTTAACGCGTGATGTTATGTTCGTATTCTAGTTAGCGTTGACAGAATGATAGCCAAGTTGACGCGGATATTCGTAAACAAAAGTCTATTTGGCGTATCGAAGCAATTGACGTACTATTTATTTCTCACACCACAGAACTGACAATCTGGCTCCATCATAAAGCGCGTGTTTACGTAACACGATTTACGAAAGTAGCGTGAAAGTAGCGCGCTACTACAAAAAAGTAGCTGAGCGGTAGCGAAGCTACTTTTTTAAGCAAGTAGCGAAAAAAGTAGCAAGCTACTTTTTTTAAGCAATTAGCGTTAGCGATAGCATGCTACTTTTTTAGAGTAGCGTTTACAACACTGCCCAGATACTTATATTAATTTACCATTTCCATCTCACTAAGGTCCATAACAATTTTGTCCTCAATGTTCAGTCTATAATCTCTAAGCTTGCCTACACCTAATAACATCCATTTTGAACTAAGGAAACTTTTAATTTAAACTCGAACCGAACAGACTTGAACTTGGAACCTGGTTTGGAAACTGAAATATTGTACAAATTCAGGAAGAAAGGGTAATTTTAACGATTGGAAGGTCAGAGCTGTAAACGAAATGAATAGACCACATAAGCGTAGCGTTAGGCTTAATTCTTTTTACGCTGTATTGTTTCTGAATATTTATTTGAATAGAATAGTAATAATAGGAGACCTACTTCGTTAAAGTAGTAGGTCTAGGCCTTCATTGAAAGCATTCTGATTAGAACTGGATGGAGACCGATTGGGTGGAGATTTCTGATATATCGTTGTTTAGCCTAGGCCTACTATTTATCGTGTTTTACGAAGACTAGGCCTAGGCCTACGCTCAGAAACAGTTTTAAAGTGCATTTTCAAGGAAAAGTTTGGTTCAGGTTTTACCTATTACGTTTAAAATATGTCTTCTAATGATAATAAATAGGCAGTGGATATTCTTAACGGCAGAACGTTAGATTTATTATGAATTATTCTTACGTTCTGTGTTTCCATTGGTTGTCTAATCGCGTGACTCATCGACTCGACAGGCGCGCGCACCACCGACGTAAGAATAGTGTGTAGTAATTCTTACGTTAGAACGTAAGAAGGTACCCGCGAACGTAAGAATATTGTAAGAATAATAAATACTCTTTAGGCCTACATTATTTTTATTTCAGGACGTAAGAATAGACCTTCAGCACCCGCCGAACGTAAGAATTAGGTAGGTTTTAATGTGCAGGAAATACCCTTTAGGCCTACTACATTATTTTCGGTAAAACATGCGCACATCTGATCCGGTGTTCTACTCACTTTTTTTCTTTCAAAACCACCAAAGTTGCGTTATAAAGTTGCGTCTCCGTGTTCCCTTTGTTGTGGTTCAAGATCAACATTCCCGTAACCTTTTGAACGTTTTTATAAAGTTGCGTCTCCGTGTAGGCCTAGGCCTACCTCATTTCCCTTTATTTGGTTCAAGATCAACATCCCCCCTAACCTCTTCAGCTTCGTCTATAGCTCAACGTAAGAATAGTGTGTAGTAATTGTTACGTTCTGCTGTAAGAATATACACTCAGTAATAAATAGGCTATGCACGAATAAAAAAAAAAAATCGCAAACTAGAACTTTAAAATTCAAACTCGAACCGAACCAACTTAAAAAAAGTTTCATTCGAGTTCGTAATTTCGAATGTTCGTCCATCACTATTTACAGTATTTTGGCAATAAAACAATTTACAAAATGAGCATGTAGGTCTAGTTCCATCTAGAGCTGAGCGCGTGTCGGACTCACGCGTGAGTCACGACATTTATCGTGAGTGTGGACTTAGTGGAATAAGTCGTGAGTGATTGTGCAAGATCCTTGACTCATGCGTGAAACGTGTGATTGTGCGTGTCACGTTATCCATTTTGTTAACAAATTGAAGATTACATTAAATCTTTTCTCAAAAATTTTTTGTGGAAACCGTTAGTATTCAAAAAAATCTGGTAACAACTTTTCTTATATTGCCATTTGCTTCTCAGTCTCACCGTGGTCATTTAAATGTACATAACATTCATGTTAACCATCCCTGAGTTTAAGTCGTGACTCGTGCGTGACTGAATATGATGTGTGATATGGCGTGAGTGTGTGAGAAATAAATTACTTTCTAGCGTGAGTGTGCGTGAGCGAATAGCGATAATACCCGTACGTGCCTGAGTGTGCATGATTAGAGAATGTTTGCTCGTGATCGTGACCCGGCGTGAGTCAAAAGTCAATCACGCGCTCACCTTTAGTTTCAACGTCGCGTCGCTTCACGTCTGACGGACATATACAAATTCGGCTTACGATACCAGCTGTATAGTTTTTGCTTTTCTGAATGGTTAACACGATGTCATGTTTACAGAAGAAACGAGGGTAGCCACCAACCTGGGTAGTCTACTATGGGATCCAGGCATTAAGAGATGAACTGAAACACGCCACAAAGTCACTGCGGCGAGGCGACAAGCTGCAACGACATGATGGCAAGGTTTGCGAATCACTTGTCTTCTCCGCCAGTGTTCTCCCCTCAGGGGCCTCATTCCTGTACATTTTTTTAACTCTCGCTAACCCCATGTTAAAATGACCCCGGGGTTAACTCCTACCCAGGCTTCCCTGCATAATTTGGAGGCAAATATTACCCTGTCTTATAATAGGGTTAAGAAGAGTTATCTCAACAATACTTGGAAATGCCGCCATTTTGCCGATGCCCATGTGTATAGTTTTATAAATGTCACATTTCAATTCTTTAAGTGGTAATATCCACTTCATGGATGCATAACTGTTTATTGAAGTTTATAAACAATTTTGTGTATTTATAGTACATTATGTAGAACCCAGATCTGTAAATAAGTAGTTTTATTGATTATTTTGTCGACATTTTGTGGTTATTGGACTGTTTTTGTTTTTATTTTGTCTCGTTTTCTCAACAATGCCTTCCTTTGATCGGCGTCTCAATTGCTGACTCCTGATTGGCTATTTGCTAACAACGGGGTTAAGTTTGCAAATGTACTGGAATGAGGCCCCAGGTGGAAAGACTAGTGATAGGATAAGAACATTTCAGATAGAAAACAAAAGAGATTATCATTTTTCATTACATTCATTTTTGATATGATTTTCAAATTGTTGAAATGGCACTGGGGTAGGAGAAAAAGGCAGGTGGGTGACATTAAAGTCACAGGCTAAGAGTGCAGAGAGCATTGGTGTATGTTTCACGAGTGATTTAGGGCTAGTGACATCCGCGTATCAGCTTACTCAATTTTTATAAAATTGTTTCTGTTTTTTTTTCCCAGACAAGGTTTCATAATATCAGTTTTATAGTAGGCTATATTAGATGTTACACTGTACCGGTATGTTCTTGTCTTCATTACTAACAATTCTGTCTGTGGTCATTCATTTATAGTCAGTAGCCTACTGTCTAGAAATTATTTCCCACAGCAAAAAGCTTCTACTCAGTTGACGATTACCTTACCGGTACTGAATAAGTTTGTGCTCTTGTGTATTTGTTTATTTATTTATTTATTTAATGTCTATCCTATTCAGTTATAAAAACTGATTTACAAAGGAGGATATAATATCATGTAGGCCTACATACTTATAATGCTAATGTGTTTACCATATAAATAACTAATTAATTAATTACATAGAGGGAATAAACTAGGGCTGCCGTTCGAGTAACATTTTAAAATCAATGTCAGACTAAAAGTTTCCATATCGTATCGTGATGTATTTATTTTACTTAGTAGGGTAGGCCTACTTACTATCCGGGTAACCCGCGGGTATTGTGAACAGGTACCCGAGTCGTAAAGAAGTCGGGTTTCGTCATCCCTAATTTATAGAGATCCTTGTAAATGGTTTTATTTTTTAGCATATTTCGTTTTATTAAATCCAAATTTCGCTGTTTTTTGGCGGTGTTTCAATTTTAATTTACAAAATCTAATTTGTATCTTGTATTTTAACGTATGTGGCATGCCTACATTGTTGCGTAGGTCTACCATGATAGTAAAAAAAAGGAAATGGAAGGTAATACAGTCAGTAAGGATTCTACTTAAGGCTACGGAATGAAATGCAATTTTTAGTACCTGCGTATGTTATTTATTGATTAATTATCTATTGTTTTAATAAAAAATGTGGGGTTTTTGACAGGAATTCGGCGATTTCGCGTCAATTCAACAGCTTCAGTCTTTTTCGTTTTCATAACAGTAAACTTATGCTATTTCGCGTATACACAGGATTTCGTTTTATTTCGCGATTCAAAAAGACTATTTTTGGGTTCACAACAGACTGTCATGCCAACATATTTCAATCGCTGCACGTTTCAAGTGATTTCGCGCTATCGCGCATTGCGAAATACAAGGATCTCTACTAATTTATATATCTAATATCTATCAAATCGATGTCAAAATTTGTCCGCGATGTCGAATCGAAGCATCGATGTCAAACGGCAGCCCTAGAATAAACAACTCTACTACTGAAGGCTTATTCATCTCTCTTGCCACCAACTCTGCCACCTGTGAGAGGCACCACGCCCACAGGTAGCGCGTTAGCGTGTCTTCGGTACACGACCTGGCAGTGTGACAAAGATAATTTTATAGTGTAAAGTTTCTCGTGCTTATGTTGACACAAACAACAATAAAAAAATGTCAAAAAACATATTGTTGGTTTAATATTCTTTATATAGTCCAGGGTTGCCGTTTTTGCGGAGTTTATCCTCCTTTGCGGATTTTTAGGGTGCCTCGCGGACATGAGGATTACACGCCAAATTGGCGGATTTTCTACCATTATTGTAAAAATCGTGAAATTTACTATAATTTGAAAATCCCGCCATAAAGAACGATTTAATAACGTAAAAAGTAAAGTTGGGCAATCTACACTTGAACCCGCAGCATAGACACGATGTCTCAAAACACGTGTGAAATATCGAGCTTTCAACTGTGTTTTTGTAAGTTGTCTTGCTATACTAGCAAGCAGAGGGTGGAGCTTGTGTGGGAGACAGCCAATGCGGTACCTAAAGCGTTGTGATTGGTCTAGTAGTAAGTAGCGTCCTCTATCGTCAACTTTGCAGAACGTGTGTGTTCTTTTAGTGTACGATAGAGCGCGTTGCCCGTGCCTCATTGGTAACAAGCAGAACTGTGAGCGTGAGCCCGTGACGTGACGACTGACTATGCTGTTATTTGCCTGGTTTCTTGTTTACATATATATATATACAAATTAATTTATTATTAATTTATTTATTTATATATAAATTATAATGGAGAGGTAAATTCTTAAAGATCATCTGGCATAATGCATAACCTAAAAATTTTTTTTATTCTTTCACACTTTATAATATGCTAAGTTACAGCAGAATAAATGTGTTTTGGAGGATTTTTGAGGATTTTTTTGATATCTTCAGAGGATTTAAAAAATTACTTGGTGGCAACCCTGATATAGTCTACTGTTCCATGGCAATAAAAACATATCATGAAGATAGCCGCCCGCCACCCGCATAAAATCCTCATGAAAGCCATCAATACAATAAAAATAGCTACGAAGCATTCAAATTCAAAGTTGTTCTGAATCAGCCTTGTTGATTCTGGCATTTGTCCGCGGGTGTTCGCACTGTCCAATCACTGATTCATGTGTTTCTTATTTGAATGTAGATCCTCGATTGGTCGCTCACTCGTCGATGGTGTTAGGAGCCTACAAGGTTGGTTCAGTTGCTTTAAATTAAAGTTCCCCACTGAAAATCAGTCTTGTTACTGAGTGGGTAGACTCTATAAAAATGAATTTATTTATATTTATTTTTATTTACCTAGATAGGCTACTTCCAAAAAATATCGTACACAACACTGACGCACACGTATACTTGTCTTGGTTTCAGAGCAGTGTTTCTTTGTCCGTGTAGTTACCTCTAATCTCTCTCCGTTACAATTTCAGACAATGCGAGTCTTGCAAACATTCGGTCACTTCAGCACGACGAGATGGATTCGCATCGTTGACGGGACCAGCCCAGCCGGTGGGAACACGTGTCGCTGTATCCAAGGCAAATGGTAAGAAGCGCGATCGCCTCGCGATTTCCCTTCTCACTCCACGCCATAGTTCGTCCTTCTCGTCATCACTAGACAAGAAGCTGAGTTTTTTGAACCGGGGATTGAGAGCGGAAGCAAACAATAAGGCTTTGTTCTTTTTTATTTCTGCAAATCTCATGTCCATGTCTTTGGACATGACAGTCTTTATTTCCTTTATGAAAGAGGAATCTTCGGCCAGTGGTAACAAAAACTTTGTGCGCATTAAATTAAACAGCAGGAGAGTTATTGAGGCGCTGACATACTCCGATCCACCTAGTGTATTAGTAATGTCTTTGAAGGGCTCCAAGAAGTCTCGTAGGCGCGTCATTTTGTTGGACTCCGCGCTGGTTATTATCAAACCATCTGTTTTGGCATCATCTAATAACACTTTATTGATGGCTCACTTGTTTGTTATCATGCTATCCAGCATTTTGTAAGACAAGTTCCACCTTGTTGGAACGTCCTGAATGAGTTGAGCCACTTTCAATCCCTCGGCAGTTTTAGCCTATAAGTAAAGTTGTGCCTATCGCCGACTGGCGAAAGTGGCCCACTATCTTTCGGCCTCAAGCTAGAAGCGCAGAAGCAGAATTAACATCTAACCCTTTTTTAATGGTTCTGCATTAAGTGGGCTGCACAGCAAATATGATTGCTATGTTTCATTCTCTGATCAGACATCGATGCAACCATGTTCGCGGCGCTGTCAGTAACATACGCCACCACTCTTTCACTCAACCCCCACTTTTCCTCGAAAATGCAAGAGTTGTCGGCAATGTTGGCTGCAGTGTGGCGCTCGTTGACTTGATACGTGCTCAATACATGCGATTTTAAAGTCCACATGTCGTCAATATAATGGCAAGTTAGACCCAAAAAACTCTTTGTCGACAACGAGGTCCAATAATCAGCTGTGAGAGCTATGTAGGGAATTTTAAAATTATTGTTGACAACCCATTCTTTTGTGACTCGGCCATTGATGTCACACGCCTCGTCATTGTTGTGCGTGTCGGAACTGTATACAAAAATACAGCAACCCGAAACATGTTAATGAAGCCGTCGCCTTCAACAATGCTGAGTGGCCGAAGGTCTTGCGCAATAAACTTTGCCATAGATGTGGTTATCTCTTGGGACCGCGTGCTTGCAGGAGTCCATTTATTTGTGGCCCTAAACATTGAGTTGATACGCGGCTGAGATTTTTTTGTCGAGTTTGTTTTATAAACACAGCATCTATCCATATGGGTTTTCAAGTTAGTAGTGTTATTGCTGTATGCAACACTTTTGTCGCAATGCCGACAATAAACTACGTTATTGTTAGCTATTGTGTCGACAGTACCTTCCTTAACTTCAAACTCGAAATTCACCCAAACATCACTCCTTAGTGTCCGTGGTGTAAACAGTTTGCGGGGCATTCTGTCTGAATGTAACAAAATACGTTTTAGGCCTATGAAAAATAAAACTAGGCAACACTACACACACACTAAACTGTCAGTCAAAGGTCATATGACTGCAGCCGCGAACAAACTAGCCACTTAGAGCGGCGAGGAAAACAAAAACAAACTCGACACTTACAGGGGCGATGAAAAGAAACTAGACACACGAACGAACTAGACACTTAGAGCGGCGAGGAAAACAAAAACAAACTCGACACTTACAGCGGCGATGAAAACGAAACGTGAGCGTGCTACTGGACCTACCGACCAGACTTTCGAATGCCGAAGGAAGTGGATGGCCTTGGTGGATGGCGTCGGGCGTGTTCGACTGTTCGGCAATCATCGTCAACGTTCGTGGTATCACGCTGTATTAGCGAGAGATACTTCCTGAGTTCCAAGCGCGGGAAAATACGAATAAAGTATTTCGGTCCACATTCAAGTGATGATTGATTTTTCGATTATCGATAATGAGATTTTTATGTTTTTTCGATCGTTTTCTCGATCAGTCAGTCACACTGCAAGCACGTGCTTGCCGCATGACTCAGCATGAGAGAAGAAAGAAGGGTTTTGCTACACTGTTGCCACTTTTCTAGGAGGGAGTGGTGGTGTGAGAAGGTGGGTATGAATGAAACTTGTGAATAGCTGTTACGTTGTTGACACGATTTATTTACGGAAGAAATCGGTAATCTTTTTTTGGATGGTTGCACTCGATTGCAGCTTAAACAGAGCATCGTACACTTGCGATGTTTGCTCCAGCAGTGTTGCATTGTTCTTGTGGCTGCAAATATATCGTTGAACAGTCTCCAAAGCTTCTATGGTCTCGCCAAACGATGGTGGTGCAATTGCCTGGACACCTGTGCCTTCTTCCTTTTTGTTGTCACTGGAATCGGGTTTAGTAGGCTCTCCTGCGGTAGTTACATTGGCAACAATGTCGTCAAGAGACATGACTGCCGTAGTAGCCAGATTCTCATCGGCGGCGAAGTAATCTGCCACAGTCCCCTCACCACCCAATCGTTCCCAAGTGGCCGGGTCAATCTCAAAGTCATCTACATCTTCGATGGCAATGTCGTCTTCGATATCATCATCAGCCTCTTCAGTCTTGTCAGTCTTGTGTCATGTTGAAGAAGAGGCCGGTTTCGTCCGCGTTGAATACGTTTCGAGGCTCGTACCCTTCTAGTAAACCGGGCAACGTTTCTTCTTTCCAGTGTTGGACAGTATCTTGGTTCACTGCCCCGCTTTCCCCACACACGCGTTTGCAAGTTATCCCGTGGCGTAACTTGAACTTGTGTAGCCAGCCATTGGAAACAGTAAAATGGCCCGCTGATTGGTATATTGGCTGCCCGGTTTTGGTTAAACCATTGCAGCAGAACGGTCTCCAAGTCTTCGAATAATCCCGGACGCACACGTGCTTTCTTAGCAGTAGAGACGCCACATTTAGACGCATTCTCTTCTATCTCTTTCCGCTTGTAAACGATGGTGTTTAATGTTGACGGAGCGAGCCCTAATTTTTTTGCTAAAGCAACACGTGTCATACCTACACTATCGTCGACTTCTTTCAAAATCTTTAACTTTTCCGCTAAAGTTAGCGACTGCTGCTTCCTCTTCGTAGCCATCGCGAGACAACACAAAACAACACGTAGCGGTAAACAACGCGAGGAGCTGAGATGCCAACAATGCACAGACGCAAACTAACCTGACACCGACAACACGCGTCTCACAGTGCGCATCTTTGAGGGCGGGTTACCCCCACTCCGCCCGGCATTCCCCAGCGGTATTAAATGCATACTGCAGGATCGCTCGATGCAAAAAGATAGCTTGGACTACAATTAGTGACGATTTTTTTTTTTTTTTTGCGCAGCGGCATCACGCAAAAACGTGTTATTCAGGACCATATTTTCACGACGTGTTAACGTGAAAACCGGGTTATAGGAAATTGTGTTAAAGAAACTTTTTAACATTAAATGCCAGAGAGAAATGCTGGGATCAGAGCGAAAAAACGTGTAATAGTAAAAAATGCGGTAAGGTGAAACGTGTTTAAGAGGTTCTACTGTATGTGCATTAGACAAGAAGTCAACTTTTCTAGAATCATATCAATCCAATCAAAATTGTAGGACCATTTAAAAATAAATGGATATGAAATATATTTAGAAACACCTCTAGATTAAAATAAACACAGCCACTTTAATTTATCTTCCATATTGATGCACCCAGGGAGTTGAATCTAGTTGGATGCATTGGCCTAAAATGAAAAAAAGTGGGAATTTTAGTACAGAATCAAAAATATTCATGTGTGGACCTGAGAAGATCTATTATGATGATGATATGAACATGCAATATTATAGTACTCACCTTAGTACTTCAATGTAGTGTGGTAAGTCTTGAAACAGTCCTCATCAACGTGAAGTGTAACCAGGCATCGCTCGCATTCCCACGTTGTTTCCCGCCGCAGCTTCTTGGCTGTACCTACACACTTTGCAGGCTCTTGTTGGTCTAGGTTTCTTCTCTGTGGCTGGAATTTTCCTGGGAAAGTGTGCCCAGGAACTACACTGAAGTCGTAAAGGTGTATCCCCACTTCTAGGTCGGCCTCGCTTTTTGTAGTTCGGCAGCATGCAATTTCCAATTATTTGTTCTACCAAGTTCAGTCTGTACTATGTATACTGCAGTTTCTTGGTAGTAGATGTAACGAATATTACACATGAATTCAACATTGCGATGTCCATTAGGTAGAAAAAAAGTTTTTTCTACCTTTTAATTATGGGGAAACTCGCAAGCCGTTGGTCATGGCGGTCAACGCCACCTGTACCGTACCTTTATTGTAATCTATGACACATTGCGGCTTGAAAACTGCCTCGTTAGGCTTTGTTCGATTTCTTTTACCCAAATCAACCATGTCATGTCTGGCCCATAGGGTTGTGCGAACCAGTTTTTTTAAACTTCGAACCGAACCTCGAACCTGCATTAAAAAGGTTCGCGAACCTCGAACCGAACCTTTTTCAAAAGGTGTTATTAGGTTAGTGTTTAGTTTTTCTTCTAAAAACTCACTGTATTTTTTTGGATGTTTCCGCATCAAATGCCGAATCAGGGTAGTCGTGGTTCCTGACGGTGTCTGAAAAATCCGCTTACAATGGTTGCATTCGCTTTGCGTAGCTGCAAGCTTGGTAAAATGCGTCTTAAAAAGTGGGGTTGTACCCAGGCTTAGGTCTTGCGAAGTACCTGGTACCGCTAGGCCTACGGCGCACGTTGCATCGGACCTAGGCCTAATCAGGTAGGCCTATCAGTCTGGCTTGGGTCGTCCACTACCTCGCCCGCGTGGTCAACATCATTATCATCGAACACCAGCACACGGCGTTTCATTTTGAAGAGCAAAAACTAAACACTGGTGGAATGAAAGTGAAACAAACTGTCAAACTCGCTAGTCATGACGCCATAATGACACACTCGCACTCGATCGTCGCAGCGTCGCTCGCAACTATATTTTCGACTCTCGATTATCGAATATCGATCGGTTGCGACTGTAGGCGTGGCTCCGGAAGGCGGGGTTTTGAGCGCGCGGGAATTTCGAAAGGTTTGGTTCGAGGTTCGACGCATAAAATAGTTGTTCGAACCAAACCGGGCTCAAGGTGCGGTTCGAATTTCGTCCCGGTTCGCACATCCCTACTGGCCCAGCATGGAGAGTGCTTAGTAAATGCACGTCCTTCTTATCATGCCATTTTATAGCCAACATGTTGTTGGCTGATATAAAGGTCAACTCGCCCTTCTTTAGTTTATGGTATAAACTAAAGAAGGGCGTGATTGTCCTAGGGTCTTGTCGTATTTTTGTTGTTTTGTAAACATATCTGGTATGGTAGATGCAGATGGCTTATTTGGCCTAGGCCTAGGCTTAGCCATGCCTTCACTTTGTTTTTTTACAATAACATCTTCCTTTGTTGTACTCCCATCCTGGCATCAAAGGAACGCAAGAAGTTCGTGAACACGTTGGCCTTCATCCACGCTTTTTGATTAGCGTGGTATTTAACAGGTAGCGATTTCGTGTTTCGAAAGGCATGGGGTTTAAATGCCTTTCCAATAACCAGTGGTGGCATTTTATCACTTCCGTCCATATTTGTACAAAACAGAACAGTTATGCGCTCTTTTGCCTTCCCGCCAAAACAAGCTTCGCCCTTGTATGGTGATGTGCGGTCAGGCAGAAGATTAAAGAAAAGACCAGTTTCGTCAGCATTGTAGACATTCCGGGGCTCGAACCCCTCAATCAGCTTCATCCCTCATCACCTTCTCATCTTTCAAAACGCTCACGGTTTCTGGGTCCACTGCCCCGCTTTCCCCCGCCAACACTTTGTAGACTAAACCATGACAATTTTTAAAATGATTTATCCAACCGTTTGACGCCTGGAAGTTCTGAATGTTCAGTCGGTCGGTGATTTTAAGTGCTTGCTCCCGCAACATTGGCCCATTGATGGGAATCTTGGCGGCCCGCTGTTGGTTAAACCACTGAACTAACACTAAGTTCTAAGTTGTCGTAAGTGGACACCTTGCTGGTCTTTCTGGTTTTGAAAGATTTGCCATAACTTGCTATTTGTTCTTTTATTTTATCTTTGCTGCTGACAATAGAGTTGAGAGTGGTCACTGGGATGCCCAATCGTTCTCTACACACATTTTTCTGTTGGATTCTTTTCCACTTCTGTCAAAAATGTTTCCCGTTCCTCCAACGTACGCACGCGCTTAGTTGGTGGCATGTTGACACAAGTGTGCAACAAAGACTAAAAGCAAAGAGGTCCGAGCCCGTTTAGTAACCTAAACGTTTAACCTTTTTTTAAATTCACGTTTAAATGTTTGCCTCCCCCCCCCCCCCCAAAGGAGGCGAGAAGAACGACCAATGAAGTAAATATCACCGAAATGTTCCGAAACTTAGGGTAGGGTAAAATTAAAATATGTGATGAGCAACTACTCATAGTATGTTAGTAGAGTAGTAAGCTCCGTTGTTAAATATTTGTTTTTATCACTATGCGTACTTGCGTATTGCGTAGGCACTATAGGCCTACTCTGGATTGTTCCTGCACTGAATTAATGCAATGGTGTCAGATGATGTCGACGATGAAGGACAATTACTAAAACGCAGGCATAGTGCGCTCTCCAAAGTGACGACTCGTTTTACACCCTAACCTAATCTTTGGACATATAATACGAGCCATAGCAGTCGTCACATGAGTCACAAGTTGGGGGGGGGGTGACTATGTGACGATCTGTAATTCGTATTCGCTTATCACGGTAGCCGGCCAAGGACTGGCTCGCGCATGGACGGACGCACTCTTAAGACGACAGGAAGGGACAACTCTATATCGAGAAATAATTAAAGTCAGATCTTGCTTTAAAGTGTAAATTAGGACAAGCACATTTCAATGTTAGATTAAGAACACATTTATTCCTATTCATACAGTTCTTGTGTAACATGGAATGTTGAAAGGAATAAAGTAATGAGTAGGATAAAGTTATAAAGATGTACAATAGACCTACAATACATAGTACACACTACACAGGCATCCATATTCCAGCCAAATAGCTATCAGTTATAGATTATGTATTCTAGTGAAGAGTGATTGTTTTTATTAGTTGAAAATAAAAATATTGATTTGTTAACTTCTTTTTTATCTGATTGTTGCCACGCGTTGTTCCACATCCGCGGGACCGTAAAACCAATGAAATCTGCAAAAAAAGTTCCGGTTAAATTATTGTCGTAACACAAAAATGCCGTACAATACCAAATACTGTAGATGTATACTTTGAAACATTCAAACTCACCTGCAGAGATAGGTCAATCAGCACCTATATATTCCTATTAAGGAACAGAATCATGTCGACGTTCTTAGGGCTTAGGCGGCTGCGATACTTGTTTACAAGCCGGCCTGCACCAGAAAACACTCGCTCAGATGTGGGGATGACTTCGGATATCCGGAAACCGGTTCGGAACCGGTTCCCAATTGCAATCCGGTTCCATTTTTTTCGAATGCTGTTGGTACGACACTGGTAAAAGCGCGCAGAGAGCCACCACAATCGTCGCCGCCCTAATGTAGGCTGACCGGTCGACCCACCCCTACTGCACGCCAGTAGCTCTTTGTCTTTCGTGCCGCAAACAACGTGAGTGATTAGTTGACACTTGACAATGAGTGCTTCAAGTAGCTCGAAACGAGCGAATTCGTCATTTGTGTGAGGTTGTGTCACACACGTATTTTCAAGGACACGCTGCGCAGTTCAAAGTTCAAACGAAGGGAAATCCACTATGCTTAGTGTCACATAAATATTATGTGATATAAACAAAATTAAAATGTTCAAGAACCGGTTCTGAACCGGATCCGGCGCAGGAGGATCCGGTTCCGAATTATTAGATCCGAAGTCATCCCTACTCAGATGCGACCGACGATGCAGGGATCGCAAGATAAGCTTTAGCAATCTTGCTTAGCCTTGGATAGTCCTCTAAATGAATTCTCCGCCAGTTGAGTGGATCGGCTGATATTTCAATCGGCGGATAATGCTGTATAGAGTTCAAGCTCCCTATCTTATACCGATTGTATTACCTCCCCCTCCCCGTTATCTGTTTCGACATTGGATGCTTGGAAATAAGAAGCACCCAACAACATGGCAAGTGGATTATCCTCGTTGACTTTCTGTTTTTTATTTTGTTGACTGTCCGTTACTTGGGAATTCTCCAAGTCATTATGCTCGTTGATCATCATTAGAGATGCAAGAAAATGGGTTGGCAGTCACTCTGGTGTTTGGAGCTGTGCTCTTTTCTGCCAACCCCCATTCACTTTTGTAGTAAATGGAAATGAATAATAAATAATAAATAAAATGGTTTTATTTTTTTCACTTTTCGTTTGAGAAATTGAGAATTATGGTGTTTTGTGGTGTTATTGTTTTTTTAATCGAAAATCATGTTTTTCATTGATAAAACTAAAAAAGGTTATATTTTCCAAACGATTATATGTTATAGCCCTAAATGTATATACATAGTGATGGGTGTCAAAGATTAGATTAGACTGCAGAGAAGTCCCCCCCCCCCACTGTCCCACTGAATATTTCTCCTCCCACTTGGCCCTGCCCTCCCTTGCTGGGCTCCCATATGACGACCCACGCGACGTACAATGGATCTGATTCGGATGTGGCTTTATTCTTCATCATCATCTTTCTTATCTTCATTATCACCCGCTCATCGTCTCGATTAGCCATAGTTGCACAAATATGAGGCGTCAAGCCCCATTTATCAATCAATCAATTTAATATCTGCTATCATAACATGAAGTCCCTTCAAAAACGTTTGCCTGCCAATTGTCGAGAGTGGCTTAATGTTTTGTAGTAAACGTTTTAACTCCGGGTCATATGGGATTCGTTTATGGCAATTACGAGGATCGAACAAAAGCCCCAGCCCCTCGAATACTTTTCTCGATGGGTCAGTGCTGACCAAGTTGCAGAGTTTTACTTTCGACATTTGCGCCATTCTTTTAAGGATTTCAGTAACGGACGCCTTGTCTAGCTTAGGTAACTTGTCAATCTCGTCGATTATTTCCGCCTGAAAGACTCCATTGCTCAGAAGGTTTAGCTCGACATCGATATCGCCGACTTTGCCTACTAGTAAGTGGGCGGTTGGGTATTTGGAGCCTTCCAAGAACGTTATATCAAACTTATCATTGTCTTTCAGTTATGCATTACAAACAAGGCCTGCACTCGTATGCGTTGTAGATCTGTTCTAGTAGCATTTTTAAAATACTGATCGTCCGCATTGCCATCGTCAAGACTTTTAAAAAACTCTACCAAATCATCGAGGTGCGTAGCAATGTAGAGAACAGAGGTGAACCAGCCGTTCCACCTTGTAACTACTGGCATCGGAAAGGCCTTGATCATTCCTGTCATCCCTTCTTCATCATCCTCAACATTATCTGCATATTTGTCTTGCAGAAACTGCATATATTGATTGCGCCTTTTCCGTGTGTTGAGGAACGCATTTTTTGTCTTCACAACCGTCTTATTTAGCTCGGTAAGCTGTTCCACCCAGATGTTGCAAATTATATTCTAATTATATACAAATTGTACAAAGTTACTTTGTATAATTTATCGTAACCATCTTATCGTAACTCAATCACGTACTTGGTTTTTAGATCGACAATGTTAAGAACTAAAAGTATAGTAGTGAGTATAGAGTGAGTTTCCACTCCCGATTCATTGAACACGCGAGCCATGATTACCATCTGACGTAGCACTGCTTTGTCCGTCGACTCGTCGATCATCAAAGTAAAGAAAGACCCCCGCATTCAACTAGATACGTTTTCGGGTAGACACAACATACCAGAATACACAGATTAATGTACTGTGTAAATGTTTACATACCTTCCACAACCTCCGCCTCTACAGACGGTGGAGGCGGCGGTGGCACCGTGGTAGCGGCGGTGGCACCGTGGTAGTGGCCCTATGACGCTCCATCTCGGCTACAAGGAACAACACAGGCGTTAGTATACAAGTGAAATTGTCTGTTGGTTCTGATTATTATGGTAATTATTATTGTCAGTACAGTGGTCTGAAACTTTTTTACAAACTTCTACACACTCAAGTAGCTACGATTCTAAATATTGCACAATTCTTTACCACATGTCTGATGTTCCATTACATAAACGCTGACTATTGTCATTTCATGTTATATACATGTATTGTTACCTTGGTAGTCGGGCCCCGCCTCGAACTGGTCGACGACCTGCGACAATATTATATCTTCCTCTTCTGCAAACAACAAGACAATCTTTAGCATATGACTTACAGTACAATACAATTGTCTCTTGCTTCTTTTCTGCTAATTAGTGTTGCAACACTCAGTACCTACGACATCGACCTACATTTTGTTTACGAACTGCACTAGAATCATCTAGTCTAGAGTATGCCTGTCCACTTAGCTAGGCCTATAGCCTACGCCTAGGCCTAGTATCCTCTTATTTCATTCAAAGTACTATTAGTACCGCTACGTAGGCCTACTAACTGTTAAGAATTAGGCATTTTCATTACATTCCTCTGCTACAAATAACAATACAATCTGTAGCTTAACACTGACAGTACAATAGTCTTTTGATAACTTTCTGCTTAATACTGTTGCAACACTCATTACCTACGACATACATCTAGGCGATGAACTGCACAACAATAATCAAGTCGAGAGTAGGCCTGGTCCACCTAGGCCTAGCTACCTAGGCCTATAACCTACGCCTAGTATCCTCTATTTTCATTCAGAGTACTATTATTACCGCCACGTAGGCTTACAAACTGTAAATAAGTAGCTATTTCCTTTCCATTAATGTTCTTTGACAGGAATACTTAGCTTTAGAGACGTCTCCCTCAACGAACAAGAAACATTTCAATACAAGTTGCCATTTCTTTGCTGATAACAAACAGCTGATTATGAAAGCGCACAGCCAACTATTGAAAGAGAAAAAGCCTTGCCAACCTATCGTTTGAAAGTAGGCGGGTACTCTTATCGCGAGTTGAAAAATAAAAATTCTTCACCAAACAATTTGCAACTTATGTACTTCGGGCATCTTTTTTTCTCAACGGCTACTAGGCTAGCCCTACGACCTGAATTTCTTGACAAAGGTAACTGCTAATTACTTCCTAATAATAACACTGCACCATAGATGTAGTGGATAATCAGGTAAACATACACTTGGACATCAATTATAACCAGTATTATCATACAAATACTGCGTTGAAATACATTAAATCAATAATAACTATGTCAAGGCGTTCACTTACCAGTTGTGTCATCCATTTTTTGCATGAAATGGCATTATTTCTTCGACATTTCTGGAAATTCATTTTTCTGGAACCCAATAAAAAATAACTTTCGATTCGAAAATACACCAAAGTTGTTGTGTTTGTTGCAGTTACAGTTAGTACACAAACCGATGGAATCACGCCAGAATCAGTACTAACACGCATATTTTGCATTCAATAATACACTCGTAATTAATCAACTCGTTAAAATATACAAACATGATCATGTGCCATTATTTCTTTTTTCACGCTGGCTAACTTTGGCGCCAATTATTAGTAGCGCCAAAACATTTTCGTCCTTTTTTGTGTTTGAAAGCTTCCTGTGACCGAACGGTATAACTAACGGACACAATGACGACATATTTGAAAAGTTTGATTCAATATTAAATATACGAGATCTCTAAATCGCAGGAAAAGATCAATCCGCAGCTTTAATACACGCCAGTGTAAAATGATGCCTATTTAATAGATTTAAACTTTTTCCATTATAATAATCAATTTTTGTTGTCCAACTCCTTTATCGACTTAAAAAACTATTTCAAATATGTAGGTGATGCTATCTAAAGGCGTTTTTTTTTCTTTTTTCCAACTTTCAAGTTTTCAAAAAAGGGACTAGAAAAAACAAGTGACTGGCCCAACAGTGACAGCCAGCAGCAGCTCAAGGCCGCGTGAGCGGTCTTGTCTTTGACATAGGAGCACAGCACTTGTTCGATGATCTGACTAGTTTTTGTATGCCTACACCGAAAATGTTTGGCTATTTCGCTGTCCGGAAACATTTTCGGAACCACGCTACAAAAGCTGTCTGAAAGTGACATGGGCAAGATATTTTCAGCAATGAAATTAGACCAATACAATTCAGAGTACACAACTCCAGTGTTCTCTTAAACCACAAAATTCGCCATCGACGTATTTCCTTTGACAGTTTTTGCATTTCTCTTGTGCATATCTGTAGTCTCGTGCCTACGCAAGTCCTTGAGGCCACCCATTGATACATTCAAAACAGTGTTGCATTAAATCCATTTTGCACTCGTGTCTGTATCACCCTTTTTAGCCCACTTTAACTCCTTTTCCCATTCGGATTTATACTTCTGTCGAAACTGACTTCGTGTGGGTGATAAAGCACGTTTCTTACTCATTGTTACACTCAGCTTAGGCCTACAAAGAATCTCAAAATATTGAATAACTCACGAAAAAGTAACACTCGCGCGAACACTCTTATAAACGAACGTTTTATAGAAGTATTCGAAGCTTTACTAACAGCACGTAATTCCATTGTGCGAGACTGTTCTTCTAAAAAATCTATCAACGATTTGTAGTCAGGAATAACAGTCGCGTGCCAGAATTCAGCCGCTAGGTTCGCTAGCTAAGCGAAAAATGACGTCACGCTAGATTCGCTAACCAAGAATATTGGAACGGAAAGATGGACGAGCGAGAAATTGTGCTGGTAGCTGCAGCGGTTATTTTAAATAGTTGCACTATTGCCGAATCATCGTCCAGTGATTCATCATCCTAGGCCTAGGTTATGGCTGGTATGGGCACTAGGATAAGCCCCCATAGAGTGTAGGCCTAGGCCCTAGGCCTAGGCCATGTGGCTGGCCGCTGGAGGTTATGTTTAGAGGTTATGATGGCCTAGACGCCTACATTTTAATATGACATGCCTAGCTTGAATCATATTTGAGCTCTCTGGCTCACCTTGAATGATTTTATTGGCCGTCTCTTTGTCAATGGAAAGTACCATGTCGACATCGTTATAGTTGACTTGCAACTCGACAATCTCCAAAATCAAATCTGACGCCATTTCTCGCGGTTGTTAGCAGGTTAGCGGTCTTCTTCTTGGCTAGAAGCGCTAGCTCAGCAACGCTAGAATACTGAACTTTGGAACGGCTCGCTAGAACATAGCCTACTTTGCTGCTTGAAATAGGAACGCTTCGCTAACATAGCGAACCTAGCGGCTGAATTCTGGCACGCGACTAACATGAGAAGATTGCTTGTTTTCAAACGCCTTTCTAGAAGAAGGGTCGAGATTAGCTAACAACAAATAGAGCAACAGAAAATCAACTAAGTCGGTAATGCGTAATGCTTTCAAAGCTTCAACTGAATTGCGATGAATTTTGAGAAAACTTTGGCAACTTTCAAGAGACGTGGATTTTAGCGAAACAAATTCCAAAATCTGCTGAACGTACAAGCGGTCTAAAAGTATTTTGTTCTCATAACGTGAGATCAATGCATTTAAGGCAAGGGAATAGCTTTCATCATAAATTTGAAATTCAGAAATTATTGCGAGAGTTTGTTCAGACAACAAGCATTTGGGGTAATGGTAATGAAGCTTTTGCACATTGCTTAATGAGACTCATTGCACTCTAGACGTACTGTCGTTCGTGCATGTCGTGTTTTTTGCTGACTTTATGTCAGACTCATTTCTCGGCTTTGTGACTATCCTGTTCTTATTCCTATATCTACTTCCTTCATCTTGCTATGCTATTATACTCCTAACTATACTATCCCCAGCGCTGGTTATAATTACAGCAAGTGTCGAGTCATCTGCGTCACCTGTTCACGACGTCATCCACCAACGCTTCTCGCCGCAATGCAAGTCCAATTGCTCTCCTCTCTAATGTACCTCTCCCAACAAAAAAATACAGTTCATTGCTGCTCTCCTGGGCAACCACCCAGTACAAATTTGGTCCTCCAAAGGCTGTTTGTCAGTTCAATTTATCAGTTCGACTCTCCTCTAGTGCAAATTATTCTCGCTGATAATTTGTATTCTCAGTCACGATTATTCTCGCTGCTTTCTGTGTTTGTTAAACTTACCGGCCTATCTATAGTAAGCATTGCTGAATGGTTTCACCCTAGCTCTGGGCCGCTTCTCTCTGATTTGCCTCACGATTACTCTCGTTGTACTTCTGTCATATCGAGGGTAGTATTTTTCTCTCGTGTTTGCTCTGTATTCCACTCTGTAATTCGATTACTCCTGTTGTTTCTTGTATTGTTTATTGTATTTTCTTATCCATTATGGAAGCTGAACAAAAACTTCTTGTCTCTCGCCGTCAGAATATATTCACTAGTGCGCAACGCAACGCGTAACGCACGAACTCATAAGTATGTCAAGGTCGATGCACTTGCAACAGGAGTTTCCTCAGGGCCCTCTCGTGTTGGGCAGCTTGGAAGACACGAACACATTCACCTTTTAACAAGTTGATGGCCCACATTTTGTCCACATTGTCAGTTATTATAATCAGCTTGAACCGTGGGTCCACTGCCATTGCCAAGACATTATTTGATCCCGTTTATAGTTGGGAAAACGAGTTTTTAGTTTCCTGTCTATATTCTGTGCAAATGTAATGCTACGTTTTTCAGAACTTGCATTGCTGACAAACGCTAAGATTGTATTTTCCATGCAGCAGATTAAAGTGAGTAAGTAAGTAAGTTTTATTTCCAGATCAATATAGCATATTACATTGTATACAGTACACTTTGTGATGACCCCTAAGTTTAATTGTCTGTGATGATAAGTAGCAATTTTCTTACCCTAAACAAATAAACTTTTTTGTTGAGGTGTTTGGAAAGGTGCATTTGCTGTATGAATGAAACAGGATGCAGTTGGGAGATATTCTCTCACAATTAGACTAAAAAGACTAAAATTAATCTAAACAAATAATATTATAAACAAATAAGACAAAATGTAAGACATAAGACACAAGACAAAAAAAATGGGCCTACCATAAATATCTTACTTAGCCTATTTACAATAGGTCAATATTATTAAGAGGATTATTATTATTATTAAGGAATGATCATTGACCTTGCAGGTTACTCCTCAGAACACACCTCGCGTGTTGCTCTATCTATCGGCTCAATAATGTGAATGGCTGCTTCTGCCAACATCCAATCTGCATTAGTTAAGTTATCGATATTTGAAGTTCCTTCAGCGAGCTCTGAGGAAATGACCCTTCTCTGTTCAACTAAGCGGTTCAACATTGCAAATTGACTGTTCCACCTAGTATCCACATCCGGTATTAGAGAGTGCGATGGCAAATTGAAAAGTCATTGGCAGGCTTCCAGACGATTCAAAGCGGAAGAGCTACGTTTATAGTGCCCTACAATTGGACGGGCTTTTTTGCACATATTGGCAAATCCTACAACTTCATTTAGTGCATCCACAATTACTAACTGTAGGCTGTGTACAAAGCACTGTACTCTGACCTACTTAAAGTTAGAGAACAATATTAGGACATATTAGAATTCCATTCTTCAAACTAAATAACAAAATATCATACTAATAATTAATTTATATTAATAAATAAATTAATACTAGTAAATAATAATAAACAAATAATAATATATTGAATGAAATGAATGAAAATAAATAATAATATTTGATTTGATTTGAGTATGTAGTAACTCCATTTCCACACAGATGGCGGCACCTACTGAAGGATCAAAATCCCGCCTTTCTATCGATACCCACGTGGCATTTGGAACCCAAAGACTTGAAACTTTGTTGCACTGCTGAGCGCTTAATGGTGGATGGTATCTTTAATAGCTCGCATTTCGTTTCTTCACCAAAGACTCCATTGTGTACTAGAACCAAGTCATTCTGGATGTCGCACAACCTAGATGAAACCTTGTGCGCATATGGGTATGTTGACCCCTCCAAAACGGTTATGGTTTCAATGATTGAGCTACAGTGCTCGGTAAGAAATATAGCCGAGCATTGGATAATGGCAACCTCTTCTGCGGTCAACTTCTTGAAGTACTCGAGTACTCGATGGCACTTCCTCCTTCGTCCACATCTTTTAGGTACTCCGCCAGGTCCACTATGTAATGTGTCTATGGAGAGAATGATATTCAAGGAGGGTAATGATCGATAACGGGGAGAGTTCTTGATAGGTTAGATAACACAAAGCGGGTATTTATAGAGAAACAGCACTTTAATAACTGCACGCACAAGATACAACTATTCGGTCAGCAGGCCGCGCCTCGACTAACCCTCCATCTAGGGGTGCAGGGTGCTCAAGG
Organism: Isoperla grammatica; assembly: GCA_945910005.1. Lineage (NCBI taxonomy): Eukaryota > Metazoa > Arthropoda > Insecta > Plecoptera > Perlodidae > Isoperla > Isoperla grammatica. The sequence continues at coordinate 10,274,478 of OX246740.1, read as the reverse complement.
CCGCAGCCCTCCCCTCCCCTGGCGGGGGTGAGGCAGCTGTCACACTACAACTAGGTACTCTGCTATGTATTTGGTGGAATGACACCATGAATGTCATCTGGTCATGACGGGCAGGAAACAAAACTGCTTTTTTCTCCCCATTCGGGTACTTGGATTTTGGGTAGGAAATGTAGTGAAGCTTTCGCTTACGCGTATTTAAAAACACAGATTTGGTGTTTTGTTGTTGCAAGTTGCAATCTGGTGGATCTTTTGAGTACCTGTAACAGTTTTTAGGTTGGCTGGTATAAGGCTTTCGGATCTCTTCACATCCTCGGGTGTTACAAAAAATAACTTGATGTTTGAATCGGTATTTGCAGACAATAAGTCATACAGACTCTTGGCATCAGGAATGTCTATGTCATGCGCGACATGACCATCAGCGGTTCGCTTTATAGCAGCCCCTATACCATCAACTGCACCTTTGCCATGGCCCGCTTCAAAAAACGACCATGTACTGCACTCAAAACCATAATAAACAATTTTTTTAGAGAAGAGATAAAAGTTTTTTTCCTGGCGGTATTGGGATGAAGGACTGTCGGAGAAGAAGTGGAGGCATTTCACTTCAGGAGCCTTTTCTTGTAACATTAATGACAGGTCCTAGATGAGCCCAAATTGCTCCCGGGCCATGATCTGGTGAAGATGATATGGAGCAAAATGAGACGCAAGGCTCCTGCCCAATGTAGAGAAGGCCCGTGTGAAGTGTAGCTTGTTGTCTTGAAGCTTCAAAATGGTAGCTTTGTACTTCTTCACTCAACTTACATGAGCAGTTCTCCGAAAAGTCAATGTGGAGAATAGCATGGTTTGGCCATAATGAGTTTTTTTAGCATATTGAATGCAATATTTTGCTGCTTTATATTAAAAATATGCCGCTTAAAGTGAATCATTTCGTTGTTAAAGAGATCTACAATAATTATACAGAACCTTCTTTTTGAATTTTTTTTGTGTACTTTGATTCGTACACAATCTTAGTTCCCCCTTTTAATTTCTCCTTCTGTTCACTAACTAAATCCCATTGCCACCACACCGTTTCCATACCAGGATCTTGCGCAGAAGATAAAGGAACTTTCCGGTTCAGACAAGTAGCACATGTATTGTACATGCAACTGGAGTTACGTTTGTCACAAACTATCAGCCCTGCGATATCATGGCAATTTTTGGTGTGAATTTGTTTTAGATCATGGAGTTTGGCTGCTTTCAGCTCAATAGTGTTATGTATCTTGCATAAACAAGTGTCCCGGTCAACTGCACTAGGCTTTAAAACAAAGAAATGGTGGCATCGAGTGAACGTGGTATACTATTGCCTTCTTGCTTGATGAACGTTTTATACAAGTGTTTCATCGATGCAACAAGGTACCTTTTCTGTTTTTTAACCTTCCCCCTTGTCACAGTTTCTTTTGTGCCAGCAGTAGCTCTGCTCACTTCATCAGTTATAAAGAAATCTTGCACCAGTTTTTTTTGGTGTTCCGTTTTCTTTTTTAAAGGGGTTCTCACCCGCTAGATTTATTTTTTACCATATGATCTACTGCACCACACCAATCGATAATGAACCATTAAACATCGTAAGTTGAAACCTGTGAATTGTTATTAATTAATGAAATTTCTGATTAACTGCCGCGGCGACTGTTGGTGTCAGCCGGCTTTTGGTGCGAGTGTACTCGAAGCGATATATCTAGACGGCCTTGGTGTACTCCATTCGACACCGCATAGCAGACCGCGTTCATTGTGCATGCGTTGACTATTTCCCCTCCCAATACTACTACTCTCTCTCTCACTCTCTCTCTCTCTCTCGCTTGGCTTACTTGACACCAACTCGACAGTCGACACCCGCCGACTCGACGTGCACAGCAACGCACAGCAACGCTCAAAACGAAATGGAGCACCCGATTACACATCTTTATTTTGTACCTGAACGGAAGCTCCGATTACAAAACCAAAATATACTAAATACGCAGAAAAGAAAGACGCAGCGAAAAGTATTACATCATTTTTTTTTTGGAGCAGAATCCTCCAAGGTCCCAAGGCATACAGGTCGTCCCAATGCTATTTCTTATGGGAGATTTTCGCCGATGGGACCTAGCTCGAAAATCACTAACTTTGATATTTTTTCCCCGGGTTATGGTGAACCCGATTTCTTTTCATTAAGTCGCTAATTTCATAGCTAATCAGCCTTAGTTAAACATATTTTTTTGGTGTAGCGGGTGAGAACCCCTTTAAGGCCATTATTCGTGTGCGCTGAGAAAGACCAAGTGCACGACCAGCCCTTGCCTGTAGCTTATGCTGCTTAACAACTTTGCCAACCATTATTTCTGCAAGTGTTTTTGTTTCTTGGCTCTGTTAGCATCCTTGCTTTGAAAGGTATCTTTTATCGACTCTAGCACCGAATTGCTGAATACTAGCGCACGTCGAAGTTTATGACATTTTTTCCCTGCGATGCTCCTCAGCCCCGATTCCAGAAGTAGTTTATCCATTTTGGAACGAGGCGTAAGTTTCGATTGTAAATATATGAGGTAAAATACATTTAATAGTTTTTTAAAGTTAACTGACATATAATTGTAATAAATTAAATAATGAGCACTGTATCTCATATTTTAACAAAATTGTCATACTTAAAGTAACTTAAATTGCTATGTGGGACACACATTTTCTTACGTTTTGAACATATATACATTTAAAATTTAGTATAACTATACCATATTGTTTACTAACTATATTTTATGATTCAAATTAATTTATTATATCACACTTAATAATTTGGTACACACATAATTAAATTCAAATCAAAATCTTAGATGTCATGCGATTGCAAAGTTCAAAGCACTAGTTTGTCGTTATTTTAGAAAATGACCCAGCCGTTTCATCCCGCTATCACTTAAAGATATCGGTCTCTTCTCCTTGTTGAGCTGCCAGACTGGCGGAGTCCCCCTCTACCCCGCCACGCGCTCGCGCAGCTACTGGTGCAATCTAATTTATGGCCGATTACTGTCAGACCCTTGTCAATGCATTGAATGCCCTTCCGTCGTAGTGTTTGTCTTCACTTACAGCGCTAAAACACAACATTGCACCATCTATCGCTACCACAAGGAGTAGAATGGATGTACCATGAAATTAAATACACAAGTCAAGTTAAACCAAATCCCATCTTTGATTTATTAACGTACTCATTACTCATACATGAGCAATAGCCAATAAGAATTAAATCACTCCAGTAAGCTGAATATAAAACAACTCTAAACCTGAAACTTCTCAGTTAAATTATAGAGTAACAATGTCAACAAAATAAGAATCGATAGTGCTTTGCTTAGATGACTGAAGTCTGTTATTCATTAAAAACAGATCTTAATAATAAATGAACTGAGAATGACATCTTCTACATTTTCTCGACTTTAAACAAACATACGCAGTTGATTCAATTACTGGTAAGCTTCAGCTGGAGTGGGGGGCACAACGACGTCTACATCACCGTCCACTTCGTCTTGATCAGAATTGTCAGCGCATTGTTGTTGCTGAACAATGTCATCGATTGTTAACATTTACAATAGAACTAACAAAAATTTCATCACATTACGTGTAGACCTAAATCAACACCATCCATGATAATAATGAATGATGATAATATAAAAGTGGGTAACAATTTGCAATAACAATTGTTGTCAAAAATAAGAAAAGGAAAAACTTACTTGGCAAGATTGTACCTCCGTGATATCATGACATTATTTCTACTGTATTCCATTTACACTTTTCTTCAGTTCAATCAGTAGTTTGTCATAATTGTTTATATCATTTCCTTTAGCCACTAATGCATCAGCAGTGTGCTTCAAAGTTCCCCCCAGCCCATCAGTTGCTCCTTTTCCATGCCCTGCTTCACTATAATTCCATGTTATTTCTTGGGTAGACGAAAAAACCGAAGGTATGTACGTGGCCAACAGATGGAACATTTTTTGGTTACGGTACTGGGTATTAGGCATATCACTGACAAAATGAATTGTTCTTAAAGTTGGAACAAGGTTTGTAACAATTTTCAAAACAGGTTTCATGTGACAGCAAATGACAATGGGCCCATGTTTTAAGCTGTCTGACAAAGTACATATAGCTTTTGATTGTGTTACACTAGAAGATTTGGATCCGTAGTAAACCATTAATGTGTGTATGCTCACCTGTTGTCTCGAACTGCCAAAATGAAATGCTTGTATTTCATTGGAGTATTTACAATTGTAATTTTCTGAAAAGTCGATATGAACCACTAGGTACTTCATCAGCTCTCAGATCATCTTTCAATTTGCTCATTTCTCGTTGATGATGGATGATTTTGCTGACATGACTCATGTAAGGTACTTTGGCATAAGAGAAAGTAATTCCTGAGTCAAGTCTATAGCAAAACACTATTATGTCTTTATAGTTTTTTTTTTTTTACATCCTTTGGTGTTCCTTTTACTACAATCTTCACGGTTTTGTTAGTCACTTTTCATAAGAGACAGTGTCCTGTTCATTGTAATCTAAGAAATGTATTTCTTCATTTTTGCATTCATTGCATTGTCTCTCTAGGTATTTTTCAACGTTGCCTTGAATTACTTTAGGACAACACAAATTTTTCCAAATTTCATCTGGACTGTTCTCGGAAATAATGTTCAGCCGTTTTAGTTTTGATACCAGCAGCATCATATTTTCGTGAAAAGTACACAAACAGGTATCTCGCACACTTACCTTACGCTGGACACACCAGAACGGACGCAGCTTGCAGAACGTCGACAGCGTGCTCGAAGAATCATCTTCTAGGAGGATTTTTATATCTTCTTTTATCTTTGCCATGTTGGACCGACATTTGACCCCTCCGATCTCACTTTTGAAGGTCTTTAACCGAATGTTTTTCACTTCCTTATACATCTTGTCATTTTTTTACAATTTTACCAGCAATGATTTTAAGAAAATTTCTCCTTGAATCTTTCTTGCCAGAAATCTTCACTTAGTTATCCTCCAGTTGACAAATCAGTGTCTCACCAAGAACTTCTCTCCTTTTAACAGGACTAGGTAGTAGGTATCTTTAACCCTTTAGTAGAGGTGTTTGAAAATGATTTGATTTTTTCAAAAAAATCGTTTTATTCTAAACCAAAATGTGGTGTTATTTCGGTGTTATTTTTATAATGGAAATGGAGAAATCAGGCAGTTTCAAAGCAACGGAAATTTTCAACCGCTTCACACCGCTTTATTTTGAGCTTAGAAATTAAGACATTACATTTAAGATGGTATGGAAATTAAGTCATTACTTTAATCAAATGCAATCATGGTGAGGATTTCAGCATTGGCTGGGGTTAGGTTCCTCCTTCTATCGCTAACAACCAAGCTGTAGGTTGAGAATGATCTCTCAGAATCTACGTTGGGCACGAAACCCAAACGCATTTCAGTGCTCCTTGTGCATACGAGGCGTGGCTTTCCTTGAGGCTGCAGAGTATGTCGACAACATTCACATCTGAGCAACTGCTTTTCCGAAGTTCTTCTTTTACAGTGGCAATAAACACTGCACGACCTCCTAGAAAGGCTTGCGAATCAATGTTTTTCAGAAACGGGGCATCCCTCTTGTAGCTCTTAAACGCTTTTAGCTGCTGGTTGTTTTAGTTGCTTTTGTTGTAGTCATTGATATATAAAACACCAATAACACAATAAAGAACAGAAAAGTAAATGGAAACATACTTAAAACTATGATTGGTCTTTATAGTGTCTTTGTCTTGATGACTGATTATTGATTAGAAAAATAAGTAATTATCCACTGTGGCAACAAAGTATTTATTTACACACGATGAATATTTATTAACGAAACACGCGCGTTGGTGACCATTCGCACGGTCAGTAGGGTTGGGGTTGCAACAGTCGTCTGGAGCAAAACTTGACATGTAATGCCGCACCTGTTCCCAGTCTGTCATTGCTTCTTGCTGTGTTGGTACTAGGGCTGTGCGAGCAGCGATTTTTTGAAATCGAGCGAGTTCGAGCAGAAATCAGAATTTCTGCTTGAATTTCGAGCGAGATTCGAGATCGAGCAAGAATTGAGATCGAGCGAGACTCGAGATTAAAATCGAGCAAGTTCTGAGATCGAGCGAGATTAGTAAAAAAAAAAAAAAAAAAAAAAAAAAAAAAAGCAGCTTAATATCGGAAATTAATGGGTATTGGTTAATGATTGGGTAAATGGGCATAGAACGGGAAAACACCAACTGATAACTGAAAATAAAACAATGTTATAATTTTTTTAATGGTAGGCTGGCTTGCACAATTGCCACAAGCTCATAATTAAATTGTGCCTATGCCCTACACCAGTTTTTTATTCAAGTAAACGAAAACGTTCATACAAAAACAAAATATTGCATGTAGGGCCCAACTCTGAAAAATAAAAAACACACTTTATAGCACCAGAATAATTTAGGGCCTACCCTTTGAAAAAAGTCAATAAAATAATCACTACTTAGTAATTACATGATTGTATTAGAATATGTATTTGTACAAATAAAGTAGGTATAGGCCTATATAGCCTAAGTCTAGTCATATATTGCCAATTTACTTCAATCAGTCAATATACTCTTTCTTTGGTCAGTCTCATTAATACAATAATAAGCGTACTAATTATTAAAAATAAAATATCGTATGTCTTTACTCTACAGACCTACAGCCTAAATCTACTAATGAATTCGCAATTTACTTCAATCACTAATCACTAATCAGTAATCAGTCAATATTCTCAGTATATTTTAACCTGAATCTTTATATCACTAATCAGTGCAACATAATATAACATAACTATTAACTAAGGATGACTAACAGGCAGGATATTCTGTAGCAAATTAGTCTTAATTCCACTATTCCAGTCTCATTATAAAAAGTGTAGGTCACAAATCAAATCATAAACAAAACAAACCATTATTATTGTATCTTTGGAATTGGCAACCCACCCTATCAATCTATGTATTATGTTACATGTAATGTAAAATATACCAAAACTGTAGCATATGTCAACATCAATACATATGTAATATGTTATTGCCTGGCATTGCTATGCCAAAACTCAGACTGGGCGTTATAGGTATATTAAATATTGATGTTAGCATGCAAGAAGCAAAGCTGGTCCACTCTTTCAGGATCAAGGCATTCCCGCCTTGTGGTAACAATATTTCCACTCGTAGAGAAGAGACGCTCGCTGGCAACCTGTGATGCAGGAATACCTAAAAACTTACGGGCTACATCCTTCAGTGTGGGGTATTTCAAACTATTTAGTTTCCACCAGTCAAATGGACTGTCTGTCCTCGGAATAGGATTTGATGTTATGTATCCTTTTATTTCATTAGCGATGGCATTTTCTTGATCATCTTCACTTGAGTGGGCTACGCGCTCTTTCAAGGATTCGAAGTCTTCCCATAAGGAAGTAGACTTCGAGCTAGATGGCCCTGCAACAGGGTCTTGCACGAGTGTAGGAAGATCGAGTTGGTTCTCTTTTACTTTTTGTTGGACATGTTTGCATTCTATTGACAATAGATTTATTGCCCATAACTTGTCAAATTCTTCCGTAAACAGCAACAGCTTGAAACGTGGGTCCACAACCATTGACAGCATATTTACAACATTTCGCTTGTAGTTAGGGAACCTAGCTTTTAATTTGCGGTCAATACTTCGCGCAAATGTAATCCCATGCTTGTCAGCGTTGGTAGCTGTACTGGTAATGAATGACAAGATTTTCTTCTCGATGCAATGGAGGAGAGGAATTATCATCGACCTAGTTGGATACTCTTCAGAGCACACCTCACGTGTTGCTCTGTCCAATGGCTCAAGCACATCGATTGATCCCTCGGCCAGCATCCACTCAGAGTTCGTCAGGTTGTCGATGTTCCTTGAACCATCCGCTAACTCAGCAGAAATGGCCGGTCTCTGCTCGACTAGCCGTTGCAACATTGCATACTGGCTGTTCCAGCGTGTGTCGACGTCCTGGATCAAGGAATGTGCAGGTAGATGAAGAGCCAGTTGGCAGGCTTCTAGACGATTCAATGCAGACGAACTGCGTTTGTAGTGTCCTACGATTGCACGTCCTTTTTTGCAGACGTTTACAAACCCAGCTACCTCTTGCAGTGCATCGACAATGACCAATTGCAGAGTATGTGCAAAGCATTGGACTGGTTCCCAATCCGATCTACATTAAAATTTAAAATAAGTTAAAGTTAAGTAGTTAAGAATTAAGATATTTAAGTATTTTCAGATAAGAATGCCAAACCTCCTCAGGTACTGCCTAACAACCTACCTGTTGATGGCTGCTTGTATGTTTTTAGCATTGTCTGAAACGACATATATTGGGATAGTAGTATGGTCATCGATTCCCCATTCAGTCACCAAAGACTTTAGTTTGGCAAGTAGATGTTCGGCTGTATGGGTACCTGGCAGGTGGCTGTTTGCCAAAACAATGTGAACCGCTTCAAAATCTTTACTGATATAGTGGGCTGTCAGCGAAATATATCCCTGGTTGGCCCGGCTTGTCCAACCATCAGTAGTAAGTGCTATTGAAGCCAATCCTTGTTCTTGGTGCAAGTTAATGGTGTCTTTTACCTGAACCTTGACTTTATTATATAATGCAGGAATTATCTGCCTCGAAAAGGTCGTCCTGCTGGGCATGTCATATCTTGGCTCGGCAATCTAAATTTAAAACATTACAACTTGTACTTATAAAGTTGTAGGGGTACTACTACTATTAAATTATCGTTCAACTCACAATTTGCATTTAACACAGTAGGATTGGTTGATAAATACATATTTGGTTTTACGTGTCATTGATGCCTTGCGCTAACCAAGACAATGTTAATAGTAGGCTGTTACCTGGCATGCTTAGTTATTGCTTAGCCGATGGCGATTGCTCACCTTCATCAGATTTTTAAATCCCTTGTCAGACACAAGAGAGTAAGGTTGGTAATCTACTGCCATCATTGTACCAATGGCTTGGGTAAGAGCTAATGCCCTGGTACTCTTAGGGTCGAGTCTCGTTTGTTTATTAAATAGGGAAACAATATCCGGTTGGTTCTTAGGTTTTTGTTTTGAGTTTGCCTGTTTTTTCTTATCCTCCAAATACCGCCCATAAATTGCAGCATGGGACGATAAATGGCGGATAAGGCCGGTAGTGGTCCCAGTTTTACCAGTTGGTATAACTTTCCGACAGCATTTACACGTCCCCCCTACATCACTCTTTGTATAGTATTTCCATACTACACTGCCGGAAATTTGGTTATCAGGTCCTTTATTATTTGGCCGCCTTCCTTGGTGGCCCAAGGTTACTGTTTCATCATCATCGTCCATCAAATCAAGATCATCACACATCTCTTCTTCAACCATTTCCCGTAAATCCATACCAATTCTATATCTAGCCTACTGGAAAAAACATTTAAACAATGATTTATTTTATGTGACTGACGATATCCAAATAGTAGTTTTGTTTCACAACTTGCCTAAGTTCCAATTAGGCCTAAACCTAGCTAAACGTCTACATGGTCTAGCCTTATGTCAATGTAGGTAGGCACTAGGCCCCAAATCATGATGTAAAATGACAGGTTTAGCATTTCTCAAACACGCAGGCGCTACTAGCCTAGGGAGGTAGGGAGCCTCAATGAGGTTTGATATTTCTACACAAAGTAATAATAAAAAATTAAAAAGTAAACACACAGTTGAATTAGCAAATGCTTTATTTCCACAAAACAATGTATAATGTGCATAGGGCATAGGCCCCTACATATTACCCTTGGCCTTAGGCAAGGGTTAAGGCAATAATTTAATTTCAAAGTTGCAGCGTACGTAGACCTAGGCACCTAGGCCCCAAATCATGATGTGAAATTACAGGTTTGGTACTTCTTATTCTCATACACGTTGGCCCTACTAGCCTAGGCCTCAAGAATAAAAAGTGAACACACGAATGAATTAATGCTTTATTTCCACAAAACAATGTATCATTTGCGTAGAGCATAGGCCCTTACATGGTAGGCCTACACTTAGGAAAGCGTTTAGGCAAAAGTTTAACCTCAAAGTTGCAGTACTAGGCCTAGGCATTGTGCAGTAATTTGTCAAAATAACCCGAGTGTAAGGTTATAAGTTAGTTGAGTATACACAAGTTCCCAAACATAATAATAGAATAGGTAGCCTATGATGAATGCTTTATATGGGTTTGTTGATGGGCCCGCATATTAATCTACTTACTTTCTTGAGTGCTCGCTGTCTTCACGTTGACGTTTCCATGACGTTTCGGATTCGTTCGATGTCAAGTATTTTCTGCTCACGAAACACACACGGAAGCACGCACGCACACCAACGTTGACAATTTACACACAGGCGATGATAACTTATTTGGCCTCGTTATTGTGATATTTAATCATACATGACATATTCCTATTTTATAATAAACAAATTAAGTATTTAGCATTTACTATTTAATGCCACCGAGATAGTCGTATTGATTTTAGAATGTGGTTTTTCACCGTTTTTGTCTGCGGTAAAGGTTATATTTTTATGCCGAAACAGTGGTCATAATGCTGAGCGACAGTGCTGCGATCCTTTGGTTCGTGGGTGAATCTCAAGCGTTCTCATCGGTTGGATGCTCTCTCTCGGAAGTGAACTAAACCACGCGACGCGGTTTGCCATCGCTAATCGTCACTGTTGTCTCAAATCACAATGAAGTAGTGGATTGTGAATTTCTGTTATGCGCCGTGCAAAGGATTTATTGTAGTACTTTTCCTACATAGTAAATAAAACATAAAACTGCGGTTAAAATTAGGCCTATAAATTCGCGAAGTTGGCGGTGAAGTAGGCCTATAGGCCATCCCATGGCCTAGCCTAGAATTAGGTAGATTTGAGGCCTAGGCCTACTAGGCCTATCACTTCAAATGTTGATTGATGAAATTGATTCGGTCTTCTTCTTCGAAAATAACAAAACAATTACAGTTTACTCAAAAATTAGTACCTCGATTCCAATCTCGTGACTCGAAATTCCCGAGACCCGAATTTTTCGAGACTCGAATTTTCGAGATCGTCTGGTGACAATTCGAGCGAGCGTCGAGCAGACATTCCTGCTCGACGCTCGCTCGAAATATCGAGTCTCGCACAGCCCTAGTTGGTACTATTGGCTTTGATTCGTAGTTATCTGCGTCCTCATCATCACTGTTGACTTGATCCGGATGCTCAGAATCGTAGATCTCGTCAATTGTCTGCGTCTCGCAAACGGGAATATCGTGGTCTCTAGCCGCGTAATCATTAAAAGTCACACCCTCGGCCATCTCGTTCCACCGATCTGCGTCACACGCGGGTAGCATGTAATCTACATTTTCCTCGCCTTCACTGTCATTATCGTCATTATCAGAGTCGGTATTGACCACAGCTTCATCAGCGCGATGATCGACTGCCGAAACCCAGATTTTTCAAAACAATGTGCAATTGTTTGAGGGGTGACAAGTGCCCACGATGCCACTAGTATGTGCATTGCCTCGAGTACTTCTAAAAGAGGCTTGCGATCCATCGCTTCACCTTCGTCTTCATCTTCGTCTTCGCCTGCAGCAAGGGCCTCGGCTCTGGCCATCTGCCTTTCCACTTTTGACAATATTTTGCGCGTTAACTGTTTGCGGTCGTGAACTTTGACATTTTAATAATGCCTTGGTCAAAGGGCTGAAGGCGGCTGGTACAGTTTGGCGGGAAAAAAACTACCTTTATGTTCGGCAAATAGGACGTGTCGTGTTTGTGGGATGGGCCGTCTCAGTTATCAACCAGCAACAAGATTTTTCGGTTCTGTGCCCCCATTTTGCAGTCCAACCCCCGCAAATATTTTTCCGAAATAGTCGCAGTAACACACGCTTTAGGATTTGCTAAATATTTGCAGGGAAGCGTCCTGACACCCCTAAAACATCTAGGGTTCTGAGACTATTTATAAAAACGAATGTATGTGTGTATGTCCCAACCCCTCCCCCTCACCCCCCCACCACCACTGAGACACTAATATGCAATAATGCTTTCCTAAAACATTCATCTGCCTGCAATAAAATTTTGGTGAGTTAGTGTATGCACTCCCGCTAAGGTTTCTGAATGACTACCACCCCCCACCCCCCCCCACCCCCACTGTGACACCAACATGCAATAATGCTTTTCTAAACCATTCAGCCGATTGCAATACAATTTTGGTGAGTTAGTGTATGCACACCCGCAAAGGTTTCTGAATTATTGCAACCCCCTCCCAGCCCCCCTCACCCCCCACCCCCACTGAGACACCAATATGCAACTAATAATGCTTTCCTAAACCACTCATCTGACTGCAATACAATTTTGGTGAGTTAGTATGTACGCCTGCTAAGGTTTCTGAATAATTACAACCCCCCAACCCCCCTCACCCCCACTGAGCCACCAACATGCAATAATGCGTTCTATTATTACTCATCTGATTGCTAAAAACTTTGGTGAGTTATTGTGCGCACGCCCGCAAGGGTTTCTGAATAAGTGCAACCGCCCCCCCCCCCCCCCCTTGTGTTCCACCAGATGGAAAAATATATTGTGTGTCAAAAAGCACTTCAATAAACAGAATTAAAACATAAACACTTGATTTCTTTCAGTGGCATTGCAACGCATGCCGGGTTTGCTAGTCATTAAATATGAACAAGGCATCCTGATGTTCAACCCAGCGAGTCTCAGAAAATTTCAAAAGGTGTGTTCTTTTTGCATTTTCGTTCTTCTCTCTCACCATTCGCTTCAGCAGAGCTTCGCGTTTGGCAGACACGCGGAAAAATGAAATTATTTCCTTGACTGTCCCAATGCAGTTTCGATTGATAGGGATATTGCATGAATGGGATAGTGCCGGTTCAAAGAATGATTCGCGCAGTGTACGTACAGTACTGACGGATATTTTTCTTTCACTACCGCCTGGCAGCCATTGAAACAACCACTCATTGTTGCCGCACCATCGTATCCTTGCCCCCTCATGTTTCGGGGACTAGGCCCAACTTGTTGAATATTGTGAATCAGTATTGTAGCCAACGCAGAACCTCTGAGATCATACACAGGAACGAACTTGAGGAAATCTTCACGAAGTACAAAGTTTGAGTTCAGCTCATCGTGATGCACGTATGAACACAAATGGAATATATTCTATTCCTGACACATCAGTGGTTTCATCTGCAAGAACACTAAAAACTCCTGCTTTGTTCACTCGGGCTACCGACTTGTTTACAATCACGTGTTCACATCCTTCAATTACAGTTTTCTGAATTTGTGGACTGATATATGTGGCATTTAAAGCGCTATTCTCAAGATGATATCCCCGCTTTTAATGCGATATCACAACAGAGCACGGAAATTTCCATCGTTCTCTGTTGGTTCATTTACTGCAAGGGGTCCAGAGTCGTTGTGACCTCGCAAGGCAATCCCCTGTCTACCATAAAGAATTATGGTTTTTATGATAGGCGTTAGGTTTTTACGGTTCTCGTCTATTTGCGATTTTCGGGCTAAATCAATTAGTACATCGACGCTAGCTCAATTCTTTTCTCGTGCACAGCAACAAGGTTAACTGCGTAAGTTGCACACTTTGTATGGTAAACTGTGGATTCATGACGCCTAAACTCTTCTTCGGCTTTTTTTCCAACGTTGATGCGGACGGGTCACTAATGCTCCCAAGCGTTGGTGGTCACCTTTTCCCACGTCCGAATTAAAATTTAAAAACAAATCGCACATTTGGCAAAACGCTCCCTCCTTTACTTCCGAATATGAAAGCCACGGAAATTCTACCAACCACGACCTTTGAAATTTCAAATTTCTTAATGCGACAGGAAATTTATAAGACTCAGGTGACGACCAAGCGGTTTTCAGTAGCGAATATTTAAATTCGTCGGATACATTACTTTTAGCATCCACGTAATTACCAATGTCAAGTAAATGACCCGCATTACTTTCATTTGTTTCACATTCTTTATTACAACTTCCCTCTGAAGAGCTGCTTCTCTCCCACTCATTAAGATCTGTTTAAATGTTATTATCGTCTCTTGTTGTGGTGACTTTGGCACCATCTGTATCAACGACAGTCACATGGTCTAATTTTTGCCTTTTTTGTTGTTGAAAAAGTCACTTATTTTACTATTTTTCCCCCTATTCATGTTGAAATAGTATCACATCACATTCTATCTCATGATCACACATATGTACACACTAGAAGAAAATACTATAATACATATGCCGCTGCCCGTCTGGGCCCGGGGAAGAATAGGCCCAGAGTGACTCTGCTAGTCGTAAGAGGCGACGAAAGGAGACCCTGTCCCTACCCCCCACTGTGCCCCCCTGTGCTCACACTCCCATGTTGTATCTTTTCTGAGTTTTCTTGACGTGCAAACTTTGCATGCCCTTGTCGGTCTTGATTTAGTGGTGGGGGAGATCTTCCTGGGAAAATGTCCCCATGTACTACTCTGCAACCGTAGGGGAGTGTCACCGTTTGATGGCCAACCTCGTTTGGCATAGTTTGGCAGAAATGAAGTTGCCAATATCTGGTCCACTAGATTCAGCCTAAAATCTGGGTAATGTAGTTTCTTATCATTATCTGTAGAATATATCACAAAGGAATTGTAGATGGCCATGTCAAGGTGTTCGCGCCATATTTCAATGTCGCTCGTTTATTTCCGGTGTTTTGACTAGGGTAGTCCATTACGTCAGTTCTCTGGCTTATCGTTGTAATATCCCCTGTCTGTTGTCAGTCTTGTCCCAGTCTTGTCTCTGTCGTGTCGTACCTCGGTTGCACTCTAGACGTTACTGTCGTTCGTGCGTGTCGTGTTTTTCGCTGACTTCATGTCAGACTCTCATTTCTCGGCTTTGTGACTATCCTGTTCTTATTCCTGTTCTGTTCTTATCTACTTCCTTCATCTTGCTATGCTTTTATACTCCTAACTATACTATCCCCAGCTCCGGTTATAATTACAGCAAGTGTGGAGTCATCTGCGTCACCTGTTTACCACGTCATCCACCGAAGCTTCTCGCCGCTTCGGGCCGGCTGTTTATCAGTTCAATTTATCAGTTCGACTCTCCTCTAGTGCAAATTATTCTCGCTGATAATTTGTATTCTCAGTCACGATTAGTCTCGCTGCTTTCCGTGTTTGTTTAACTTACCGGCCTATCTATAGTAAGCATTGCTGAATGGTTTCACCCTAGCTCTGGGCCGCTTCTCTCTGATTTGCCTCACAATTACTCTCGTTGTACTTCTGTCATAACAAGGGTAGTATTTTTCTCTCGTGTTTGCTCTGTATTCCACTCTGTAATTAGATTACCCCTGTTGTTTCTCGTATTGTTTATTGTATTTTCTTATCCATTATGGAAGCTGAACAAAAACTTCTTGTCTCTCGCCGTCAGAATATATTCGCTAGTGCGCAACGCACTTATGACGCATTCGCTGACTTACAACGAACTGATACGTATTCTGTCAAAGATCGCTTTGAAAGGTTAGCAACAATAGAATCGAAATTTCAAAGCGTCCAATCAGATATTGAAAAGTTAAATGCGAAGCTTGTCTTCTCAGCATTACCCATTGAAGTGGACCAAGTTCAAGCAAGCTTCGAGACTATACTTTATGGCGCTCAAGCACGCTATCTGCGCCTGTGGCTGAATTTACGCAAGCCAAATCTCTTGTACAATTACCAGTCATTGACCTGCCTTAGTTCTCTGGTGACATATCGAAATGGACAGAATTCTACTCTCTATTCATATCTCTGATTGATGATAATGACTCATTAAGCAATGTACAAAAGCTTCATTATCCCAAATGCGTGTTGTCTGAACAACCTATCGCAATAATTTCAAATTTCAGTTCAAATTGAGTTTGAAATTTGTGATGAAAGCTATTCCCTTGCCTTAAATGCATTGATCTCACGTTATGAGAACAAAAGACTTCTAGGCAGCTTGTACGTTCAGCAGATTTTGGAATTTGTTTCGCTGAAATCTGAGGGAATGAAAGGGAAGGGAAATGAAAGGGAACAACAACTCTTTCGTGTCACCTTCGGGATACTTGGCGTTCAGGAAAGACAAGTACTTGTGCTTCCGTTTGCAAGTATCAAGAAACAAAGACTTTGCTTATGACACACAGGTATTCAGTTCTGGGAGTTGGTTTCCCCACATGCTTGCAACTATGCATGTATCATGTTGGGTGAAAACGGAACCAGCAGTGACCTCACACAGGCCCCCATATACCGAGCCGAGTCCTACACCACGGCAACAACATTTCAAACTCGATTCTGTTGGCCATCACAACTGCCAAGATCGCACGGGCACATTCTGCCCCATTGGCATTCTCCAAAACTTAAACACCGCCCACGTAAACTTTTTGAACCGACGAAGTACAAAGTGGCCGAATCAAAACTACGAACACACAGCTTCCCTTCGTATCTGTGGTTTCGTCGCAAAGGATAACAACGGGACGATCTTTCACCGCTTCCTTGACCACTTGCTGACGCTTCTCCCCAGCCGCAGGGACATATTTCGACCAGTGTGGGACGTAGATCACCAGCTCCTGCAATGTGCAAATTTACATCGTAAATGGATGCCACAGAAATTGTCTATCTGGGCCTCGGCCTAAAGCTTCAATGTGTTAAGCCTTGGCATAGTCCTAGGCCTACTTGAACAAAAGCTGGTGAATGAAACTAGCCTAGCCGCAATCTTAAACTTATTTTTTCATGATTTAATTGACTTTCCTATATTAATCCTGGCCTAGGCCTAGTCCCCATGCGTCACGAGTTCAAAGTGCCCAGTCCTAGCAGGTGGTACATCCCAAGGACTTTTCTAGTAAACAATAACAGTGAGCCTAGGCTTAGGCGCTAATTTAAACTAGCCCTAGAGCCTACTGCCATGTTTCGTTTTAGGCTCTTCCTAGCTTGGCTTAGACTTAACCTAATCCAGGAAACAACAACGTAGGAGTAGGACTCACCTGGACAATATTTGTTGAGGAAGTTCTCCAGGCTGGCGTTCTCAACTTTCTCCAGCGGAATGTTCGCTTATATGAACGCTTCGGTCTAGTCGTTTGCGAATTCTTCTTTTTCGAACCGTATTTTTTCGTTTTATTGGTGGGAAGAAAAGAGAGTGAATTTGAAGAGGACATGACAGGCCTGGCAAGCCGGTGTTAGAGCTCTTGAAGTGCCCTAGAATCCTGGTGGCTATAGCCACCCCCTGACCTAACTTAAGTTGGAAACAGGAGCCGTGGATATATATATATATATATATATATATATTAATCGTGTCTTCGAGAGAAACTTGCCGCTTTAAGCTTGGCCTACCAACTCGCTGCGCTTCAGCTTTCTTGCCTTTGTGCAAGTCGGTTAACACGTGTTTCTTGCACGAGTCTGCGCGCAACCAATCAACTCTGGTACCGGTATTGCAAAACTTGCACATTACTGTTATCTTATCCTGATCAAAAACATAGAAACCTTCGTTCTTAAACTCTTCCACACGAGAAAGAAAAATATTAATAACTTTCGGAATTACGGATCACAAACGGCAACAGAATGTCGAGAAAAGGAACAAACAACAAAACATAACGTAGCGGATGCGGATGTAGCGTTCTGACTAGGTTCCGACTATCGATCGACACTCGATAGTCGAAGTTTCCTGACTGGTTAGTCAAATATCGGGATAACTAATCACAGCGTCGGAAAAGTGAGTTGTGTTTGTTGTATCCTCTTCAACTACAAGCTGCGCCTTGTGGATACTTAGGATTTCACACAGCAACCATGTTTTTGTATAAGATCAAAAGTCGAAAATGGCGTATTTTGTTTACAAAATCGAAAACGTCAAAATGGAAATATTGGAATTTTTAAGTCTCAAAAAATGCTGTAAGACACAGTAATATGGTTAAATCGTACGTGGTTCGCGCAAAAAATTGCAAGTAAGCACAGAAACAAGTAAAATCGCGTAAAAACCTGGAAAGTGCCAAAAATCGCGGAAACTTGCGAACGTCAATCGAATGCTAAGGTCACCAAAGGTCAACATCTGTTATCAAATTTCATTTATCTTACGTATTGCAAAAATCCGCGAATAAACTGTTCGCGAAAATCGAGGGTCCCTACAGATACCGATTATTTATTTACCGATACTGATACAGATACCAATTCCGGTACCACTTTATTTAGTAGGCCCTATTTGACTAGGCCTATTCTCTACAAACTACAACAAACAAACAATAAAGAATAAAAAAGAATGAACACAAATTTAAATGTTATTACTTTCCTCTTTTATTTATACCTACCTAGGCATACACTGCCAGTTTACATGACAAATGGCAACTATTACAGTGATTTCAGTCATGTCCTAGCAAACATTTACAACAAAAACAGCTTTTTAACTTTATCTTTCAAGTTTTTGTTCAGAAAAAGCAGCATTTGGACCTTCTCAAGGTCTAGGCGACTAGGTTTTTTGTCACAGATTAGCCCTGAAGTGCTAAATAATCTCTCCAAGCTAACAGTAGCAGAAGAGATAGCCAAATACTTGCAAGAAATTTTTTTAGGTTAAGAAAACTTGATTCTTTCTAGTATTCCAAGATGTCATTTGACGGGTTTATGCGGGGTTCTGTTAAATAGTCAACCATTTCACCTGCTGCACTTTGCATCTCTTCTACCTTGTTGGCTTCCATTACTTCTTCAAACAATGACCAAAGAGCGTTCAAATGTTGGATTGTTTCAATATCTTGCGGTCCATCCTCGGGTATCGCTTCTTCGTCTTCTCACCCCAGATTTCGTAGCAACATTCTTTCAACATCGGCCAACTTCTTATCAATAAAAATTTCCTTTTTGAACCTGTGGTTTAAAACTGTACTGATAGCGTAGGGGAGACTGTGTACCTTGGGACGCTTTTTTTCTTCCTCTGTCATGTTGTAAATAATAACTGCAAATAACTGTTATTGGTACCATTTTTACTCTTTATACATTCATGTTCTATTAATTTTATTATTAAGTTTGGACGAATACTTTTTAAATAT
Organism: Isoperla grammatica; assembly: GCA_945910005.1. Lineage (NCBI taxonomy): Eukaryota > Metazoa > Arthropoda > Insecta > Plecoptera > Perlodidae > Isoperla > Isoperla grammatica. Next base: position 10,255,460 of record OX246740.1, on the reverse strand, counting down.
GGATTTAAATTCAAATGTGTTACGAATGTCCCAAGGTTCAACATAACGTTGCACCTTGGGACAATGCATATATGTACCTTGGGACATGTTCTGATTCTACTAAATAGAGTAAACACAATGATTTATAGAAGACGAATTTTATTAAATACTACATTTCAAGCTCCATCAATGTTTGAAAGAGCTTCTTGCATGGATTCTACTGGACAATCATTTTCCCAAAGTTAACGTTAAAAGATAGCTGTAAGCACTGTCGCTCCGTACCACCAATTTTCTGTGGCATTAGAAGCTTTAGTACGAAGTCTGAATGCAGAATTTTATAAACATCATTATTCGGATAAACAAATTTACTGTCAACACCATTGCGCTTCAGATATTTTACGTCCAGTTCATTATCGTTCAGTATTGTAATAACCTCGCTGACAAAGAAGTGGTAGTTATTTTTTTCCCCATGAGCTGCGTCAGACAGAACTCTCCCACCTTGGGCATTACTGACTCTGCTTGGGCTACTTCACACACACTAAAGGCCCCCGAGTCACTAAGCGTTTCAACGGCACTTCCCAAACTATCTTCAACGATGTCGCTATCTGACTCCGAGCTTGTTTTTACGATTTTGCGACGTTGCCTACTTGGTTTCGGCACTGATGATATGCTTAATGCTTTCCTGCACACTTTAGCCCTCTTTTCCTGGGCTAACAACTCCATAGCATTCTTCTCTGGAGTGCTAGTCAAGATTCGACAGCTGCCAGGTTTCCGTCCACCTCTTGTGGTTTTTCGGGCTTCAGCCTTTTTAAATGGGCGAACAGTTTCTGGCGTTTCATTTGTGGAAGACGTATCAACAGTTGGTGATTTATCATGCTGGCTGTTGCTAGTAGTGGCAATGTTGCAGTTATTACTATTGTCCAGTAAGCCCTCTGCCGTTGGGCAAGGACGGTCAGTTACAAAACTGCTCAAAAATTCATCTTCAGTGAATACCGTATGGTCCCGAATATAGGGCGACCCCAAATATAAGACGACCCCCAAAAAATTAGAATAACTTCCAGAAAAAAGGTTTATTTAAAGAAATATAGTTAACTACAAAAATATTTTATTCAACTAATATTAAATGATGATTATTTTCTGTTGCATGTATTTATTATAAAAAATACTTGTATTTTGCCCCTATGCCAACGATAACGTGTAAAGTATCTTTTCCGACAAAGTTTCTACAAATCTGTCATAGTTATCAAATGCCACTCCTGTGGATAAGCTTTCAGAAGTGATCATTCCATTTGGAGTGATTCGATTGTCTTCCGTAGCTGTGAAAGTGAGTTCAGTTTCCATTTTTCTGTTTTACCCCATTATGTTTAAAACATTCTTTACCGCTAAAAATACATACGTGATTGAATATGCCACGTGGATTAGCGGAGATTGAATGGTTAAGTGACTTGGTGCGTTTACATGATGAAGAACATGGTTCTTCTGATACTGGTTCAATCGTAGTTTGGATACTATCGTTTTTGTCAATAGCAAATTCTAAAACGGACAAATTAACTGCAGTGAAGTTACTATAGCAATCTTTGTGGTAACCGAAATTAATATCTAATGCATTTGGTAATCTTTTTAGAATATTAATTTTAGAATATTTTGAGGAAACAACTTAGGTCTTCTGACGCGCCGACATCGTAGCCTTGCACCGTGCTAACTTCTCCTCCGTGAAAGGAATAATAAGAACCTCTGCTGTCCCCGTCTCCAAGGTGTAGAACACACTTTTTACCTAAGAAAGTTAAAAGTGTTGTTGCTTGTTGTTAAGAAGTAAAAAATTATTATTTATTCATATTGACAACAGAAGCTCCTGATAGATGGGAACATTTGCAATGTTTTCTGGAGGTCTATCCAGCACAATGTTGCCTTGCCGGTGTGCCATGAACCCAGCTTGCTGGTAATTGTTGACACCATCGGCATGTGGTCTTGTAACAGATTTTCTGTCGGTTGACATTCGTGATTCAGCACGATTCTGGCGCCTATGTTGTCTTGGTTATCGGGTCGCGCTTGCTCTTCATTGATTTTGACTGCAGGAAGTTCATCCTCAGGAACCAATGGTTGTAGCGTATCAGGCAGAGCCCAATCGCTCGGTACAATGGCGAGATATTCTTCGGCCATTCGCAAGATCGCGAGACACGGTGCGGGAGTTGATCCATAAATAAAATGTGTATCATCACTGATACGATCAAACGATCCCACTAAACCTTCGATTACTTCAAGGGCGGTCGGAAGAGGGGTGTCTAAGACCCACTCACGTCTGTTAGGGTCGGTAATATTACCTAGACCCGACAAGTAAGCTGCAATAGGTTTTGGCAGAGTGAACTCCGCCGGAAGAGAGTTTTGAAGATTAAGCCAATCTCCATCTCGATCTTTTCCTTGCAATTGTCGAATCTTAAATATACGAGACCACAACGCAACCACGCAATAGTAATTAAACATTGCGGATGTTACTTTGCGACCGTAGTAGCGTTCGCCTGTAGAGATCTTAGCGTATGTTATATCTACTAAGTCCATGTAGCCCGAGAAGTCAACCTTGAACCTCAGTCTCGAGGGTTGAAAGGACAGTCCGGAGAGGCCAGCCACCATAATCTCGTTGATAGCCAAAGGATCATTCTTTGGTTCGGTAAACACCGTCACCTTAGCCCTTGGCCGCAGCACCTCCTCAGGATCACCACCTTTGCGGGGGGGATTTGGCTCGCGAGGTTGACGAGTTGGCTCATCTTGGGAGATGGGCTTCTTTCTCGGTCTGTATCTTCGCTGGCCATTACCCTTCGCTTGATGGGCGGGCGCTGTTTGTTGTTGGTTTACTTCAATTTGGTTATCCATAATTAAAGCTTAGAATTGTGTTTCCAACACTGATTCCACATTTAAAAATTTAAATGCCCTACCCGACTTCATTGTTGGACACAAGGAGCAGATATAAAAATAAAAAAAATTGACAACAGGTCACAAGACCCACAATTGCAAATTAGTAACATTAAACACGACAAGTACAATTCCAGCATTTGACATATTTTCTGTGACAGTTGTATTACACCCTTAATTGAATGAGGTAACAGCTTCTTTCTGATGCAGCCATGTATATTCTTTACTTAGAAACAAACGTGTCCTTACCGCATCTACGCCAAATCTTATTATGCAGGCTTTCATTAGAGTTGGACATTCGGCGGAGCAGGCACCTCTCAAGTAGCAAGTCTGCCGCTAGCCTCTGGTAAACTGGAATGATTTTTGAAACTACTTCTCTTTATAGTGGTGTGCCTATATTATCCCTGTTTTCCAGGAACTTTATTGTTGGCATGTGCATTTTGATAAAAGCACCTTGACGTTTTATTGTTTGGACACTTCTGATGTTGCGGCTTGATGTCTGTAGACGAACAATGATACAACGTTGCATAAACAGCTGTTTTCATTTCTGCTTTGTCATGGAGATTGTTTCTTATGGCTTTTCCATAGTAAGCCGTGAGAGAATTGATGGTGGCTTTTCTTAAACTTCCATAGGTATGGCTGCCTAAAGTTACCTTCTGTGCTTTTCAGTGGGTCACCAAGGTTCGCAATGTTTTTTTTCTTTTTCAAATGTCACGTCCGGTCCATAGATTTGCTCTCTAGCTAAATGGTTAAAGGTCTTTGCATTCCCATCAGATAGCAATGTGGTGTAGCGCATGCCGAATGTTTCCGACCTTCGCCAAAGTTTGTCTGCTGCTGCAACTTTCATTGCTGGTGATGAGCCTGTGTAATTTTTTAAACATGTTGCCATATGGCTCTCCAACCATGTCTGAAACTCCGGTGATTTGTCACCTAACTTTCTTTTGTTCACCTCACATGCATGGCAGTACTTCGACAGTACTATGTAGTCCACTACGTAGCCAGTCAAGAGGTCTACAACTGCAGCAAAACAGTTATTTGAGGTAAATCCACGCTTATGCCAACTGCCGTCAAAACTTACGCCAATATGTATGATATCTCCAGGTTTTAAAGTAGGGTCTGAGGCCATATAGGTAGAGTTCTGGGAAAATAGCAGTAATTTTTTTATTTCATAGCAAAAATAAAATCCAAAATAGCACTGTATAGCCTCTATATAGCATCTATATAGCAAAAAAAGAAAAAATACACCAAAAGAGGAAATTTACTACAAAAATCATTTTCATTGAAATGGAGTATAGCTGAGTGCATACATATATTAATTTAATATATGGGTTGCTTTTTCAGATATATGTGGATAATTTACTATTCATAAAAAGAACTAAGATGTCTAAGAATATGTTGTTTAAAAAAAAAGTGGTGTTTCTACTTTCTAGTAATAAATTAACAGTGCAATATGATAATAATAGTAGCAGTGACTTAATTATTATTTGATGGGTAGGGCCCCCTTTATTTTTGGAAGAATACGGTAATGATGCTTGTGGACTATGGTAATGATTTTATGGAATATGGTAATTAGTTCAGGGAATACGGTAATGATTTTTCTGAGTATGGTACCGAATCTATGGCAATAAATATGTTCTTCCAAGTTTCATTAATGTTTATTTAATTAGGAAAATATATATATACAGATATATATATATAATATAATACGTAGTATACAAATTTGAATAGGAATTGTAAACAGTCAAACCCCAATAATCTTTGATACTGCCAACTTCGATCGGTAAGGTTACTTCGGAAATACCTTGAATGTAAGCAGCTATAGATTAGTCGGACCAGTTTTTGTAACCCCTGTATCTTCGTGTAGCATGTTCATTTCATTGGTTAATGCTGTTTTATCATCTTTCTCATCTTCATTATCACCCGCTCATCGTCTCGATTAGCCATCGTTGCATAAATATGAGACGTTAAGCCCCATCAATCAATCAATCAATCTTGGAACTTCTTAATTTCAGGAATACGGTAGATCTGGCGCGTTAATGAAAGGACAGTGGGGGGCTGAATTGATTGAATGATTTGAGTTGTTGGCATAAAAAATCTCGTCCACCACGTCTGGCCACCTCCACTCGTCAATACCAGCCATCTGCAGGACTTGAACTCGTGCGTCCTTGGCAGTTACCGACGTCACAACACCTGAAATAATTAAAAATAGGAACATTACAATTATCATATTGACACACTACTCTTACGTTCCATTAATTCATTGTACCCTACTAGTTTCAGCATAATTCAGGTGCTAGCACTAACCTGGGAATTTTCTCCCTTAGTAACCTACAATAACGTAGGATCCAATTTGATAGCTGGGCGATTAAATGTTCTGGATGTTATGGAAACGCCGAAATGTTGGCAAAGAACTCCCGTTTTACAGGTGAAACAAGTTAATTTCCTTAACGATAGAGTGTCAGGTGCAGCTATGCATCAAGTTGCTTGGTGAACCATCATGGTGCCTTTGAACGAAGTTAGTGACTCGGGCATTTTTTGTCGACTACGCTGACATCGGCTTCTGTTATTTGTATCAGCTTGATGTTAGGACATGCTGCAGAACAGTGGCGTGCCGTGACTTTTCTAATGGGGGAAGCAACTACTTTTTTAAGTAATCCCTTGGCAATGGCACATGTGGGACCCCCCCCCCCTAATACATGCATGGGGGGTCTGGGGGGAAGGCCCCCCAGTCAATGCGGGTCCGGGGCGCATAGCCCCGGATTTTTTTGGATTATCGTGATTGCCGTAAGAGCCTTTTAACGAGTGTTAGGCAATTTACCATTAGAAATTTACGAACAAAAATCTGATCCATTATAAAATATCAGTGCTAAAATGCCGTGTGCATTTTTTGGTTTTTGAATTGAGATTTGGCAGAGCTGGTGTTGGTCGGCTACTCTCATTAATTGCACATTTTTCTTGAAAAGACCGAGTGCTAAATGGGCGCGCAAATAATTCATCGATTACATAACATTTAATCATATTCACGGTAATTGAAAGTTGATAGTACAAATTCAGAAAGGAGTGCACATTCGCGCTAGACCTAGATCCTCCACATCCGCGCTAGACCTAGATCCTTGGCCCACAGCAAGCGATCCGATCGAGCCCATAAGCGCATAATTCGGGTAGTTAAGTTTAGTTCATTAATTCTATTTTAGTAATACTGGTAAGCGATATTTTTAACCAGCATTGAGGGTATACATAGGTAATTTAGTTAAAAATAAAATGGAAGCAATGCTTTCATTGCTTCCATGGACAGCACGCCACTGCTGCAGAATGCTTTTCGAAAAAACTTGTTCATTTTCGATGTCCTTACCTTCTGCTACAACGCGATCAGCCGTTCTTTTTAACACACCTCCTATCCCATCTGGTGGCCCCTTACCATGCCCTGCCTCACTGTAGTTCCATGTAGCTTCTATAATGTCCGGCATGTATTCTTTCAGTAGAGATGATAATAAATAAAAGTTGCATTTAATTCTGTACTGGGTTGAGGGCGAGTCACTTAAGAAGTGAACCCTAGTAGACTTTACGGTCTTCACCAGCATCTGAAATATAGGCTTTAAATGTGCCCAGATGGCAGCAGCATCATGGCGCATAGACAATGACACGGTGCAGAACCCTTCTGTAACGATGAGGTCTTGCGATTTATAATATAATACCCCTGTATGAAGCGTGATTTGAGAATGTGATGTGCCAAAATTCACAGATTGTATTTCGAATCCAAACTTGTAGGCATGGTTCTAGGACAAATCTATATTTATTAGTGAGTCACCTCCAATAAATTTTCATTAAAATATTTCATCTGTTTGTACTGGTGTTTAATATTAGCTAATGGTTAATAAATTTGGGAAGGTGAAGCTCAAAGACGTTGATCAGGTCTCCAACTGTGCTGTCAATTTTTGATTTTGTAGTTACTTTACCCCTGCTGTGCTGTGGTGTTCCCCCTTTTTGGATACCCTCTGCTCACATTTAGAAACCCATTGGTAGTAGCAGCGTTGATCTGAGTAATTTGTGTTCTCACACTCTCGGAAGTCCCGTCAGGTAGCTATGGCGCAAAATGATCGCGGGCTATTCAAATACACGCGGAAGTTAGTGGGACTTGAAAGTCCCGTCAGTCAATAAAGGATAATGATCGTATTTTTCACGAACTTGTGGCAAAACGTCAATCAGATTGCCATGGATGTAGATTGACTTTTATTTGCTTGTCATTCACTGTTGGCTGCACTGTTAACATGTTTTGCAGCTATCTTCATGGTGGAAACTACCAACCTTAAAATATTAGTTTTCCCAACTTTATGGTTATGATGCCAAACTCAAAGACATTATTTAAAACACTAAGGTGGTGGCAAAAATAGCGGGAAATTATTGCAAGTTTGAAAATAGACTTCGCATTTATAACAGCAATTAACATCAAATTCAAATAAAATTAAGCACTCTGTGATTTAATTATGGAACAAAAGAGTAAAATGGACAGCTGATGGTAATGATGTTTACAGTATTTCTAAAAATCCTACAAGGTGAAGGGGGGTAAATTTGTATTGTTAAGAAATTGTGATCTAAAAGAAACAAAATCATATTGATGTAAATTTTTGGGGGGGAGGGGGGGTGCCCCTTTAAATAACTGAATGGACATGAATTTATCACATATCTGAAAATTACCCACATGCATCGCTTCGAGCACTTCCAACAGAGGCTTGCGAGGCTCTTCGTCGTTGCCTTCGCCATCGCCCTTTCCGTGCGTGCCAAAAATCGGCGAGTTAGTTGTTTGCGGTAGTGCACCTTGATGTTCTTTATCATACCTTGCTCTAAGGGCTGAAGGCGGCTGGTACAATTCGTCGGAAAAAACACTACCTTGATATTGCGTAAGTACGACGTATTCGCAGGATAGGCGGCGCAGATAATTTTCCTATTCTGTGCTCCCATTTTACTATCCATTGCCCGCAAATACGCCTCAAATAGCGATGTTGTCACCCACGCCTTCGCATTTGCCTCATACTGGCAAGGCAGTGTGCGTACTCCCCGAAAACATCTTGGGCTTTTCGATTTGCCGATTACGAGAAGCGGACGTTTGTGGGTTCCATCTTTATTCGTATGTAACAAAACAGTCAGCTGCGCCTTACTCTGCTTTCCTCCGTGACAGACTTCCCTTTTGAATACCATGGTTTCATTTGGCATTGCGACCCGTCTCGGCCCGGGGTAGAATAGGCCCAGAGTGACTCTGCTAGTCGTAAGAGGCGACAAAAGGAGACCCTGTCCTTCCCCCCCCCCCTGTCCCACTGAATATTTCTCCTCCCACTTGGCCTTGACCTCCCTTGCTGGACTCCCGTATGACGACCCACGCGACGTACAATGGATCTGATTCGGATGTGGCTTTATTCTTCATCGCGATCTTTCTCATCTTCATTATCACCCGCTCATCGTCTCGATTAGCCATTGTTGCAAAATTATGAGACGTTAAGCCCCATTAATCAATCAATCATTTGGCATTGCATTGTAAAACAAGCCTGTTTCGTCGGCATTATTAACATCGCAAGGCTTGGGCAGTGTCTCCTCTTTCCAAGTGTTGACAGTCGTCTCGCTAACACTTGCCGCCTCGCCCCTCGCCTGCTTGTAAACAATACCGTGGCCCTTACGGAAGCGGTCCAACCAACCAGTCGACGATTTATCTGTTTTCCTAATTCTGTTTGCTAAACCTTCAGCTTTTTTCATCAATATGTTGCCATCAATAGGCAGAGTGACTGATTCTCTCAGTTGCTTGAACCATTTTACAATGATCTAGAACAAAACGATGTATCTCATTTAACTTCTGAAACTTTAAAAACTATGCCCTACCTGGAAATCGAACCCGGAACTTTCTACATTAGAAACATGAACAAATCAACAATTAATTAAATTAAGACTATTCCAGAGCCCGTGTTGTCACTTAATTAGCGCTAGTGTCCTTGGCGTATCGATCGTTCTTCGTATCGATCTGGTAATTCACCGTTTTCCATGAAGAACGCGCTACAAAAAAACAGTGTCTGCGGTTTAGCACGTGTTAGCGCAGTGAAGCGTATGGTTTTGCTCCATGTTTCGGAACGGGTTCAGCACTATGAAACATAGCTCACCCTACACTGAGAGAAAAATTCTCAAAACTTTTGCTAGAATAGATAGAATTCAAGCGTTTGGAGACAAACAGAATGCTCAAAATGGCATTAGATAACATTCTTCTTCAATGTCAAAACACGTTTTGTCTTCTACAATCTACAGTGTACCAGTTATTCTGTAAAATCGTGACAATACGCTAATATTTCGTGATGTTATTCTGAACTTTGCAGAATACCTATACAATTATAAATCAGCTAAACGAATCCAAATATTAGTACATAAAGAAGCCTAATTACTACGAACATTCCGCTGACTCCCCCGAAATATAACGCTGTGCTCCGCAATCGTTTTACTAAGTTTACATATTGTTCTACATAATTATTCAAGCATTTACCAAGGAAGTTATAACAGTTTTGCTGGTTATTCAATCTATTCTGCTTTACTGATATCATAGATGCAGTTTGCTACATAAGTCAAAATGTTTTATTACTAGTAAACCAAATCATATTGCTACTTAAGTAAAATGTTTCTCCTATCCTACTAATTTAGATTTCCCTTTGAGTATATGGTTTCAGTGGTACATTGAATTAATGTGCTACACTATAGTAAAATAGTTTTACAGGTATTACAAATAATTCTACTGAATCAGTGAAAGGATTGGGCTGTGGAAAGGTGTTGCATCAGAAAGTGGATTTCTGAAATAAAAATCAGAAAATAAGTAAAAATATTTATTAAACATAAAATACACACTTAAAATGCATACGGTTATACATCATGTTATACATATTGGATAGTGGCCACCAATAGTGTGTAGTGTAGTGGTCCATTGGTAAGTGGTTGAAAATTCTCAAGGTCACATACATAAAATAAAGCAGTTTTACACAGCATTGCAGTTTTAGCAACAAAAAATATGGTCCTAAAGGGCTGTTCACTCGAGTCGGGACAGTACAATGCCAGACATTACAGTGTCTTGTGACAGGCCCTGTTGCTTCCATCTTCTGACGCGTCACTCAACACCGCGAATGAGATTGCAGTTGGTGTTGCCGGTGTTATATTTCTAGTCGTCTTTTCGTCTTTCTTTTCTAGGCGTCTTTGTTGTTGTTGCCACTGACGTCACAGTGGAATTTTCCAGAGTTCGTTTGCGACGTATGACTACTTGGAAGTCGACTTGTTGGTTGGATGTGCCTGGTTGAGCGGGGGTAGGTGGGGGGGGGGGGGGGGGGGGGGGGTTGGTGGATCCATGTGGTCTACGTTATCACTGGGAGTTTAGGGGGGGGGGGGGATGCCTACTGGGGTCAGGTTAACGTTGATGGGTTGGACATTCCCCCGCGGGAAGAGGGCCAAGAGGGCTGGTGATAGGAAATTTGTGTGTTCCATTGAAGGAGGTTAACAAGGTTGTACAATGGTTATGCACTGGGGGGAGAGTTGATACGTTTGTCTGTGCCTGGTATAGGAGGCTTGCCCCTGAGGGGTTTCCCCTATCCAGCTGGTACTGGACGTCCTGGCGTCGCGGCGCTGGTGCGAACGATCTCTGGGGAGGGCGTTCTTGACCTCTGTTGGTGTTTGGTCTTTTTTGGGGGGGGAGGCGCCCTCCTCGCTTTTGATTCTCCAGTGCCCTCTCGTATCGGGGGCAGCGCCGATAGCTCGCCGGGTGGGGGCCGTTGCAGTGGCAACATAGCGCCGGCTGGTCTGGGGGCTTGGGGCAGTTGGTGCTCAGATGGTCCCCTGCTCACCGAAAGCAGCGGGGGGGGGGGGGGGGGGGGCAAAATAGGCTTGAGTGCCCGTAGCCATGGCACGTGTAGCATATCCTGATAGCGCTGCCCTGGCGATAGTGCTCGACTGTGATGCGTGTGTAGTTCACATACTGGAGTTCTGTTGGGGACTTGGGGGCGGCCCCCAGTTTCGGGGCTTCCTTGGGGTCCCCGCATTAGTTGTGATGACAAAGAGCGGGAGGGGGCGCTTCTGCCCTTCTCTGCTAAGTAGTTGTCGTATTGCCAGTGGGGCGAATCCCTGCGACTTGAGATCTCCCATGATGTAATCTATGGGCGTTGTAGGGTGCAGTCCCCTGATGACAAATCGTGATTGTCGGTCTCCCTCTCCCGCGTACGTGTGGAAGGGGACGTTGCTGGATGCAAGGCTGCGCATGCATGCTTCTCTATCTGCGCGCTCTTCTAGTTTAACTGAATTTGCGCCCGCCGAGCGAACAATGAATTGGTATTTTCCTTTACATAGGGTGGCTACTGTTTTACGGAGGGAGGTAAAGTATGGATTACTACTGGGGGGAAGTGGGGGACAGTTTTCTTCTCCTGTAGGGTAGTCGGCGTTGCCGTCTGTTTCGATGCTTCTTCGTCAGAGTTGTAGTCTGCTTCGTCCCCTTCATCCATGTCTGAGAGGGCTTCGAAAGCATTGCGAAGTGGCACTTTGGGGGGGGGGGGGGGTTGGCTTAGATTATTGTCAAGGCGTAGCTTACGCTTTTTAACAATTTTAAATGGGATTTCAGCTGTGGCTTGTTGTTCCTTAGAGGTAGTCTTCTCTGATTGGTCGAGCTGGAGGGCGTCTGTCTGGTTTTTCCCTTCCGTGACGTCACAGTTGGTTTCCTTTGTCTCCTGGCGTTCGGGTGTGGGGAGCACGGGCGGTAGTTGGGTTTGAGGTTCCATGTCGGGGTTCTTGCGGAGGGTGGACATGTTAGGAATGGGACAACAATAATGGGATAGTTAACAGAGTCGGCACTAAGTGTTACCCTGGCTGGTCCGGGGGGCTCACCCCTGGGGCCTCATTCCTGTACATTTTTTTAACTCTCCTTAACTCTCGCTAACCCCATGTTAAAATGACCCCGGGGTTAACTCCGACACAGGCTTCCCTGCATAATTCGGAGGCAAATATGACCCTGTCTGATAGTAGGGTTAAGAAGAGTTATCTCAACAATACTTTGAAATGACGCCATTTTGTCAATGCCCGTGTGTGTAGTTTCACAAATGTCATATTTCAATTCTTTAATTGAGAACATCCACCTACATGAATACGTTACTTTATGTGTTTATTACAGTTAATAAAGAATTTTGTGTATTTATAGTACATTATATATGTCCTAAATATGTAAATATGTAGTTTTATTGAGTATTTTGTGGACGTTTTGAGGTTATTGGACTGTTTTTGTTTGTTATTGTTTTTATTTTGTCTCGTTTTTTCAACAATGTCTTCCTTCGAACGGCGTCTCAATTACTGACTCCTGATTGGCTATTGGCTAACACCGGGGTTAAGTTTTCAAATGTACTGGAATGAGGCCCCTGGGGGTTTCTCCCGGGCGAACCTAGCCTGTACTTACTGGTTGATAGTATCTGGTACTGGATATCAGCGAAGCACTATCGCTTTTCACTCTACAACAATACAATACACAAGCGATGGACGTACGACCATACTCAACGAAGGTTTACACTCGTATGTGTCAGCAGCGTATAGGGCGTTGGTACATGGATCAGCGGTACACGCAATCCCGTAAGTGCTAACTTCTTGCGATGGCTGCAGATTGTGTTTGAAGTCCTAGAAGGTCGCCAGGACCCTTATTCTGTAACAGAAAGTGAGAACTTCTCCCTGGGAAACGAAACGAAGACTCGATTTGGTATTCTATAACGCCGTTTTTAGACTTTTCGTTTCGTTCCGTTGTGAAAACTTTTCACACGGGAAAATATACGGGAGAACTTTTCGCGCAAGCCCGCGGACGATATTTGACTTGATATTCATTGATATTTTGTCACAATGTTGTAATTTTGAAATGTTTTATTAGATTAAAAGTCAGTTTTGGTTTAATTGCGATTCATATTCATGTTATGTTGATAGAAGACAAGACATAGGCCTACATACACGGTAGGCTAGGCCTCATTGAGGTCCTAGGCCTAGTTCTTCTTTATGTCCTAGTTCTTGCACTGACAACCTTGCAGCCAATTATTGTGCGAGGCGGCTAGACGGTATTGGGAGTACAATAAGATTTTCTGCGTTGAAAGTGTGAACAAACAAGGTCCATTGTCCCTTTGAGGGAAACGAAACACGTCAAATGCTGCTGGACGAACTATATAGGCCTACCATTGCTGCATGTCCACGGTCCACTAGATCGCTTGTAGCGCGCGCGCTTCGTAATTACTCCGCTAGGAGTTAATCCAGTAGACCTTGCTGCATGCCTATAAAGTTTGTTTGTTTATAGTATTTGTATGGTATTTGTATTGGTTAATTCAATTCTACTTAAACTAAGCTAGGACTAGGCTTAGGCCTAGCCTTACGTACGCTAGGGCCTAGTCTAGGCCTATAAGCTAGCCTACCTTCACAACATAAAGAAGCCCCTATTTGCAGTCAAAATAAATGGTGTTCCCTCAACGGTGTTGCCCACAACAAAATGTGACAGATCGCCATTATTACTATCCGCCATTACATACAATCTGATTGGTTGAAATCTGTCACCGGCTCCGCCGTCATTGGCCGGCTCAGTCGTGATGCACTTTTTCCAAATACCTGTGCATTTGAAAACTCGAGTTCTCACTTAGCAGTATAGAATCGCTTTTTTGACATAGTGTGAAACCAAGTGAAACGAAACCTTTTCCCATCGCTGTGAAACGAGAACTATTGCAACTTTACAGAATAAGGGTCCTGAGGGCTTAAAAGATAGGTATTAACGCCCTCAAGGTTGTCAAAGTGTAGTGGTCGTGGTCGGTCTTTTCGTCGAGGTACCACGTTCGATGCCAACTCGTCTGGGCCCGGGGAAGAATAGGCCCAGAGTGACTGCTAGTCGTAAGAGGCGACCAAAGGAGACCCTGTCCCTTTCCCCCCCACTGTCCCACTGAATATTTCTCCTCCCACTTGGCCTTGCCTTCCCTTGCTGGACTCCCGTATGACGACCCACGCGACGTACAATGGATCTGATTCGGATGTGGCTTTATTCTTCATCATCATCTTTCTCATCTTCATTATTGCCCGCCCATCGTCTCGATTGGCCATAGTTGCGAAAATATGAGACGTTAAGCCCCATTAATCAATCAATCACGTTAGATGCCGTTCCTGGCAAATTTATGCCAAAGTAACTAAAAGACTTAAAAGACAGATATTAATAATTTAACCATGACCATTGTGTATTGGCCGTAGTCGGCGGTCTCGTCGAGGTACCCAGTTCGATTCCTTGCACGGAGAATCGGTGACGAGAGATTGGCGGCCCGACTGGCCAATGCGAGCGCAGGATTAATTCCATTAGTCCGCGCGAAGACTGCATCCGCCAATGGAGTATAAAAGCTGCGCAACAGTCAGGAGCTCTTCAGGCACATTCACACATTGACTGACCATTACCCTACAGTTCTGTTTAAGCAGCAGAGGAACACACATCGAGGAGCTACAGCGATGCAGTAAAGAGAAGCTCGCAAGTTTATTCACAAGATTTCCCGCCAAATTCTCTCGCAGTTCAAGGGCGTTGAAAAGCGAATACATTGAGAAAGACGCCCACCAAAAGGTGCGGGGCGCTTGCCTAGGACGCCGTCCATCGTCCCGTGAAGAGAACAGTAACGCCCGCCGCCATTTCAACGATTCGGTGGTGACGGGTTCCAGCCTCATGGTGGAGGTGCCGGTCCAAGAGAACATGAAGCCTTGCAAGCAGGCGGTTAGGGGTGGCAGTGTTCCCGGGCTAAGCCCGTTAGGGGTGGCTCCCCGGGGCACTGCCCCTAGGTTACGTTGCCGGCGAGATAATAGGGGAGGGGGTAGCCCTCTCTTAGGTTGTGCTGACGCTGAGGTGTTGCTCTCTCCTTTAACACCCTTTCTCCTTCTATACCTGGTAACGCCCACTCGCCCCCTTATGCCGAGATGGTATTGTGCACTCCAAGCAGTGCTATTAAGGCATACACCCCCTCCCCCCTTAGACCACAGCGGGAGGCGCAGTTTTGACTGGCTCCTGGCTGCAACGAGGGTTCAAGTTCCGGCGTTGAGCGAAGATGGATAGGTTGGTAGGCCACGTAGTTGCTGCCGCCAGCTGTGTGTTGTGTCAACACCCCCCTCCCCCCCCCCCCCCCCCTTTGCTACTGCTTAGATAGAAGTGCATATTACAGCCAAGCGAGCTACGTTCAACAGCTATTCCCCTACGAAGAACTCTTGCAGTTGCAAGTGCTTTCTTCCCCTTCCCCCCACCACCACCTCTACATTAACCGCTGGTTAGTGCAGAGAGGTTCCCTCGGGGCCCAGCCTCTTTGCTTAGAGCTGCAGTACTCCCTGTAAAGAAGAGAAGATCTCACCTACCCCCCTCACCCCCACCACCACATTTACTGCTGGTTAGTGCAGAGAGGTTCCCTCGGGGCCCAGCCTCTTTATTTTTGAGCTGCAGTACTCCCTGTAAAGAAGAGAAGATCTCACCTACCCCCCCACCACATTTACTGCTGGTTAGTGCAGAGAGGTTCCCTCGGGGCCCAGCCTCTTTATTTTTGAGCTGCAGTACTCCCTGTAAAGAAGAGAAGATCTCATCTACCCCTCCACCACCACCTCCACATTTACTGCTGGTTAGTGCAGAGAGGTTCCCTCGGGGCCCAGCCTCTTTGTTTTGAGCTGCAGTACTCCCTGTAAAGAAGAGAAGATCTCACCTACCCCCCTCACCCCCACCACCACATTTACTGCTGGTTAGTGCAGAAAGGTTCCCTCGGGGCCCAGCCTCTTTATTTTTGAGCTGCAGTACTCCCTGTAAAGAAGAGAAGATCTCACCTACCCCCCCACCACATTTTCTGCTGGTTAGTGCAGAGAGGTTCCCTCGGGGCCCAGCCTCTTTGTTTTGAGCTGCAGTACTCCCTGTAAAGAAGAGAAGATCTCACCTACCCCCCCCCCCCCCCACCACATTTACTGCTGGTTAGTGCAGAAAGGGGCCCAGCCTCTTTGCTTAGAGCTGCAGTACTCCCTGTAAAGAAGAGAAGATCTCATCTACCCCCCCACCACATTTACAGCTGGTTTGTGCAGAGAGGTTCCTTGGGGCCCAGCCTCTTTGTTTCGAGCTGCAGTACTCCCTATAAAGAAGCGAAGATCTCACCTACCCCCCCACCACATTTACTGCTGGTTTGTGCAGAGAGGTTCCCTCGGGGCCCAGCCTCTGTTTTGAGCTGCAGTACTCCCTGTAAAGAAGAGAAGATCTCACCTACCCCTCCACCACCACCTCCACATTTACTGCTGGTTAGTGCAGAGAGGTTCCCTCGGGGCCCAGCCTCTTTGTTTTGAGCTGCAGTACTCCCTGTAAAGAAGAGAAGATCTCACCTACCCCCCCACCACATTTTCTGCTGGTTAGTGCAGAGAGGTTCCCTCTGGGCCCAGCCTCTTTGTTTTGAGCTGCAGTACTCCCTGTAAAGAAAAGAAGATCTCACCTATCCCTCCACCAACACCTCCACATTTACTGCTGGTTAGTGCAGAGAGGTTCCCTCGGGGCCCAGCCTCTTTGTTTTGAGCTGCAGTACTCCCTGTAAAGGAGAGAAGATCTCACCTACCCCTCAACCTCCACATTTACTGCTGGTTAGTGCAGAGAGGTTCCCTCGGGGCCCAGCCTCTTTGTTTTGAGCTGCAGTACTCCCTGTAAAGAAGAGGAGATCTCACCTACCCCTCCACCACCACCTCCACATTTACTGCTGGTTAGTGCAGAGAGGTTCCCTCGGGGCCCAGCCTCTTTGTTTTGAGCTGCAGTACTCCCTGTAAAGAACAGAAGATCTCACCTACCCCCCCACCACATTTTCTGCTGGTTAGTGCAGAGAGGTTCCCTCTGGGCCCAGCCTCTTTGTTTTGAGCTGCAGTACTCCCTGTAAAGAAAAGAAGATCTCACCTATCCCTCCACCAACACCTCCACATTTACTGCTGGTTAGTGCAGAGAGGTTCCCTCGGGGCCCAGCCTCTTTGTTTTGAGCTGCAGTACTCCCTGTAAAGAAGAGAAGATCTCCCCTACCCCCCCCCCCCCCCCACATTTACTGCTAGTTAGTGCAGAAAGGGGCCCAGCCTCTTTGCTTAGAGCTGCAGTACTCCCTGTAAAGAAGAGAAGATCTCACCTACCCCCCCACCACATTTACTGCTGGTTAGTGCAGAGAGGTTCCCTCGGGGCCCAGCCTCTTTGTTTTGAGCTGTAGTACTCTCTGTAAAGAAGAGAAGATCTCACCTACCTCCACACCACCACCTCCACATTTACTGCTGGTTAGAGCAGAGAGGTTCCCTCAGGGCCCAGCCTCTTTGTATTGAGCTGTAGTACTCTCTGTAAAGAAGAGAAGATCTCACCTACCTCCACACCACCACCTCCACATTTACTGCTGGTTAGAGCAGAGAGGTTCCCTCAGGGCCCAGCCTCTATGTTTTGAGCTGCAGTACTCCCTGTAAAGAAGAGAAGATCTCACCTACCCCCCCACCACATTTTCTGCTGGTTAGTGAAGAGATGTTCCCTCGGGGCCCAGCCTCTTTGTTTTGAGCTGCAGTACTCCCTGTAAAGAAGAGAAGATCTCATTAACCCCCCCCCACCCCACCACATTTACTGCTGGTTAGTGCAGAAAGGGGCCCAGCCTCTTTGCTTAGAGCTGCAGTACTCCCTGTGTAAAGAAGAGAAGATCTCACCTACCCCCCCACCACATTTACAGCTGGTTTGTGCAGAGAGGTTCCTTGGGGCCCAGCCTCTTTGTTTTGAGCTGCAGTACTCCCTGTAAAGAAGAGAAGATCTCACCTACCCCCCTCACCCCCCCCCACCACATTTACTGCTGGTTAGTGCAGAGAGGTTCCCTCGGGGCCCAGCCTCTTTGTTTTGAGCTGTAGTACTCCCTGTAAAGAAGAGAAGATCTCACCTCCCCCCCCACCACATTTACTGCTGGTTAGTGCAGAGAGGTTCCCTCGGGGCCCAGCCTCTTTGTTTTGAGCTGCAGTACTCCCTGTAAAGAAGAGAAGATCTCACCTACCCCCCCACCACATTTACTGCTGGTTTGTGCAGAGAGGTTCCCTCGGGGCCCAGCCTCTTTGTTTTGAGCTGTAGTACTCCCTGTAAAGAAGATCTCACCTATCCCCCCACCACATTTACTGCTGGTTAGTGCAGAGAGGTTCCCTCGGGGCCCAGCCTCTTTGTTTTGAGCTGCAGTACTCCCTGTAAAGAAGAGAAGATCTCACCTACCCCCCCACCACATTTACTGCTGGTTTGTGCAGAGAGGTTCCCTCGGGGCCCAGCCTCTGTTTTGAGCTGCAGTACTCCCTGTAAAGAAGAGAAGATCTCACCTACCCCCCCACCACATTTACTGCTGGTTTGTGCAGAGAGGTTCCCTCGGGGCCCAGCCTCTGTTTTGAGCTGCAGTACTCCCAGTAAAGAAGAGAAGATCTCACCTACCCCCCCACCACATTTACTGCTGGTTAGAGCAGAGAGGTTCCCTCAGGGCCCAGCCTCTATGTTTTGAGCTGCAGTACTCCCTGTAAAGAAGAGAAGATCTCACCTACCCCCCCAACACATTTACTGCTGGTTAGAGCAGAGAGGTTCCCTCAGGGCCCAGCCTCTATGTTTTGAGCTGCAGTACTCCCTGTAAAGAAGAGAAGATCTCACCTACCCCCCCAACACATTTACTGCTGGTTAGGCAGTTAGGCGTGCTGCTGCTCCTGCTGCAGAATGATGTTGCCGATACAGTCACCTCGAATAAAAAGTCGCCTTCATCCATGAGGAACACCCCATTGTTTGACATGCAGGTGTCCTCGTAAATCAATGCCTCCTGCATGAAATTGGATACTGTCCTCCCAAACGAAATACGATTAGACATATTATTATTTACATGTCTCTACATTAGTACTAAACCAAGTGATTTGTAAGTAATTTTTGGATTTGATTGATTGATAAATGCGACTTAACATCTCATTTGTGCAACAATGGCTAATCGAGACGATGTTACAGTTACAAAACTGATTTTACACAAGGTGGTTGTTAGAAAGTTCTAGGCCTAGTCTATCTTAAAGCTAGGATACAGGATAATCCCGTGGCTATGGCATAATTCTCATACTGGAACTTAAACATATTCCAATTCTCTAATACATCTCCTTACCACTGGGTGTGGTGGTAAAAGCATTCCACTTAGGGTAGGATCTGTTGGATCTGCCATCTTGAATATCCGCCCCCATTTCCAGCCTTGACTATGAAAACTTGTCTATGTCCCAGGCCACCCACAAGATTTTTCTTTCATGGTAATACTATTATAGGCTTACCTGCCTTTGAACTCATTTATCATATTCTGCTATTATGATATGTGGTCTGATTACTTGAACTCAAAAAAAATCCAATGATTTTGTAGACC